>JALIGW010000122.1:115000-470000 GCA_023053685.1 Diadophis punctatus similis
TTTCTTTATTACAATACATCTAAAGTACCTTCACCTCTTGTGATTTAGTTGGCTGATTTGTCTGCTGAAATATCTAGAAAAGTATCCCAGTTCTGTGCAACTGGTATTGCTACTAGGAGGTGAATATTTTTTAGGTTTTCACAGGAGAAGCGGGGGAGGCCATGTATTACATGTGTTGTGACATCCATTTGCAATTAAGGATGTAGCTTTCATTGTGACAATTCATGTTTTAGCATTTTGGCATTACTATAGTTAGGAATGGATGCCTATGTTAATAGTTGCTCAGCTGTTTCATGCTAAATATACTATGTTTATTTTTCTCATAGCATAATTAAAATCAGTCACTTTTTTTAGTTTAGATCAAAAACTAGATAACGGTCTCTAATATTTTTGTCCCTAGTTTTTATTTTATTATTGCTCTTTGTTTTATCATTTCTATTGTTTTTAGTTCTCCATACTGTTTTTTCCCCCTTTTAATTGAAACTGCAAAAATTGTATTATTTACTCTCACCATAAAGATATTATTATAATTGCTAATAATTTTCTTTGGAATCTGCTTGATTTTTGGTGTTTGTGTGGAAACACTTTTGTGACACACATTTCTTATCAGCTTTTTTTTAACTTACAACCTACAAAAGTGCTGTAAAATATTTTTAATTATAAATACAGTATTCCTGATTTCCCTTCTCTTTTCATTTTTTCTTTTCTTCTTTCCTTTCTTTTCTATTTCCTTTCTTTCCCTTTTCCTGACCCTATCCGTTCTTCCCCTCCCCCTTCCCCTATTTTATCTGCATAGCAATCCTGTGATGTGGATTCTCCTGAAAGAGACTAAATGCCTCCAAATTCCCCATGAAGACTCATTTTGATTTCTAGTTCTGAACCTGGATTTTTTTTTTAAGTCTCACCATTTACATATTTATTCAACCCACAGTCACTATATTTGTGCAGTATGATGTATCTATGCATACTGTATAGTACCTCCCATATTACTAACTGTATTATGTAGTCTTATAGTTAAACTCTGTGCCATGAGGAGAAATAAAATACTTAGCATTCTTTGCAGAAAGAGGTAGATAGAAAGAAGTTGAACAAGAAGAAAATTAATTTCCCCTTCCCTGACAAATTAACTCCAGTTCATCTTTTACTTCTATTGAATGTAAGAAATATTCTAGTGGTCTGGCATTATTTAGC
Source organism: Diadophis punctatus similis (assembly GCA_023053685.1). Taxonomy (NCBI): domain Eukaryota; kingdom Metazoa; phylum Chordata; class Lepidosauria; order Squamata; family Dipsadidae; genus Diadophis; species Diadophis punctatus. Next base: position 116,192 of record JALIGW010000122.1, read on the forward strand.
TATGATTAAACCCACTTAAAGTAAAATTATCTTTCTCTGCACCCTCTTTGAGGGAAGCTTCTTTGAGGAAGTGTAACACTTCCTTTCATCATTTATTTTCCATTTATGCCACAGACGCTCGAAGCCACGTTTGATTGTGACCTTGACTAAATTAATAACTAAAAATTGCATTTAAAAATACTGGGGGGTGGGTGAAGAAAGAAAAGAACAGTAAGAAAAATTTTGATCTTGGAAAGTGAAAGGTTTCTGTGTAGATGCTAGCAGAATTGAATATAGATAAAAAGAAGTGCAAACCCATAATTCTAGTTATGTTTATAACTTTCTTTTTGGGAAGAGGATGGTAGATCAAATGAACATTATTTCCCTTCCTCGGAAATAATCAAAACTAATGGAGTTCCATCATGTTTCTCCCATCACTACATAAGCACATACAATTAATATTGCAGAACTGCCAGTATATGACTAATTAAAGTACCTATCAGAGGTGTTTTGTGCAGTGATGAGGCCTACACTGCTTTAGGCTTCATTCCCTTTCTTAGCTCTTATTATATGAAGCTGAAGAAGCAAACTAGTTGGACGTTCTTAGCCTAAGGAAGCTGGCAAGCAGGCAGAGCATTGAGACAGCATCTAGAGAGCTGGTAAATCAGACAGGAAACAGCTAGATAAGCTAATTCTACTTTGTCATAAGGCTACGTTAAAGCAATCTTGTAAGTCTGAAGGTACCAAACTTTCTACTGCCATTTTCAACTACCAGATCAATTTGGATGGGTCCTTCCTATGTTTCTGCCTCTAACCATTGATCCATTGAGGGCTCCTCTCTAATTGTTTCCTAGGCATCATCTCTTCCCCTTGTCCCCCAACGTCATCCACATATTCCATTACACCTGGAACCTGACCATAAATATTGAGGGCTGATCCAGAAAGGGATGTAACAAAAGCATAGAGGAGCAGCTTTGAAGGGCAGAGGAAAAAGCAAGAGAAGCAGTTTTACTAATTAAGCTATGATACCACTTGAGAGTGATGATACATCCTGGGTTGCTGATACATCTTGTATCAGGGGCTTCTTGCTCCTGCCTTCCTGCACTGCAACTTGAACTTTCAAGCTCTGACCCTGGACTTCTGTAATGAGGCCAGCCCTACCTTTTTACTTTATTGTCTCTTAAGCTAGTAGAACAATACCCTTCTGTGCTAGTCCTATGGAAGTTCAACTCAACTTCCAACATATACACATGCATACAATGGAAGAGTTTAATTACAATAATAAAAACTAATACAAACTTAGTTCTTTTTTTGTTTGTTCAAAAATAGCTCACTAAATGCTTTTTTAAGTTTTAAGATGATTAAATAAGCAACTTCAGAAAGTGATTAGAAGTAAAGTTAGTGAACCTAGTATCCTTTAAATCCTTTAAAACAGTGGTCACCAACTGGTGGTCCATGGAAAAAATTTTGGTGGTCTGCAGAAAAATTATTTGCATTTTTTATATTGCACTAAATCAGGGGTCCTCAAACTATGGCCCCTGGGCCGGATACGTGCAATGAATGTTTGTGTTGCTGCAGAGAGTCTCCCCCTTCTGGGTCTTTTTGTGCGGGTCGGAGGGTGGCAGAAATTCTGACTTGGGGTCTGCTTCGGCCTCCTGGTTTTGGGCGAAGGGTGGAGGGAAGCACCGCTGGTGGCAAAGAGCCAGAGGACCTTGTTCCAGTGGGACTGCATCATGGCCTGGAACTGGGTGACCATCTCAGCCCGCTGAGCCTCCAGGCGCCAGTACCTGGCCTTGCACTCCTGCAGGTCTTCCCTCTGCTTGGAAAGCCTATGCTCGTAGTCCTCAGTGAGGTGCTTCTGCTGAGTCAGATCCAATTTGAACTGAGCTGTTTTGCCAACTCTTTCTCATGGTGGCTGCTTGGCTCCAACAACTGCTTTCTGTTGGGACCCTAAGGAGCCCGGCGGGCAGGCAAGGAGTGGCTGGAAGGGGAGGGGTGAATAGATGCCATTGAGGTGCCCCTTGACATGAGTGACATCAAGTTGACCAAGCCCACCCAGTCACATGACCACCTAGCCATGCCCAGCCACCTTGCCATGCCCAGCCACTCATTAGGCAGATCATATTAGTGGTCCGCGGGATTTAAAATTATGAATTTAGTGGTCCCTGAGCTCCAAAAAGTTGGTGACCCCTGCTTTAAAAGGCTCTGCCATGGCTGATAATTAATCCCTGAGTTTCCTGGCATTCAAACCCATGGGAAACCATTGTCATACAATATTCTTGATAGGATAAGCCATTCAGAGCACACTTGGGCAATCTTGAATCATCTCTTTGTCTATATACATTCTAAAAAATCAGTCTACTTATTAGTTCTTTGGTCTTTGCGACATCTTTCCATTCTCCATGGAGACATGGAAAATGTCATGCCTCCACTGGAAATTTCCAACTCCCAACTTCCTGAATATAGGCTCAAAACTGAAAAGTTTAAAGACGCAGAAAGATTTGATTAATGAAGGTAGGAACTGACCATGGTTAATGTCCCTGCAAATTACTAAATTTTCTGGTTAGTGATTGCAGCATTTAACAGCAGAGTTGTCAGTTCTGATTGTGGTCATTAAGTGAGGACTACCTGTATATTGGATTCTATAAATTGATAATAGAAACTGAATTAAATTGAAGCAGAAAGGGCTCCATTATATAGGATACATCACACAGCAAGGTAGGTTTAGAGATTTGGAATTTTTTTAAGAAAAAAAAGAGTTAATAAATTAATTAAAAGGCATCAGATGAAATTATTTAAATGAATATTAGCAACAATCTCCAATATTTCAAGAAAAGTATACGGTAAATACTTAATTCGTAATTAGTGCCTAGAGGCAATGGAAAGGTCTGGGAAAAGTGAGCTATCAAAAATTCCTCTTTAAAGATAAGTTTCTATGTTTTTTTAAAATTCTATGTTTTATTTCAATATTTTGCTTTTCGGCATACATATAACTTTCTAACAACTTGAACAATGTAAAGGGACCATATGTTTATAATAGCTCCATATTAAAAAATAAATAAAAGCAGATTGATCAATATGCTAAAATGCCACAGTTCTTCCTTTGTGACCTATCTCTGTGGCATTGCAATTTACCACATCAGCTTGTTTTTGCAACTCCAGTAGATTGACAAATTAACATAACCACAAACCTGACATGTTAAAGGCTGGCAACCAGCTACAGGGAATACCCTCAATACTCAAGACAAAATCAATGGTGATTTTTTTCAAAGTCACCCCAAGCTTGGGGTCCCACGAAACCAAGCGAAAGAATTATGCTTATATTTCTTAAACTCATTTCCTGGTGGTGATATAATGGAATGAATAAGGGCAATGCAGGCTCTTCAATAGCAGTTTTGATCTGCGTTCTTGCTGTATCCTCATCTCTGTTTTAAGGAGCTACATGATTTTCTTCACACTTTTCATTTATTTACTTGATTGGCACCTTTAAAAAGGCATAATTTATTATCAGTTTATACCCTTGATAGAAAGAAGTCCCATATTTAATCCCTGGATTGCTTTTTGTTTTTGGTATTTCAGGTGGCAGCTTAATTATTGAGGGGGGGAAGTCATATGGTTGTGAGAACTATGGCAAGTTTTCGAGCCTCAGAAGCAGCAATATGGCACTTGCAGATTATACCTATCAGATCTGGGCTATAAAAAACAAACAAGAGTTTATCACTAGATGGCAGCAAAGAGATTCAGAAACTCCAGCCATTTTATGGTAGTCTAGAATCTAGATTGTTGGACCTCAGACCTAATACCTAGCTCTTTCACAGCTTTCTTTATTTTTCATTTTGATTTCACTTATTACTTCCAATGGCCAGTAAGGTACAGTTGAAAACCACTGGAAGATACTAATGTACCTAGCCTAGAACAACTGACTGGAATTATTCAATAAGCAATCTATTTATTTTCAATTACACCAAAAAGAGAAAGATAATGGACTACTGTAATGCGCTCTACATGGGGCTACCCTTGAAGAGTATTCGGATACTTCAACTGGTGCAAAATGAGGCTGCGCGTGCTGTGGTGGGTGTTTCAAGATACACCCACGTAACACCCTTACTCTGCCAGTTGCATTGGTTGCCCATTGGTCTCCGGGTAAAATTCAAGGTGTTGATCATCATCTTTAAAGCCCTACATGGCTTAGGTCCAGGTTACCTCCGGGACCGCATCCTACCTCACACTTCCCTTCGACTGGTTCGGTCCCACAGAGCAGGCCTCCTCTACATTCCGTCAGCCAAACAATGCCGGCTGGCAGGGCCTAGGGGGAGGGCCTTCTCTGTAGGGGCTCCTGCTCTCTGGAACCAACTACCCCCAGAGATCAGAGTTATCCCCACCTTGCTGGCCTTCCGAAAAGCCATTAAGACATGGCTCTTCCTGCAGGCGGGGTGACTTTGAGACTACTTTCCCCCATGTATACATGTTACTGTATGTCGGTTTTGATACTTTTTTTAATTGTTTTTAATAATTTTAATGTTTAGTTGTTCTTTAAAATGTTGTATGCCGCCCTGAGTCCTCAGGGAGTAGGGTAGCATAGAAGAGCATCTAACTAAATAATTTACCCCAAGCAGTACATTATGTCCCCTTTTGAATTCACTCTCTTGCAAGTCCATAATATATAAAATAAATAGTATTTGGAAGAGAAATACTACTACATATTGTTTCAGCATAATGTAAAGACTGCTTTGAGATGCAAGCATTATTGTGCTCACTCTGCTTCCTCTGTAATATGAACGAAGGCCAGATAGTCGAAATGTAGTGTACAAATGCCCAATTTCTAGCGACATGGAAAGATTCTGAAGAAACAGTTGAAAGAACTGTGCCTCAGATAGCACAAGGTTGGACTAATTATTCCCAGCCTGCTACTGTACATTGTGGAGGTGGCTGCTGATATAGGGGGGGGGGGGGGGAAACAACAACACAGCTCAACTGATACAGTCTATCACCACCAGCATAAATTCACTTTATGAAAAATCAAGTGGAGAAAATTAACTCAACCTCTGGCTTGCTGTTTTAGATTTCTGATTACTATTATTTGCAATATTGTTTGTTTATATATTTGCAGGAAAAGGAGCATTCGTTCACAATGTAATTCATTTTTACTTGGGCTTTCTCATAAAAGTGAGCATGGGTGGAAATCTGTTTAGCCTATCACAGGACCTCATTATTTTGCAATAAAATACTGGAAAGTATGTAAGCTGGATGCAACAATCTGCAAGGAGATGTAATGATACTGTCAAAATAGAATGACGATAATTCATTCAGGTTCTGTTATGTTGAACCTCAGAAATACTGTCACTGTTTTAAGAGGCCCAAGTACTTAGAGCAGTTACATTTTTTTCCAAGCTTGCAAATAAATGTGAAAATGTTAGGATGCTTTGATGAATTGCAAGAAGAGGCTATACTTGCAGGAGGTCTGAAGTACTTCATTTTTGAAGTGGGCAAAGCCCTACAAATTACAGTATAAACCATCCTGTCTCTGAGTATGATTCATTCCATAACAGGATAAAAATACATTATCAATTCTTCTAGAAAGAAATTGCTGGCAGGTTGAAAGCAGCAGAAAATGATGAAAGCAGCATCATGTTGCCAAGACCCAAATTCTTCCTTATTTGTATCACAGAGTTTGTATTCAAATGACACAATGTTCCTTTTTGACATTTTGGTGAAAACCTTAGATCTTGTTGGATGATTCTTATTGCTCTTCAGGTAATTCAAAACTGTGATGGTCATGCTTCCTTTAACCAAACAATGATTTACATGGCATCTTCTTGAAGAAAAAGTGAAGTTTCCACATCCTAAATATAGTAAGGGGTCACTTTCCATTACATCATAATCCTTAAAACATGGCCTTTGGTGAAAGATTAAAGTCAGAGAGATCATGGTGTCACCCCTGATCCGCTGTTTCTGGTTCCAGATGCTACTAGATGTGTTGTGGCTCCTGCCAGCTATCTTAGACAGCTGGAATCAGCAAACCACCGAAAAGCATTTGCACTTGCACGGTGCCATGCGCTTCCATCTGCCGTTTTGTATGGCAAGTATAAAAGAATACCATTCACGGAAAGACTTTGCCCCTGCGGCTCAGGAGAGGTGGAGACTGTGGGACACATGCTCCTCAGATACTCCTATTATACGGAGATTAGGAAAAAACATATTCTGCCAATAATTGCAAGGTATCCAGGCCGCTGCGACACTACCTATCTCCAGTGGCTGCTTAAGGATGAACAGGCCATAACTACAGCACAGGTAACCAGATTCTGCGCAGCAGTAGTGGGGATTCATCACAAATATGTGCCTTCTTCACCATAGCGATATATATACCAACTGTGGCTAGCCTTTAAGTGTCTAATCCACCATAGCTAATTTATACGACAAATGTGGCAAACGCTGCTTATTCCTTTCCCTATTAGTATTAAACTGACTATAGGCCTCACAGTTTATGGATTGTAATTTTAGTAGTGTTGACCATGTGTAATTGACAGACTGGATTTTATCATGGATTTTATCAGTTATTTATTATTTTATCTTATAACTTTTAATTGTATATTTACTGAGTGTTTTTATTTGCTCTAGTCTCTGGTCTATGACTGTAATAAAATTGAATTGAAATTGAAAGTCAGAGAGAATCTATTATTTTCTTTCACTGAGCTGATATTGGACCCAAACAACAGCTGACAGTGGAAACATTGAATTAGGATGTACTATCCACACTTGGCACACATATTGCTAGTGTAATAGATATTGATAAGGTCACCCTGTGGGGTGCTTTACTGTTATCCTAGATTCCTCACAGTTGTAGTTATCATACCTGGCACTCCGCAGGCCATTCTTATTACCTATGTTATTTGTTTATTTCTATTTGAAAAGATAAGGTCTTGACAATCTCAAAGAATCAAGATAAATGCTAAGAAATTTAATAATAATAACAACAACAACAACAACAACAACAACAACAACAGAGTTGGAAGGGACCTTGGAGGTCTTCTAGTCCAACCCCCTGCCTAGGCAGGAAACCCTACACTACTTCAGACAAATGGTTATCCAACATCTTCTTAAAATCTTCCAGTGTTGGAGCATTCACAACTTCTGGAGGCAAGCTGTTCCACTGATTAATTGTCCTAACTGTCAGGAAATTTCTCCTTAGTTCTAAGTTACTTCTCTCCTTGTTTAGTTTCCACCCATTGCTTCTTGTTCTACCCTCAGATGCTTTGGAGAATAGTTTGACTCCCTCTTCTTTGTGGCAACCCCTGAGATATTGGAACACTGCTATCATGTCTCCCCTAGTCCTTCTTTTCATTAAACTAGACATACCCAGTTCCTGCAACCGTTCTTCATATGTTTTAGCCTCCAGTCCCCTAATCATCTTTGTTGCTCTTCTCTGCACTCTTTCTAGAGTCTCAACATCCTTTTTACATCGTGGCGACCAAAACTGAATGCAGTATTCCAATGCAGTAATTTAAATGACAAACTGACAGCCTTGTTAAGCAGTTGAAGATTCAATGAAGGAAGACCTAAGTTCAGTTTCAGAATAACAGAATTGGAAGGGACTTTAGAGGTTTTCTAGTCAAGCAGGAAACCCTATACAATTTCAGACAAATGGTTGTCCAATCTCTTCTTTTTTTTTTTGTTCAAAAAGTTTTATTAGTACAAAATTACATAGATGGTAGCTAAATATTAAATATAAAGTACAAACATTTTTTTTATTTTTTCTCCCCCTTAGCCCACCCCCTTCCCTCCCCCCCTCCTCCCCGGACTTCCCAGAGATAATACAGGGCATAATATCAATTAAATAAATTTAAACTGTTAATAAAAAGAAAAAAAAAGAACATTATTTTTTTAAAAGCTTCAACTCCAAATTATACACTAATAATATATCGTCTATGTATACAATAATAAAGATACAAAAAAGAAAAGAAAGAAAAGAAAGAAAAATCTCTTTAACAATACAAGAAAAACATAACTAAAATAAAATAGAAAGAAAATAAAAAAGAGAGAAAAAAATAAACAAACAAACCTCCTTCCTCCTCCCTTCAATCCTCTACCTTATACAAAGTAAATATTATCTAAATAATAGCTAAATATAAAATACAAAAATCTTAAACTAATATTATTAACATTAAAAATAACCTCAAAGATAGATAAAACTTAACTAAATATTACATAAGTAATCATTAAATATTAAATTTCATCATAATATTAATAACATAATATTATTCTACATTAACTTATTAACTTCAAAAAACAAAAAGTCTTTAAAGTCTTAAAAAAAAGAAAAACAAATCTTCAACAAATTGTATATATCTAATATTATTAACATTAAAAATAGCCTCAAAGTTATATAAAACTTAACTAAATATTACATAGGTAATCATTAAATAGGGAAGAGAAAAGAAAAAGTACAATCATATTAGTCTCTATCCGTCCAATATATTTCAACACCACATCTTTTTGTATCTTGATAGTTACATCTTTTAATAACTCAATGATTTTGAATTTATCAACTCGTCTCCCATCTGGTCCCGATCCTCCATCTCCTTTTCCCCGACTGTCTGGCTCTGGCACTCCTTTTGGTTTTTTAAATCTATTTCCTTTTGGTCCAACAAAGATGGCTTCCCCTCCTCCTCCTCTTTTATTTTCATACATCCTTCCTCTGGAATTTTGGATATATCGGCCTTTAAAACATTGACATAAAATTCAGTAGCTTTTTTTATCGTATTAAGCCGGTATCTTTTTCCAGAAAATTTCACTGCTACTCCTACTGGAGCTTCCCATTTATATTGTAAATTTAATCTTTTGAGTTCATCAATCAAAAAAGTGTAGCTTTTTCTGGCTTTAAGCATTTTAGAGGGGATTTCTTTCCAAATCTTTAATTCCTGACCATTCACCTTGAGATTATTGTTGAACGTTGCCTGTATAATTCTATTCCGTAGAGCTCTTGTAGTAAAATATATGACAATGTCCCTTGGTAAATGTTTTTGTTTAGCATACCATGAATTGATTCTGTATATCTTGTCGATTTGTGTAGCCAATTCCACTTTAGAGATTCCAGACACCTGATCCAATGCATCAACCATCCTTCCTTTTAAATCTTCATATAATCCCTCCTTCAAACCTCTGACCCTTATAGCAACTTCCATTGATCTGAACTGTGTCATCAACACCTCTGTTTCAAAATTTGCAATGTCATTTTGAATTTTATCTATGTATTTCACCGAGGTTGCCAAAGCTTGTTTATTTGTTTCAATACGTTCTGCCAAAACTTCAATATGTGTTGCTAAACCTTTGCAAACCTCTAACACGTCCAGCCTAAGTTGTTGATTCATATTCTTCAAAGCAGCCTGCATTTTTTTGTCTATCTCACTAATTTTCTGATTAAATTCCAAAGTCAGTTCATGTTTCATAATCTTTAAATTATTTAATAAATTTTCAGGTGTCAAAGGCTGTGGAGGTGTTAACTCAGTATTAAGTTGCGTTTTAGAAATATATCCAGAGGGATAGTCATTTCTTTTACTCAAAACAATCTTTCCAGATTTTGAAGCCATTATGGTATTTCAAAAGAGTACAAAGGAAAAAAAAGGGGGAAAAAAAGCCAGATGCCTAATTAAAGTTCTTTCCAATTTCATTTTTATTATTAAAAATCTTTCAATTATAACTTTAATCCAGGGTTAGGAGACAGAGAAAGAAAAGCCATTTTTCCAAGTCAAAAGTTTCCATAAGAGAAGAAAAGAAAAGCCTCTGGGAAAACGAAAGTCACTTTCACTTCTCAATCACCATATTGTTACTTTGTTTCCTTTGTTTCCTTGCCGAAGTGAAAGCTTGCCCAGGAGTTGAAAAAAAAAAGGAAAAAAGAGGTTTCAGTACTTGCCCATCTCACGCCTGTTTCTCTCTGTCTGATTCTATAAATCAAAAGTAATTGTAAATCCCATTCTGGAAGCAGTGGCGGTCACGACATCTAGCTCCGCAAAAGCGGAGGTTTCCTGATTCTCGGAGCTGGAGACAGGCTACATGGGGAGCTCTCCCTTCGCGCCCCTAGATGGCTCCTAGGGCGCTGGGGGGGCTCTACCCCACCTGTCAGGCTCTCATCTCTCCCCTTTGCCTGGGGAAGAGATTTCAAAGCCACCAGACAGCTGTTCTGGCGGCTTTTTATGAGGATCGGAAAGGCGCCCGACGAAGGGACGTCCGCGATGGCGCGATCCAAACCGGAAGTCCCCCAATCTCTTCTTAAAAACCACCAGTGTTGTTCAATCAGATATGGTCAAATGCATGTTCTGGATATTCAATACTCTCCACAAAATGCATGTATCTGGATAAAACCCAGTGAGAATATTGCTTATTCCCATGAGCATGATAGCATTTATTTTAAATTCCTTTAGAATTCTTTCTAATAGAAATTCCCACAACATTGTTCTTTCTTGTGTATATTCTCCCAAGGAAAAAAAATTCACCAATATAAAATCTCCAAAGTGGAAGTGTACTATGTGCGACTATAAGAAATTACAGTATGTCTTGGTGGAATGAACTCATACTTTTCCCTCCAAAAATGAAAGCTAGAATGAGCCAAGCTTGATTTCACTTTTCATACTTTCCTAGAAGAAAATGTGCCAGGTTTTAAAAATGGCTTTGTATGAAGCTTTTAGAAACAACACAATATAATAATGTTGATACCAATTATGACCCTTAATTCCTGGTTTCCTGAGGGGGAAAAAAAGACAGTGACAAATTAGTTTATATTGTTGTGAAGAAAAATTAAGCTTAATGTGAGGGAGTCTTCATCCTTCCTTTAGCCCATTTATGTCAACTTTCAGAATCATTTACCTTTTCTGGATGTATGTTTGGGGAGGAAATTTGTGGAAATTTGATGAGAAAAATATGGAACTCAGCAAACACCAGAGTTACAGGTTTCTTTTACATCACAATTCCTAGTTCTGTGATGGCAGCTTAACAGTGACAAGCTTAATTGCAACTAAGAATTTTGTAACATGTTCCATATGAGTCTACCTTAAAGAAATTCCCACCAAAACTCTCAGCTGCCAAGCCTCCCAGCAATCTCGGAAGGACCATTATAATAAACACAAGAATTTTCTGAATGGGGAATAATGTAATTGGCAATGTATGAACAGGATAGCACCATCTCTATTCCACAAAATGCTAGAAGCTACAGCTGGAGAGCAGCTTCACATGACATCGTCCATTGATAGATTATCCATATTGTCAGATTAAAATTTAATTTATTTTTTTCAATTTAAACACTGCCCAATTCCATACTGACTCTGACAAGTTTACAATACAGTAAGACTAGACAGAATAAAAATACCATAATGAGAATAGAAAAAGCAAATAAATAAAGTGAAAGGATTAAAAGCTGTTAGCCTAATCAGTTTTTAGTATGATAATCATAACCTCACAATTCCTCAATTTCCAAAGTAAATCTACTATTATGCAGTGTAAAGTCTTTTTAGGGTTCTTTCTCCAAATAAGGGAAAACAATTTATATGTTTAATTTATATTCATGTAACTATACATTATATGCAATTTATATGCTTAAAATAAGCATAAGTGTATGCCTTGGTTGGCCACAAATAAGATATTGGTAGACTCTACTTTCATGATTTTGCTGCCAAATGCTGACTAGAAAGTCTACCATTTGGAATTTTAATACCTGAGAGCATTTGGTTACAGAATCACAGAAGACTATAGTTGGCTTTAAAACACTCGTCTGCTTTGCTAAAAATGTCTAAACAAACTGTTTTCTACACCTCTTGCTCTTCCAGTATATTAGAATTGGGAATAATTGCAATAACTACTGGTACATACTAGTTTGGACCAGAATCATGAGGCCTGAGTCAAATAAATTCTCTTTACATAACATACAATGGATTGATGAAAGTGGCTATCAAAAAATGAGATGATGAACCTCCGGGCTGTGAACCACTACTGGGCCTTGAGCCATTTGGAGTCGGGCTGCAGAAGTGGCGGATGAGCATCTGCGTGCCCACTGTTCACACAATTGGAGCTGTGCATGTGTGAACATTCACCCACCGCTCACGCAGAACTGTCCCCTCTCCACACACACCCCAACTCCCCACTGATGCACAAAGGTGGAAAAGTTGGAGAACTCTGCTCTATCTATTTGCTGGCTGAAGCTGTAGGAGATATGTGTACAATGTCCATTCTTATATCCAAATGTGCACAATGTCCATTTTATTGGGCATTGATAAAGATAAATTTAATAAAGCACACATTATGTTATTCATGTTAACTGTCCCACAGAAGAGAAAGGTTACTATTTCCTCAACTTCACATGTGGGGAAACTGGCTGGCTCAAAGCAGCTAGTTAGATTAGAGAAACCTTTCCCATATCTCTTCATTTTTAAAATCAACTAATCAAGAAAGAATGAACAATGTAACAGTAATTTATGGAGATATATCCAAACATTTTGACCTCCTCTGATATTATAGTTATGTAGTATTTTGTATATTTAGTTATTTTATATTGTAACATGAGGGAAAAATATTCCTGCCCTAAAAACCATACAATATAAATTTAGATAAATGTAAATGTACTGGCAAAGAAAGGATGACAAAAAGAGAAACCTATTTATTTTATTTTAATTATATTTTCTCTCAGAATGAACCAAGAAATGGCCACTGCATAGTTAATTCTTTTCCAAGAAACAGGTTCTAATTTGGGCCTACCAAGCTGAGTTGTTTTTGTTTTCTATGACGGTAAAGGAATGAAAGAATCACTCCTCCGTGTATTCTTTAAAATATTTTTTTCTTTAATAAATGTCTTTTAAGAAGAAAAAGTTGAACAGAATGAGAGAGGAGCAACAACTGTATAACATTCTCATATATATTTCAGTTGAAAAGTCTAAATCATCATTGGAAAGCTGCTGTACTTAGAAACGTCTGACCTAGCTAGGATTTACAGATTTAATTACCTAGGCAGAAAGGCACTCATAAGACATCAAAAAATACACACTTCAGAGCAGGTTGAACATTTTAATTCGAAGCTTGGCTTGATGCTTAGTCAAAAGATGTTCGTGTATATTTAATGGGAGAGATTGAAAATCCACTGAGGGATTTTCCTCAACTCCTTGCAGAAAATGAAAAAGTTAGTGTTTGTTTCAAAGGTTCTTTTGCTATGCTTATTTCTAGGGCCTTGAAATGTGATACCTAATAAGTTAGGCATTGTACATTTTCTAGAAAATCACTCTGAATTCACTTGCACAGTAACATTTCAAAGTGTTTGATTCCCCCCCCCCATTAAAGATGAACTGAAATCAAACTGTATGTGATATACTAAGATTCCAACCAGAGACAGAAAGAGAAAAACAGCAATTAATTGAAGAAAAAAATTAAAATTAGAATGGCAGAGGTAAGCAACATGTGGCCCAAGGTTCACATACTTTAATTCTTAACAGTCCTTACTACATTCTGTGCTAGCTAGGGGCGATAGGTGCTGAATATTTGTTCAACTTGTACGTTCAACAAGATCAAAAGAGAATATTTCAAAAAAAAAGTAATGCATTTACTTTGCAATTTCTGTAGCTGACCATCTGTTCAGACACAGGAATATTCCATGACAGGAATTATCTCAAGACATCAGCCCTGGTTATAAAGAGGAATGCAGAGAGTTGGGGAAACTGGGCACTGCCAAAGCTATTATACATCATTTCTGCAGATCGATCAAATGACACTTATTTTAGGAGCAGATTTTCCTGGCTGCTTCCTTTACTGAGAGAACTAACTCCAGTGAGACCTGAAAGAATTACAAGCTGTACAAGAGCAGGGAAGTGCTTAATCAAAAAGTAAAAATAATAATCTAATGTACTAAAGGTCTGATTGCTCTGTAAAAGACTGAAGCACTCACAAACACTCCTTGGCAATTCGTAAGTTAGTTACGGGCAAGACCCTCATATCTGACTCAATATTTCAATGAAATGTTATTTCTGCTTCCTCTCGTGTTGCTTATTCCATATTGCCTTCTGTGCAACACATTCCATGCTGTTTTGTACTTTACTCCATCTGTGTGTTTTATTCCATACTGCTTTCTCTGCATCTATTGCCCTTTTGTGGTGGGGATTTCAAACAGGTTTCATATGATTTGGCCTGCTATGTGTGGATTCTTTGACTGCCCTTCAGCACTATTAATGGAGCTCTTGGTATATATTTCCACTTGTGGACTGCAGTTCTACAGTCCATTTCTTAACTACCTCCATCTAGAAAGAAAAGCTGTTTTGCTGTTTGCACGATTCATAATTGCTCTTTTGTTCTATTAAATCAATATACTTAACATTTAAGACATAAATGCTGGTGAGGGAAAGGGAGTTTTATTAATTTTCATGGTTGTGAGGTCATTCCATGGGCAGCAGCTCAGCCTACCTGCCTGCCTGCCTTAATAAGCACCACTTAAATACCACCACCTTTGACAAAATCACCTTCAGTCAATTGCAAAAGGCACCTTTAACATCATCAAAAAATATCTGCCTATCCCAGTGGCTTGGAAGGACTTGATTGGTGGCTAAAAATGCCAAGTCCAATCTAAACATCTAACTGGGTGACAAACCATAGTAATAATATTTGTTCACATAGATATAGCAGTATAATTTGGCCTGGAGAAATGTGTTATGGTATCAATAAATCAGGATAAAATCATGACCATTATTGAATTGAAATGCTGAATGGCCAAACCCCCAGAAGTCACCAGGATGAAGCCTACAGGTATCTGGGCATTTTATTTATAAAGGACAAATTTAAAATGTGATTAGTAAAGAATACAGCCAATTTTGTCCTGAAGACAAAATTGAATCATGGAAACATCATCAAAGCCATCAAAATCTGGACCATACTTCTGATATGATACATTGCTGGAATTATTATCTGGACACAAAAAGAGCTGGACAATTTGGACAAAATAAACAAGAAATCTGATAATTATGTGCTATGCATTATAACCTTGTACTGATATTAATAGATTAAACCTGCCACACAGACATGGAGACCAGTAGTGGGTTCTGAATTAGTTTGTTAACGGTTCGCGCGTGCATGCGCAGAAGCGTCCTGGGCAGGTGGGTGGAGACTACCACCACTACCAGTACCGGTTCTAAGAACCAGTCCAAACCCACCACTGATGGAGGCTAAGAGTTACTTCAGATCAAACAGTCAAATAAAAAAAGCACGCATTTACTGTTATCTAAAAGAGAGCTAAGAACAAGCATTGATGCAAGTTAAAAATTGAAACTTACTAAATATATAGGAAACAAAAAATGACTATTGAAGTAATGAAATAAAAACTTGAACAGAATGCTGCAAGGAACAGCATTTGCATAGTCATGTTCTACAAAAGATAGAACAGAAAGTGGCTAAAGATAAAAACTGGCAATCCCCAACTGGAACATTAAAACAAAGTAACTCAAGGCGTTATTTTGGCTGCTCATGAACAAGCTGTTTGAACTAATACAATTAGGCCAGAATTGAAAAATCATCAAGAGATTCAAAGTGCAGATTGTACAAAGAAGCAGAAGAAACAGTAGACCATGTAATCAGCTCAGGCAAGAAGATTGCACAAACTGGTTATAAACAACAACATAATATAGTCAGCAAAATCACTGGAATATCTGTAAAAGTTATCAAGTGCCAATAATGAAAAATTGGTGGGAACATATAATTGAAACAGTAGTCAGAAACAAGCAGATTTAATATTGTGGAATTTCCAAATACAGACTGGTAAAGTCTTGGCATATAACATACCAGATATATAATTGTGGCTTAAAAGAAGAAGGAGTGGATACTTGATATGGCAATACCAGGGGATTGTATAATAGAACACAAAGAGACGGAGAAGATCATAAACTTTCAAGATCTAAACATTGAAACTAAAAGATTATGGTATAAACCAGCCATGGTGATCCCAGTGGACAATGGGTACAATACCAAAATATCTCAGGAAGCATTTAGAAAATCTATGCAATGACAAACTTTGCATCTGTCGATAACAAATGGCCACACTGTTTGGATCCATAAGAAAAATATTGTACAAGTAATAATTGGCATACAGGTAGTCCTTGACATACAACAGTTCGTTTAATGACTGTTCAAAGTGTACAAGATGGCACTGAAAAAAGTGACTTATGACCATTTTTCACACTTATGGCCATTGCAGCATCCCCATGGTCACGTGACCAAAATTCACCCACTTGGAAACTGATTCTTAACAGCTGAAGTGATTCTGTGTCAAGAAAGGTTGTAAAATGGGGCAAAATTAACTTAACTGTTTCACTTAGCAACATAAATTTTGTGGTCGTATATCGAGGATTACAGTAGCGGGTTCCACTTACCTTTGCTACTGGGAACGGGAGCGTGCAGGCGCACGTGCAACGCTTCTGTGCATGCGCAGAGCGTTTTTGATGATGTCCGGGCGGGTTGGCAGAGCCTCCTGCTGCCACCGCTACCGGTTCACCGAACCAGTGAGAACCGGTAGCAGCCCACCACTGGAGGACTGCCTGTACTAGATATAATTCCCAAACATCTGGAGCACTACTTGAACACCTTTGGCATTGACGAAATCACCATCAGTCAATTCCAAAAGGCAGCTTTACTTGGAACAACTTATATCCTATAATAGTACCATTGATACTATTAACTATCTGCCTATCACAAGTCATTGGGAAGAACTCAATAGGTAGACAAAAAGGTCAAATCCAGTCTAAACATCTGCCTGCCTGTGCAACCAAACAAAATAATACAGTATTTGCAGTGGTGGGTTCCTACCAGTGCGGTCCACTCTATAGCACCGGTAGTGGCCCGCTGGTGACGTCACAGTACCGGTGCGGTCGGTTGCCGGTACCTGGGTGCTGCCATTTTTAAAAAAAATTATTTATTTTTTAAAATTTTCTTCTGCGCATGCCCAGAAGCCGAGTTTCCGGCACTGCTCATGCGCTGCCTTCCTACCCTACAGTGAGTCCAAGCAGGGGAGGATGGCTGAGGGAGCGCGTGAGATGCTGAAAGAACGGGCAGCAGGAGCTATCTCCATTCCCCTCCCTTCAGCAGTCCGGGAAGCCACGAACATGCGGTGATGATCCTAGGCCAGTGATGGCAAACCTATGGCACGCGTGCCACAGGTGGCACGCGGAGCCATATCTGCCGGCACGCGAGCTGTTACCCTAGCTCAGCTCCAGCGTGCATGTGAATGCCGGCCAGTTGATTTTTGGCTCACACGGAGGCTTTGGGAGGACATTTTAGGCTTCTGGAGGGCCTCTGGGGGGCGTTTTTGCCCTCCCCAGGCTCCAGGGAAGCCTCTGGAGCCTGGGGAGGGGGAAAACAGGCCTACTGGGCCCTCCGGAAGTTGGGAAACAGGCCGTTTCCGGCCTCCAGAGGACCTCTTCGGGGGCGGGGGAGGCCGTTTTTGCCCTCCCCAGGCATTGAATTATGGGTGTGGGCACTCGCATGTACGTGATAGCGCGCGTGCATGCGCTTTCGGCACCCGAGGAAGAAAAGGTTCGCCATCACTGTCCTAGGCATTTTCACATGTTTGAGGCTTCTCGAGCTGCTGAGGGGAGGGGGAATGGGTGGCAAGACCTATCTCAGTTCCCCTCCCTTCAGCAGTCTGAGAAGCCACACCCACCCGGTCACATGGCTGGCAAGCCACACCCACAAAATAAGCCACACCCACAGAGTGGTAGTAAAAAAATTAGGAATCCGCCCCTGAGTATTTGGTAGCCAAAACAGAGAAAGAGGCAAACCTGTAATACTGGGGCAGAGGCGGATATTACTGACTGTCTACTCTACAAGATTAGGTTTAAGTGCAGAAAACATAGAACTTGAAGATCTTTATTTTAAATCATTTTTAAAGTAGCAATTATTGGGCTAAATCTTCAGACTGGGATACCATATTTTCTACAAGAATATCCTCCTGCCATGGAGGAATTAATTGAATGGAAAGGATTGTATCTTGCATGAGGTATCCAAAATGCTGAGGAAGCTTACTAGAAATTGCTTTCCTCATATTGTATTTCATAATTTCATAATTTATGGCTATCCAAGCAAAATAAATTATTGTTCCATTATTGAGTTCAATGAGGATTAGACCTAAGGAGCCATAAATGAGCTACAAACATCCACCTGAGTAGATGGTTAGCAACAGATAATGTTTTTCTACACCTGTTGCTGCCGTTTCATTGCTTCCTGGATTGTATCAGAAGAGGGTTGAATCTCAACTTTTCAAAATTTTGTTTCCAAGAAATATTGAAGACTCCAATCAGTCTGCGCTTTGTTCTAAGGAATCAATGCTAATTTGAACTGGTTTGGCAGATGGAGTGTTTTCTTTCCAGTTTAGAAAAAAGCCCATTTTCTATTTTGCTCACACCCTACTCTTAGCCACCGCAGTTTTCCATTTTTTTCAGATGTCCCTACAAGTTCCTAGCACAATAAATACACCAAAAGCATATTTTGATAGAACAAGTAAGGCTTTATCTAAATAAATGCATCTTTTGGATAAAATACATGGTTTGACACGTTATTATGTTGTTAATGTATCATTACAATCATTTTTAGCTTGCCATCCTATATGTAAATATGCAATCAAGAACAAATATGTGGATTTTTTTTTGTAAACGCAAAAACACTACAGAATAGACTGCTGGTGAAGACAAAAGATGATGCTGTCATCTATTAAGGTTGTCATTCACTGAGAAGGATTCAACTAAGACAGCTTCTACTCCTCTCTCCAAATATTAAGCAACATTTGAATACTCACTGTGTAGTCTCATAGGATCAAAATCATTATTGGAGAAAGGAAACAGTTTGAGAAGATAAACCTTTCAAGGCTATCCTTTAAGTGGGAGCTTCTATTAATCATTCAGTCTTGTCAGGTGTTTATTAGCCTCCTTCTTTAAACCCCTTGAACAACTCAGTTTGCGAGTAATTGGCTATCTTAACTGCAGGTAAGTGGCCTACTGTGTCCCTGTCCTAGCCTATTTTAGTGCTTCCATGAAACCTCCCTTGATACTCTCATTTATTTCACTATTTTTATTCTTATTAAAGCCTTGCCTGTATTCAATGTGTATTCCTTCACCCCATTTCCTAATTAAAGGCTGTTGCTGTTTTTCCTCAAATCTCTCTGGCCATAATGGGCGTAACAGCTTGGTTGTAACATTTTAGCCATTTAAAATTGTATCTTGCTCCAGGGTCCTCTTCTCCAGACATAACCCCACCTTGTTTTTTACACAATTTCTCATCACAATTTCCCAATTCTTTTGTGGAGTTATTACTCTTTGGTGAATCCCCTCTAGCATGACCATCTGAGACCCAACTATGGTTACATTAAATGGAACAATTCCATTCTGTGCAACGAATGCAAGGCTTCTGTTACTTTTTTTATTTATATGATATTGGCTTGGAATCAGAGGTGCTATTCTGCTGGTTCGTACTAGTTTGGGCAAACCAGTAGTAGCGACCTGCCCACCCCGGCACTATGCTGTCCTATTTAGGCTCATTTTGTAGCCGTGTGTATGTGTGCAAGCCGTGTGCATGTGTACAAGCCGTGTGCACATGTGCAAGCCATGCGCACAAGCAAAGCGCATGTATGGAAGGCCATACATGTGCGTGAATGTGGGGCGCAAGAGCGAAGTTAGCGTGCACGCCAAGCAAACATTTGCAAACCGGTAAGGAAGGTAAGTGAATAACCACCTCTGCTTGGAATGCTTGAAGTGTATATACGCCTTGCTTCCCAAGGGTCTCAACTCTGAAACTGATAGTGAGAAATTTGATTGACACACATTTACTTTTATTTTGTCTTAATTTTGGCACATTCTAACTGTGTAAGTAATGGTGTTATGAAAGGGAGTTAGTCCCCAACCTTTCCGGCTTTGCAGATCAGTGGTGGCAGCAGTAGTGGTGGGGGAGAGAAGGGATGGTTCTGCACAAGTGCCACTCGCACAAATGGAGCTTTGCATCAGGGGTGGGTTCCTCCCGGTTGGGACTCCCCCGAACTGGTAGCGACCCGCTGGTGATGTCACTGAACTGGATCGGCCGGTGCCGGTCCATGGGCACTGCCATTTTTTTTATTTTTTTTGCAATTTTTTTTACTATTTTGAAGGTTTTTCCTGTTCTGCTGCTTGTAAACGAGCCCTCCAGCCCACCCCAGGGTTTATACTGATTAAAAATCCATCTACCTATATCTGCTTTTTCTGGATTCTAGAAATGACAGGAGTCCATGCTGCCATCCTGATGTGTATCATTCTTGTGTAAATGCTTGGTTTACTTTCTTATTAGAATCATACTTCTATTTATATCATAGTTCTATTTGAATGTTTATTTACATTCTATTTACAATGCAGCTCTATTTGAACTTTAATGAAGCTTATATAGCCCTCCTGAATTTGCAAACACAAATAATTTGTCTGTAGATTTGTCTTCCTTGAAACCTCCATGAAAACGGTCTTTATATTCAAGTTATCCATCTGTTTCTCCTTAGTACCTGTTATGCACAGCGGTGTTTTTATAATGTTATGCTTCATCTCTTCATGTCTTCAGCACTGATCGCATTTCTACTAATTCTTTTGATATGGTACACTTTTCCAATAGTTTTGGCAATCTGTCTTGCCATCTAGTGCTCAACTTCCCTTCCTGCACTAAATTTGATTTGGACTGTCCATTTACCTCCAACCGTTTGGGGAATGAGAAGCAGCTGGTAATAGTCCAAGTCTCGTTTTTGTGAAGAGAATATATTTTTCCTATGACAACTTTTGGCAATGCCTTTCCAGCAAGTTGTTTCTGCTATCTCACTTATTTTCCCAGCACGTAAGAATCTATAGGTTGTATTCTTTTAGTTTTCCATCTTAATAATCTAAGCTCAAAGTCTGGTTCCTGGTGGGATTGTTATCTCACCAGAGGGATGGTCTGGTCTGTACCAACAGAACTTACAAGTTCTGATTCTATATCCCAGCAATTCTAAATGACAGGTGGGGTTTTTTTTCTCAGCATCCCGCCAAAACCAAAATATTGGCTTAGTTTTGACTAAACCAATTGTTATTTTCTCTCAGTGTGACTTATTTCTTGCTTCTATCCCTACTAGGTGGACTACCTAATAATACCTTATAAAAGCTGTGCATCATAGCAGCGTTATTTGTTTAAATTGTTTAATAAATTTATATTGTTTAGAATTAGATTTTCTCAAGTAGATATTGGCAGACATATGAAGACACAAAATAGCAGGGTGTTTTGTTATAGCTTGTTGAAAACAAGGAAATACTTTATATAACAAGATATGTTGCTTAATGCTAGCTCATCTATTTGATACAAATGTCTTTTTTTAAAAAGATGACTGAAATACTCAAGAAGCAGATGAATAGGATAGAATGGAGACATTTATAAAGATCTTTTCAGGTTTCTATAGCAAATCACTAGGGATTGAAATGACACAAGCAAGAAGAATTGGTGGCAAGGGGAAAAAATGGATGGGTAAAATAAAATCCATCAGCAAGTATACTATGAACATAAAAAAAACCACAGTGCACTAACAATAAATGTCAATTTTTAAAACTTTTTAAACCTGGAGAAATCCATAGAAAAATAGCCAAGTTCTATTGGTCTGGTTTCTGTGACATACAGTACATGGGATTAAAATGCCCTAAACAATGTCACACATTTTGAATTTGTCAGCAGGACCTCTGTCTTTGTATACAGAACATTTGCCACCCCCCCCCAAAAAAAGTCACACAATGTATCTGCTTCCATTACAGCTTCTCTGCAATATCTAATGTATGCTGCTCACATCTAGGCAAGATGAGTAGCATACAAGTCAGATGATGATAGATACATTAGATCAGGGGTGTTAAACTCGTGACGTCTCATTGTCGTCACATGACATATCGTGACTTTTTCCCCCTTTACTAAAATGGGGGTGGGGTGGCCAGCACGTGACACATCTGGCCCGCAGGCCGTGAGTTTGGCACCCCTGCATTAGATAGGAGAGAGAGAGAGAGAGAGAGAGAGAGAGAGAGACAGAGAGAGAGACAGAGAGAGAGACAGAGAGACAGAGAGACAGAGAGAATTAGATAGATAGATAGATAGATTAGATAGATAGATAGATAGATAGATAGATAGATAGATAGATAGATAGATAGATAGATAGATAGATAGATAGATAGATAGATAGATATTCAAGGCTGAAAAAACACTTCTTTACATAGTGTCACTAAAGTGTGCCATATACTGCAACTGCTTCCTTTTTTTCAGGTTAATGTTTTTTTGTACAAATTTTTTATTTTTCTGCACTTCATATACAATTCAATACACATGTACCTTAAAATATTACAATAAAAATACATATTTGTTTAATATAATCAATCTTTCAAAAGTCAATATCTTATTCAACACTTGCTTCGTCAGTCATCAGTCTGTTCTACTTTATTCCATTACACTCCCCTCTCTCTATCTCCAACTTCTCCTCCTACTTTCTAACTCCTTCCCTCCTCCTCTACCCTCTCTACACCTTCTCTTCCTCCCCTTCTACTTCCTCTTTCACTTTACTACATCAGACTGATGCTAATCTCAATTTTAAACTAATCATAAAAAATTTAATTTTTCAGGTTAATGTTAATTCACAAGGAAATTATCTTCATTTCGATTCTGACAGAACTAATCTAGAATCATGGAACCAAACACTTGCATGATATCATTAGGCCACTACGTCCAGCCCCTGCTCATCACAGGAATCCAAATTCACGTATCCTTAAGAGATAGCTATTTCTTTGAACGTGACCAGTGTGGAGAGCCATGAAATGGTACGGAATATAATATTTAGAAGCCATTACAGAAACAACAAGGGCTAAAGTCTTCCTTAAACTCTGGGAAAGAAGATACCTTTTAGAAGGTAGAAAGAAGCTCGGGCTGGTGCTTCTCTGACTCACTTCATTTCTAAGAAACATAGAATTGTGAAATTCTAGTTAGAACATCAAAATCCTATGCTTTTACCTTGGGAAGAAGTTGTATTAGGAGATCAGTTTACTGCCCTCTTCATTGCTCTTGAAAACTTGAGTATACAGGGTTAAAATGACTTCATCTTTGAGAAAGCATTACCTTATCACATGCTTGATACTATACTTGTGTGCTTGAACAGCTGCTTGACTACAATCTTCCATAAGGAAGGAACTCATTAAAAAGTGTCCCACCACTGAACTCTTCAGATTTTTAAAATGTTGCAGCAAGATCAGAGGGGATTTTTAAAGGAGAAAAATCAATCTTCCTTCCATGTAATTTCTCAGGGTGCCAGTATGATGCAGCACTCTCTCTTATCCTAGGTCATGGATCATACTATAAGAATTACTTCTTTAGGATGACAGGATTCATTTCTCTTTCTAAGATCTTCCAGACAAACATCCCAGTCCCATGATGCACATGAGTTGACACGCCATTGTTCACACGATGCCGGAACTGGAAGTTTGCAATTGTGAGTATTTTATGTGGATCCCTGTGCTAGCAGTGATGGTGAAGTCTTGTTACAGAGGAGAAAATCCTGCTTTAGAAGGGCAATATATCACTTCCTTAAGAGGATTCACTCTGCCTCTCACTGACTATGATGCTGGCATAACAGTGTGCTGTCATAATTAAGAGGCCAAATGCAGAATTTTTCCAAACTAGTAATAATAATAATAATAATAATAATAATAACAAAGTTGGAAGGGACCTTGGAGGTCTTCTAGTCCAACCCCCTGCCTAGGCAGGAAACCCTACACTACTTCAGACAAATGGTTATCCAATATCTTCTTAAAAACTTCCAGTGTTGGAGCATTCACAACTTCTGGAGGCAAGCTGTTCCACTGATTAATTGTCCTAACTGTCAGGAAATTTCTCCTTAGTTCTAAGTTACTTCTCTCCTTGTTTAGTTTCCACCCATTACTTCTTGTTCTACCTTCAGGTGCTTTGGAGAATAGTTTGACTCCCTCTTCTTTGTGGCAACCCCTGAGATATTGGAACACTGCTATCATGTCTCCCCTGGTCCTTCTTTTCATTAAACTAGACATACCCAGTTCCTGCAACCGTTCTTCATATGTTTTAGCCTCCAGTCCCCTAATCATTTTTGTTGCTCTTCTCTGCACTCTTTGTAGAGTCTCAACATCCTTTTTACATCGTGGCAACCAAAACTGAATGCAGTATTCCAAGTGTGGCCTTACCAAGGCATTATAAAGTGGTATTAACACTTCACGTGATCTTGCTTCTATCCCTCTGTTAATGCAGCCTAGAACTGTGTTGGCTTTTTTGGCAGCTGCTGCACACTGCTGGCTCATATTTAAATGGTTGTCCACTAGGACTCCAAGATCCCTCTCACAGTTACTACTGTTGAGCAGCAACTGTATTAAGAATTTGGAAGGCAACAGAAGTTTCCCACTACAGCAAGCATAGAAATATGAGGAAGCATTAGCTATTTAAAAAGGGGGGGGAAAACTGAAGAGGAGAAAGGGAAGTATTAGTATGGACCTGAAGGGGTAGGACAAAATACTCAGTTACTATCTGGCAAGAGGGATTGATTGGCTGACTATTATGTCTACTTAATTATTAGCCAGAAAGGTCAAAGCTTAGTGCTTGTCGGGTCATTATGACCAAGCTGTCTACAAATGTTCAAAACGATCTGGGTTGGGCTCAACAGCCTTTTAAACTGGATTCAAAGGAACCAGAGGTAGAAAGGCTGACTTTAAAAGGTGTTCCATGAGCAAGCCTTTCTTCCATTTACGTCATGCCGCTTCAAATCATAATAGACTCACTGCATCACAGGGAGATACTAACAGGCAGCGATGAAGCAATAAAAGCTCTCAGCTTCTCTTGGGTAGCTGCAGTTGGTCATAGCAGAGACGGTATGTCAAACACATCTCCCTTACAAATAATTAAAAGCAAGAACAGGGAATTTAAACCAGTCTGCTTTCTTGAAATAAATGCATACTAACCAACAGGATATAGCAAACTTGAAATGCACTCCCTTGCTCTGTGGTGCCTTTCCTTTGGTCTTTTAGTTAGATGTGATGGGCTGCTTCAGGAAGCCTGCAAAAAATAGATGAGAGAGAGAGGGGGGGAGGGAGAGACAGACAGAGAGAGAGAGAGAGAGAGAGAGAGACAGACAGACAGACAGACAGACAGACAGACAGACAGACAGAGACAGAGAGAGACAGAGAGAGACAGAGAGAGACAGAGAGACAGAGACAGAGACAGAGAGACAGAGACAGAGATAGAGACAGAGACAGATAGAGCACGCAGGCATTTAGCGTAAGTCATTTGCCAATTATATGCCTCCAGGAGCCATGCAAATATAGGACCACTAAAAAGGATGCAGCTGTTTCATTCCACAAAGCCCTATGGTTTGGGATGTTAAAGCTAAGGAGGTCATAGCCTCATTTTTGATATAATATACTGAGAGTGGATTGGCTCCATAAACATAAATGTGAGTTGCCATGTTAATGCTGAATTTGAGAAGAGAATCCACCTTTTCTGGATATACCCATCTCTTCTGTATATTTTACCTTTCTTTTCAGGCTTCATATTCAAATTTGAATTAATAAGCAGGCTTTTTTGCTTTTATTAGACCCACTGCCACAAAAAAAGCATGCTACCTGAATTCAAAGTTAACTATTATCATATTAGGAGCTATTTTCCAACTTCCAGGTCCTAACAATCTGATTTTATTTAACCCTTGTATGATTATTTAATTCATCTAGGAATTCAGAAATTACATTGCAGATTTGAAAAAGATTATTTTCAGGGCATTCGAGTTTATGCTCGAGTTTATTGGATTAGCAACAGTAATGCAGGAGTAAGAAACTTTTTTTAGCTTTGAGAAAAAAGCTTTATTCTGAGAATTTAAATGTATTTTTGTCAAGCTAAGCTGAAGTCTAATACTGCAAAGTTACAATTCATATACCTTCTAAAACCAATAATCTAATTTTACTTTAAGACAGTTTGGATGAAGTCTTTGTCCATGGAGGATATATTTTCAAAAACTAAAGGATATAACGTGTTTTGGTATTTTTAGATTGTTAGCCTCTTTGGTGACATATATTCTGAATATAATAAAGCTCCAACAAAAGGGGCAGTACCAGGCAACTACAAGCTATTTACCTTCTTGCAATAACGTTCAAATTGCTAATTAGTATTGTAGCTGATAAAGTCGAATAGCATCTAGTTGAAAACAACCCCCCCACCTTATTATATATAGCCAAGATCAGAGGTGGGTTCCTACTGGAGCTGCACGGTGTGCAGCTCCGGTAGGGAGCGGCCAATTGCGCAATTTGTGCGCGACCGCTCCGGAGCCCTCTCTGCCGGTCCACTACGAGCATCACCATTTTTTCGTTAATTTTGGGACGATTTTGCTTCTGTGCATGCACTGAAGCAAAATCACGCCAAAATCTCGTGAGGGGACACGTGCATGTGTGAGATTTTGGCGTGCACGGAAGCAAAATTGTGCCAAAATCTCACACACACACGCATCCCCTTGTGAGATTTCAGTGCAATTTTGCTTCCGCGCATGCGCAGAAGCAAAATCACACAAGGGGGCATGTGCGTGTAGTGAGCACGTCCCCCTGAAACTTGGAGATGTGCGCGCAGCACACTGGCACCGGTAAGATGGCAACCCACCACTGGCCAAGATATTGCAGTGGAGTTTGGACTGGACAAATGCGGCACCTTGATGGTGTTCTCCCATCAACAAGGGAGAAAATAGTGGATACTGAAGGAATTAAAATGGCCCATGGAAATAACATCAGAAGTCTGGATGAAGATGATCACTACAAATACCTGGGCATCTTTCAAGCACACTGAAGTGAAGAAGGTTAGAAGTGAATACATCATGAGGGAGAAGAAGATCTTAAAGTTCAAATTCAGTGGAGGAAATACCATCAAGGCCATGAGCATGTGGCTATAATTCCAGTCATTAAATACACAGCTACATAGACACATTGGATACTTAGACTGGACTCAAGCAGAATTAAATGCCCTGGATAGCCAGACAAGAAAAATAATGAGAATGAATCCTGCTCTTCATTCATTCACTGCAACATCCTTGCAGTGATGTCAACAGACTTTACTTGCCAAGGAAAATACGTGCAAGTGTGGAATGTTGCAAGGACATCAGAAGATTGAAGAAGAAAAAGGGGCATTGGAGGAATATCTGTAGAATAGTGAAGAAGATGCATTGAAGTTAATATACTAGAAAGGCTTACTGAGTAGATCAAACCAACCTGCAAGAAAACCCAAATGAAGAACAAAAAAGAGACGTGGCAAGGCAAAGTATTATAACCAGTACATTAAGGGTGGGGGGTTTGGAACGAGCAGACAAAGCAGATAACAATAAAATAGATTATACCTAATGGTGGAAATGCCATCAATACCTGGACCATAGTTCTGATAGGATACTCTGCTGGAATTATTAACTGGACACAAGAGTAACTGGACAGTTTGGACTGAAATATAAGAAAACTGATAATAATCAGTATGCAATATAACCTCATAATGTTGTTACTAAATTATACCTTCCCTACAGAAAAGAAAGCAGTGGGTTACTTCAAGCCATATAAACCGTTGAAGAAGAAAAGCATGTATCAACTGATTACATGAGACCGAGAAGAATACCATTTATACAAGTTAAAAATTGGAACCTACTGAATATGCAGGAAAGAAGTGAAATCACGTATTTACATTATTGATATAATATAATGTAACAACGTATTATGTAACATAAAATAATGCAATAAAAGACATAAATAGAACGTTGGCAAGAAAAGTATTACATGGTCAATTTCTACAAAAGATGGAGGGGAAAGTGGATAAAGATAAGACCTGGCAATAGCTTACAAATGGAACATTAAAAAAGAAACTTGTGGCTTGGTTTTGGTTGCTCATGAACAAGCTATTTGAGCTAATGCAATTTAGGCCAGAATGGAAAAATCATCAAATGATTCAAAGTGCAGATCGTGCAAAGAAGTAGAAGAAACAGTAATTCATATGCTCAGCTCTGCAAGAAGATTGCACAAACTGATTATAAACAACAACATTGCATAGTCACCAAAATGATTCAATGGAACCTCTCTAAAAAGTATCATGTATCAGTAATAAAAAATTGGTGGGAAGGAGCGTTGGGACCTACCTGATATGCCCTTTCTTGTAGGGTGGAGCTAGCCTCCAAAGATGGGAAGACACCACCCTTAGCCAATCAGGACTGAGTCTGAAAATGTATAAATAGCACCCCTGAGCCTCAGTTCCCCCTCTTTTGACTCAGTCCTAGCCTAAGGACGCATGCTTTCTCATCGTTGAAGACTTCTCCAGCCATAAATTCCATCTGACATTGATTCTGTGAGTTTCCCTGTTCAAGCTCCCCAAGTGACAGCTGTCACCGCACTTGGGTTGTAGGCAGCCTCGGGTGTCAGCCCAGCTGCTGCTCGCTCCTCCAGCCGAAGACTCGATCATCTGTGAATTGAATACCCAGATTCTGACTGTTGAGGTGGTTAAAATCTGGTTGAAAATGAGCAGGTTAAACTATTGTGGAATTTTCAAATACAAATAAAGTGTTGCCACAAAACACATCAGATTTAACTGGGGTGGGGAGAAGAAAATGTGCAAATAATGTGACAATATCAGAAGATAGTAAAATCAAAGTCAAAAATTGGAGAATATCCACAAAGTACCATGATCTGAAAGTTTGAAATTTTATCCCATAAACTGCTTGCAGTCCCAGTAGATATTGGCACTCTGGGTGCCATATTAAAAATGTTGGAAGACACTTAGAAAATCTCTGCATTGACAAACTTTTCATTATCAATTATAAAAAGCCACAATGCTTGGATCCACATATATATTATGCCTACCCATTACTTCAAAATCCGAGGTTCTTGAGAAAAAAATCTGTATGAAGGCCAATGCCAGCTAAACATCTGGCCGCTGTATCTTCACATTTTTTTGCATATAATAATGGCAACATTTATTGTAGACTTATAACAAGTCATAACGATGAACACTGACCCTCTGAAGGAAATATAAAAAGACTTGATAAAAACTCTCCCAATAAATTGAAAAAAAGTAGGAATTGCCATCCTCATGACTACAATCACAACCATAATCACTGCATGGTTTCATAGTAGTTGATCTCTTCAAAATTTCTACTATTGTACTATATCTTGAAATTGCCAGTCACACTAATGAAAATAGAGTTTTGAAAGGGGAATATCTGCCTATAAATTACACAACTTGTACAGTACATTTACAGTACAGTCACAACTTGTATTATAGCAGCTATACAAGAATAGATAGTGATACTTAGAAACCTGCCTCATAGATAAATAGTTTTCATTCTTCCTTTTTCTTCTTGCTCTGCTTTAATTATTCTCAACTGTCAGTGGGTTCCAATCAGAGGTGAGTTGCTCTTGGTTTGGCCCAGTTCTTAGAACCAGTAGCGGCAGAGGCGGGAGGCTCCGCCCACCCACCCGGGATGCTTCTGCACATGCGCAGAAGCTTCTGCACATGTGCAGAAGCATTGCACGCGTGTGTGAGTGCGCGCGCAAACTGGTAGTAAACCCACTACTGGTTCCAATGTCTCATATAGAGAGGACCTTTTTTTCATCCATTGTATATGATCCTAAAAATGCCATGATTTAAAAACAGGACCTTCTCATGCAAAACATTGGCTCTGTATTAACCCAAGATCCTTCAGATATTAGCTTGATGCAGATACAAAGAACATGCAGAAAGAAACCCTTTCTTATTTTTATCATTTAATTTTCTAAAACACATATT
Organism: Diadophis punctatus similis; assembly: GCA_023053685.1. NCBI lineage: Eukaryota > Metazoa > Chordata > Lepidosauria > Squamata > Dipsadidae > Diadophis > Diadophis punctatus. The sequence continues at coordinate 145,991 of JALIGW010000122.1, forward strand.
GACCAATGGAAGAATCTATTCAGCATGTCAAACATATAGCTGGACCTGAAAGCCAAGCAAGGCAAGGCTAATTAATCCGTCAGAGGAGAATCCTCAGAGGGCTGTAGGCTGTGGGAATCGAAAAAAGAATGGTAAATTACTTCTATATTATTGCATTAAAAAAACTTGCATGGATATGTCAGTTCAACCAACAGGGAATAAGCTTAAATCTTGGGTATCATATGGAACCAAAAAAAAAAAAAAAAAGCAAAAAGCTAAATGCTAAAATAGAGCAAAGATTTAGCATATTTATTCCATCTTTCTCTCATTCATTTAATATAAGGAACATTTTTGTTTTTGTGCCATAAAATGCTCTCAATTCTCAATCAGAATAGAGCTGGAAGGGACCTTGGAGGTCTTCTAGTCCTCTAGCAGGAGACCATACACAACTTCAGACAAACATATGGCTGTCCAGCCTCTTCTTAAAAAGCTCCAGTGATGAAGTACCCACAACTTTTAAAGGCAAGCTGTTCCACTCATTAATTGTTCTCACTGTTAGGAAGTTTCTTCTTAATTCCAGGTTGCTTCTTTCCTTGATTAGTTTACATCCATTGTTTCTTGTCTTGTCTTCTAGTGCTTTGGAAAATAAGTTGACCCTCTTTTCTTTGTGGTAGCCCCTCGAATTGAGCCGAGGTGGCGCAGCAGGTAGAGTGCAGTACTGCAGGCTACTTTAGCTGACTGATCATTTAAGTTCAGCTGTTCAAATCTCACCGGCTCAGGGTTGACTCAGCCTTCCATCCTTCCGAGGTAGGTAAAATGAGGACCCAGATTGTTGGGGACAATGTAAATATATACATTGCTTAATGGTGTAAACCGCTTAGAGAGTGCTTGCACTATGAGGCGGTATATAAATATCACTAATAAATAAATAAATAAATACTGGAATACTACTATCATGTCACCCCTAGTCCTTTTCTCTAGACCAGCAATATCCAGTTCCTGCAACAGTTCTTCAGATATTTTAGTCTCCAGGCCTTTAATCATTTTAGTTGTCTGCATTTTTTTCCAAAGTCTCAACATCTTTTTTTGTAATGTGGTGACCAAAACTGGATGCAGTACTCCAGGTGTGGTCTTACTAATGATTTATGAAACGGTACTAATACTAAATGTGATTTTGATTCTATGCCTCTGTTTATACAACCAAGGATTTGATTAGTTTGTTTGGCTGCTGCCACACACTGCTGGCTCATATTTAAGTGATCATCCACTAGGACTCCAAGATCCCTCTCACAGTTGCTGATTTTGAGCCAGGTTTCTCCTAATCTGTACTTGAACCTTTTGTTTGTCCTGCCTAGGTGTAAAACCTTGCTTTTCTCCACATTAAAATTCATGTTGTTGGATAGGGCCCATTGTTCAAGTCTGTAAAGATCTTTTTGGATCCTGAACTTGTCGTCTTCTTTATTCATAGCTGAATAATAGTTGAAATGATATTACAGGATTGTAATAGATTTAATAACCCATGAGCGGATAGGTTGCCACACTGGCAACTGTGCCATTAACCAAAATAAAAATAATTACTCCTATTACATTTTTGAACAGTGCAATAGTAATAATAGTAATGAGGTATGGTGCTCAGTGTTGCTTTGCACTGAGAGATAAGCAGCATATAAATTTGATAAATAAATAAATACTACTACATTGTTTAACAATGCAAGTTATATTATTATTTTGCTGGAATTTTATGAAATTGAAAAATGCAATGCTTTTAACAATATTTTTCCCTTTGCTCTTGTGCCACCCTTAACTACAATATTATGTACTATTCAAAAAGTGCTGGATTACTCTGAATTTTGATTAACCAAAGAGGTCAACTTTTATTACAAACTGTGTGAGATATGAAGGTTATTCTGTGTAATAAAATGTGGAAGGCAGGCATAAGTGTAACCATTTTGAATGTATCTGAAATGTATTTGAAATGAAGATAAGCATTATATAATCACATGTATTCATTTTCCTCATGTCAGCAAGGTTATACTGACCTGAGTTGTTTGTCCTAGAATTATGCTGAGAAGGTGGGAAAGTAACATAACAGGATATGTTGACAGGATATGTTTACTGGGAAGCACCTAAAAACCTGGGAAAGGAACATTAGGGACGTCAGCATGAGTTGGGGGCTTTCCAGAAAATGGGAGATACCCAAATGTATGATGTAAGGGGGAGGACCTAAGGTGGGCTTTGTGAGAAGTATAAAAGTTGTAACGCAAAGAATGGCTTTACCTGCTCCTCGGCCATTGGCTCCAGTGCTGTAAGGCGCTGGGAGGAGTTTGGGCCCTTAGCTAAGGTTTTTTCTGTTTATTCTTTTTGTTCTCTTTTTTAAATAAATGGTTTTTATTGCACATCTGGTTTCCTGAGTTTTTTGGGTTTTCTAACAATTGGCGAAGCCAGCCGGGAGTAACGGACTCTCCCTATCTGGGCGGGTGAACGTCCTTGGACCCGGGGGTGCACCTGCCTCGTTTTCAGGCAGCCTGGGGAGGCCTCCGCTTGTCCAGGGGGAGATTGCTCCAATTCCGGACCGCAGGAGCCAGTGGCAATAAAAGCTGACCCGAAGGGCGTACAAGCGCCGGCACTCATACGCGGCTTTGGTGAGTACTGACCTTAAAGCGTAGGCGTGTGGTGTGTTGATCTTTTGAACAAGCAGGCGGTGATGCGTGATTGATGAGTAGACTGGCACTGGGAGGTTGATTAATCTCTGTCTGTGTTGTGACGTTTGACCCTGTGTGGGGGGTGCGTCGGCAGTGAGAGTGGTTACGGTGATTGAGAGTGTTCAAAGGGATCTGTGTAAATAACTTTTCGGGTGTGATGGGGGCCCTGTTCAGTAGAAATGCTAGCGAACGGAAAGAGATTCCGTCAATTCCTCTCTTATCTCCCCTGGGAGAGTTGTTAACATAATGGGATGAGGAATGGTTAAAACTTTACACAAAGGGACTTAGTAAGGTGGAGATGATAGATTTATGTACTAGGAAATGGCCTAGATTTGTGTTGGTGAAGCCGAATTATCGTTGGAATAAGTTTGGTGAATCTGACAGGTATTGGATTCAGGCACTGAGAGGGGTGCTTGTGAATAAAAAGTTGTCAAATCAATTAAGATATATCGATCCATGGTTTTATGTTGATTGGAAAAACCCGCTGGGGGGTTCTTCAGTCATGTATGCTAAAGAGGAGGACACATGGGATCCTTTGAGTTTTGTTTCTTGTCCTCGACCCCCGCCCTACTTCCAGGCACAGGCTGGGGAAACAGATAATGCAGAAATTGTGGCTGACAGGCAGAGAGAGAGACAGGATGTTAAGCCAAAAATAAAGAAGCCTGTGTCTCCTTCAGATAGGGTTACAAGATCACAGACGCAGTTTCCTTTGAGGGAAATGCCAAATGGTCTGACGGCTATGGGGGAACCAGTCACAACCTTTGTGAATGTGCCATTAACGTCTTCTGATTTAAGAAATTATAAAAATCTGATGCCTAGGTTGCAATCCGATCCAATTGGGCTTTATGAGAGTTTGAATTTGTTTTTGGGACCAAACATTTATACTTTTGCTGAAATGCAACACATCCTGAGTTATTTGTTTACTGCAGAGGAAAGGGCTCAGATAAGGAAGGCAGCAATGGCTTATTGGACGAAAACTCAAGAGGGAGTTGTCAATCCTATTGCAGCCGATGTTAAGTTTCCCTTGGTAGACCCACTTTGGGATAACAATGAAGTTGCTGGCAGGCAGAATCTGGAGGATTTGAAGAAAATAATTCTGGAAGGTGTTAAAACAGCTGTCCCTCAGGGGACTAATTTGAAGAAAGCTTTTGAGGTGGGGCAATTGAGAGATGAGACCCCATCTGACTTTTTGAACAGGATAAAGGACTGCTTAAATAAATATTCTGGTCTTGCTCCTGAAACAACTGAATATGAATCTTTAATGAAAATGCAATTTGTTACTCATTCTTGGCCAGACATTCAAAAGAAAATACAGAAGATAGATGATTGGGCCAGTGCAGACATAGCTAAATTGTTAAAAGCAGCGCAGAAAGTGTATGTGAATAGAGAGGATGCTAAGAGTAGGCAGAAAGCCCAGTTGATGGCATCTGTGATGAAGGCAGAGAAAGCAAGAGATGGCAAGGATGGATTTGGTAGAGGTAAGGTGTTTGGGAAGCCCATGAATCGGCAAGGACAACGTCCTAGTCAGGGAAGAGGGCTGGTCCCATGGAGGAAACCTGTTGAAGAAAGCAAGAAGTGTTTTGCGTGTGGCAGAGAAGGGCATTTTGCTAGGAATTGTCCACAGAAAGGGAAATTTCAAGGGAGAGAACAACGCCTGTTCACCCTCATGAGTGAGGACGAATAGGGGTGTCAGGGGCTGTTGATTTTGGGGTCCCACCAAGAGCCCTTGATAAATTTATTCGTGGGACCTGATAATGAAGAATATGTGTTTTTAATCGACACTGGTGCTACTAGAACATCTCTTTGCCAGTTACCAAAAGGAATTGAAAAAGGAAATGAAGTTTTAAGAATTAAAGGTATAAAGGGGGTGCCTTTTGAAGTACCTTTAATTAAGGATGTGCCTTTGAGATATGGCACATGTGATATTCAGGTGGATGTCATCTTAGTGCCAGAGGCAGGCAGTAATCTTTTGGGAAGGGATGCTTTGTCCTTGTTAGGATGTGAGCTGAAATTCGCCAGGGGAACATATTATGTAAATATCCTAACAGAAGACCAAGAGGGAAAGATTGATCCCTTGGTTTGGGAGGCTATAGGGAATAGGGGGATTTTGGATATTCCTCCTCTTAAGGTAGTACTGAAGGAGGGTGCAGAACCTGTAAGGGTGAAGCAATATAGGATTCCTGAGGAGAGCAGGGAAGACTTGAGCAAGGTGATAGAGACTCTATTGAGAGATGGGTTAATAGAACCAGCAATGTCACAGTTTAATACACCAATATTACCTGTGAGAAAACCAGATGGTTCTGTGCGCCTTTGCCATGATTTGAGACGAATCAATGAATTGATTGCCAGTCGTCATACGATTGTGCCAAATCCATACACGCTATTGGGTCGTATACCTAATAGTCATAAGTACTTTAGTGTAATAGATCTGAAGGATGCTTTTTGGACTTGTCCGTTAGCAGAAGAATCGAGGGATATTTTCGCTTTTGAATGGACTGATTCAAAAACACATAGAACACAGCAGTACAGGTGGTGCGTGTTGCCACAAGGCTTTTCTGAAAGTCCGAATCTGTTTGGGCAGATATTGGAACAGGTGTTGGAACAGTTTAATCCACCGGAGGGGTTGCAGTTGTTGCAATATGTTGACGATTTGTTATTGTCAGGAGAAAAGAAAGGGGTGGTAGAACAAGGAACAAATGAATTGTTGAATTTTCTGGGAAGTCAGGGCTTGAGAGTGTCAAGGAAAAAGCTACAGTATGTAGAGACAGAGGTGAAATATTTGGGACACTTGATTAGCCAAGGCAGTAAGAAGATAAATCCTGAAAGAATAGAAGGAATAGTGATGCAACCTTTGCCCAGAAATAAGAAGGAGGTTAGGAAATTGTTAGGACTGGTAGGATATTGCCGGTTGTGGATAGATGGATATACTGAAAAGGTGAGATTCTTATATGAGAAGTTGTTGGAGGACGAACCTTGGGAGGTGTTATGGACAGAGGGAGATAGGAGTAAGTTTGAGGAATTAAAGACAGCTATGATGCAGGCACCTGTCTTGAGTTTACCGGATTTAGAGAAGCCTTTCCACTTGTTTGTGGCAGTAGAAGATGGAGTGGCCAAGGGAGTGTTGGCTCAGATTTGGGCTGGTAGAAAGAAACCAGTGGCGTTTTTGTCTAAGCTAATGGATCCTGTGGTGAGGGGATGGCCTTTGTGTATACAAGCCGTAGCTGCCACAGCTCTGTTAGTAGAGGAGAGTAGAAAGTTGACGTTTGGAGGCTCATTGGTAGTCAGCAGTCCACACCAAGTGAGAACAATTTTGACTCAGAAAGCATATAGGTGGCTCACACATGCTAGGCTTCTGCAATATGAAGCGATTTTGTTAGCACAGGACAATTTAGTTCTTTCCACTGATAAGAATTTGAATCCAGCTGAATTCTTATCTGGAGAAAGGAAGGAATGGGAAAATGTGGAACATGATTGTGTGCAAGCAATAGATTTGCAAACAAAAGTGCGTGAAGATTTGGTAGACAGTCCAATAGAAGGAGGAATGAATTTGTTCATTGATGGATCCTCCAGAGTGGAGGATGGGAGAAGAAAGAATGGTTATGCTGTGGTGGATGGAGATAGTGGAGAAGTATTGGAAGCTGGGAGATTACCGACGGAATGGTCGGCGCAGACATGCGAAGTGTTTGCTTTATTGCAAGCGTTGAAATTACTGACAAATGAAGTAGGTAATATTTATACAGACTCTAAATATGCTTATGGTATTTTGCATACCTTTGGAAAGATTTGGATGGAACGGGGTTTGATAACTAGCAAGGGAAAGGAACTGAAACAAATTGAGCTTATCAAATCTGTCTTGAAAGCAGCCGAGAGGCCGAAGAGGTTGGCTGTGGTGCACGTAGAAGCACATAGGAAAGGTTCTTCAAAGTTAATCTTGGGAAATAGGTTAGCGGACGAAACTGCAAAAGAAGCGGCAAGAATGGGGAAGGAAACTGAGATAATGGTACTAATTCCTACTCTTGAATGGGAGGTGACGCCCAAATTCACAAGGGAGGAGGAAAGTCAAATGATTGAAGAAGGTGTAGAAGAAATAGATGGGAAATGGATAACAAGGAATGGATTACAAGTGGTAAATAAACCTATTATGAGAAACATTCTTGAGCGTGTGCATGAAGGGACCCATTGGGGTACCCAAGCATTGATTGACTTTGTGAAAAGAAAATATGTATGCAGAGGAATGTATGTAATTGCAATGCAGATATTGAGGAAATGTATACATTGCATCAGAATTAACAAGAAAATCATGAGAAAACAAATGGGAGGTGGAAGAGACTTAGCGATATGGCCTTTTCAACGAATCCAAGTGGATTATACAGAAATGCCAGCTGTGGGAACTTTAAAATATCTGCTAGTAATAGTGGATCATTTAACTGGATGGGTGGAAGCTTTCCCGTGTGCTAGGGCGAATGCTCAGATGACAGTAAAAGTAATACTGGAGCAGATTGTCCCTAGATATGGGTTGGTGGAAACCATTGACAGTGATAGAGGTACACATTTTACAGCCAAGGTAGTAAATGATATAATGACTCATTTGGGAATTGATTGGCAATTTCATTTGGCATATTGTCCTACTTCAAGTGGGAAAGTAGAAAAAATGAATCAGACCCTGAAAAATACCTTAAAGAAGTTGATGTTAGAATTACAGCTACCATGGACTAAATGTATACCTTTAGCATTATTGCGTGTAAGAACAAGTCCAAGGAAGGACATTGGAATCTCTCCATATGAAATGATGTTTGGAATACCTTACACTGGGGGAGTGGGAATGCCTAGAATTGAGTTAAAAGATGTGTTCCTTCGTAAATATGTACAAGGACTGTCCCAGTGTTTTTCTTTTTTAAGGACTAAAGGACTATTGGCGCAGACTCCCCCACTTGACTTTCAAATACATGACTTTAAGAGCGGAGACTGGGTCCTGATCAAAGCTATAAAGGAACATAAACTTCAATCGCAGTGGGAAGGACCGTTTCAAGTGCTGTTGACAACCGAGTCGGCTGTTCGGACTGCAGAGAGAGGCTGGGTCCATTATTCGCGTGTGAAGGGACCGGTGGCGGCACCGCATGGATGGACAGTGAATGCTCAGGCACCAGATCAAGCGTAAATTGACTTTTAGGAGAAGTGACACTAATTAATGGCAACTTGGGACTGGGAAATAGAGTTGCCTATTTGGATAGGGGTAATAACTTTTTATCTTGTGATTTTATTCATATTAAGGCAGGATATATTTGAGTGGTATGGGTACATGTTGTGGAAGTATGTGGATGTAAGTCCCCGGAGTGATTGTCTTGAAGTTTGAGTGCACAGAAAAATATACCTACATTGCACACACACAGAGGGGGGGCCAGTTCACAGAAACCATGAGCGGTTCGGCAGTAAGGGTGATTATTGTTTTCTGGGGAATATGGATGACTTTTCAGGTAGGGATGGGAACATTAGATGTTGTGCCAAGTTACCCTATTCTGTGGCAACAATTTTGTTTCCATGCTGAGCTTGAACAACAATTTTCCCAGATACAAACACCGTTGACACTGATTGAACCAGAATATGAGGCTGGAATATGTATAAGATCTACATTTAGCGACTGCATACCACTGGGCAAATATCCAAAATGCAATCGTACATATGATGTAGTTGTACAAACTAAGGATGTATCCAACAGAATGGAAGCTATATATAACCAATGCTATGAAATATATGGCAATTACACACCTTCCTATAAGAAATTCAGAATTATAGAGGAGGGACTGACGTTGCCATATAGAGAAATAAAAGCCCCATCAAAGCTTATGTTTTTATGTGGCAATATAGCAATGCCAGTTCTACCTTTCACATGGAAAGGAAGATGTACTGTGGGATATTTAAAAACACCACTAAGATACACACGACATGTTAGAGAGGAGCCTATGAAGAAGGAGGGAAATATTTTTCTCGACTTAATGAAAGTGGCTTTGAATAGTTCATCCTTTTGTGTGAAAGGGGAGACAACGGTTTCGGATATCATGTCTACATGTTTTGTTGGTGTGCCAGTTCCTGGAAAATTTTTATTTGAAGAAGCAAAGATCATTATTGAACCTAACAATTATAACCTATCAAAAGTGGTTACTTTGTTTGGTCATCCAATTAAGCCTAATAGATGGACCAATCAGAAGAAACTGATAATTGAAGTGAAAAATATTTTGCCAGCTTATGATTGCATCATATACAAGCAGCCAGAAAAGAAGTTAGAAAGGGTTACATATACACCTGTGCCTACAGAACGTGTGTTCCCTTGCACTGAAACTGAAGAAGTAGATGCATTAGGGCAGGTGATATATTTACCCAAAGGTTGGTTTTTGTTTTGTGGCTTATACGCTTTTGCATATATTCCTGCACATGCAATAGGAGGGCCATGTACTGTTGGGCGCCTGACTACATTTATGGGAGTAACACATTTTAAGAATATTAATCAAGAAACTCAGTTTTATTATGAAATGATGAATGCTACATTGTATCATAGAAATCGTATACCTGCAAAGAAGACCACAGTTACAAAGGATAGTGTGAAAGACATTACAGGTGAGACACATGACCCTGAACCTGGACATGCAGAGACACCTAAGGAAGGGGGTGAACCTCACCTGGTGATACAGGATTCACATATTATATCCATACAATGGCCTATATTTCCAGTGCAGTATAACATGACTGGATATACTGCTGGAGGGAATTATAGGGGACGGAGGTCTGTACCAATTGATGCAGGATGTAGCGATGAGGTGGTGGTATTATCCAAAGTAGAAGCTGGACTTCTAGGTTTATTTCCTTGGTTTGCAACGCAATATAATCATAAGCAGATAGGACATCTTGCTTGTGCCCTAGCGAAAAGCATTAATGAGACTTCGTCTGCCATAGCAGCGTTGGCTGATGAGATGGGAGAGGTAAGGAAGTCTTTATTGCAAAATAGGGTTGCAATTGATTATATCTTGTTACGGATGGGCCATGGTTGTGAGGAATTCCAAGGATTATGTTGCTTTGATATAGAAGATAAATCACGGTTTATCGAATCTAAATTACAAGCCTTACATAACATTACTACCCACCTGCAATATGAAACTGAGAACACTGCATTTAAAGGAATATGGAGTATGTTAACCTCTTGGATACCAAGTTTTGCTTGGGTGAAAGACCTATTCGTAGGCATTATATTCATTATAGTTATGTGCCTTATATCGTGTATTTGTGTGAAATGTATGCCTGTCTGTATCAAATGTTGCAAGTGCTGTTGCAAGAATAACAAAGGGAAGAAGTTAGGGCAGAAGACCCTAAATAAGCAGGAAGTGCGTATCATGTTGCAGGAGATACAGGAACAGTTACAAGAATAAGACCGATCAAAAGGGAAAGGCAGGATTGTGAGATATGAAGGTTATTCTGTGTAATAAAATGTGGAAGGCAGGCATAAGTGTAACCATTTTGAATGTATCTGAAATGTATTTGAAATGAAGATAAGCATTATATAATCACATGTATTCATTTTCCTCATGTCAGCAAGGTTATACTGACCTGAGTTGTTTGTCCTAGAATTATGCTGAGAAGGTGGGAAAGTAACATAACAGGATATGTTGACAGGATATGTTTACTGGGAAGCACCTAAAAACCTGGGAAAGGAACATTAGGGACGTCAGCATGAGTTGGGGGCTTTCCAGAAAATGGGAGATACCCAAATGTATGATGTAAGGGGGAGGACCTAAGGTGGGCTTTGTGAGAAGTATAAAAGTTGTAACGCAAAGAATGGCTTTACCTGCTCCTCGGCCATTGGCTCCAGTGCTGTAAGGCGCTGGGAGGAGTTTGGGCCCTTAGCTAAGGTTTTTTCTGTTTATTCTTTTTGTTCTCTTTTTTAAATAAATGGTTTTTATTGCACATCTGGTTTCCTGAGTTTTTTGGGTTTTCTAACAAACTGCATGAAAAACAATCCATTAAATCATCCATTTTAGGCCAATAATAATGGCTCACAGTTTTGATAACTTTAATTAATGCAGTTTTTATAGCGCAAGGCAAATGCTTGCATTATTTAAAAAATAAAATTATAACTATTCATTTATAATGGCACTCATTCATGAAGAACTCACTAAAAGACAGATTCTGGTTTATTGCTGCTCCATAAAACATTAACACTGCTATTAAAGGTTGCAATAGTGATGCAATTGTTTTCAAATAATTTTAGAAATGCTACTAAGGCAGTTGAAAAATTAATATCAATCTAATCTATCAGAACTGTTCTCTGAGCCTTCATTTTGACATTGGTATCAACCTTTGTTACAGCCTTTGATCACAGATATTATTTTATCTTTCATTCAATCAGAACTGTAGAAGCTATGGTCACTACTGCTCAGGGCACCAGCTGTTATTTCCAAGTTATACAGTCTTACAATTGTGCCAAAGAGAAAAATCATTATTTTTTTAAAAAAAGGGTCAAATTACATTTCCAGATTCTACAAGCTAGTTAAGTCAGATGCATCTCTGACATAAATCCCTTTGCAAGGCGTTTCATTCACGTTCCAGTAGTATGGCCCTTCTATGAATTACAAGAAGGCTTAAAAATAAAGAAGATTAAATCTGTAACAAACTTGGCTTTTTTTTTAAACAGAACACACATTTCAGATCACTTCTTTCCTTCCTAATCTTGTGAAAAAAAAAGTTTGAAAGGAAAGAAGTGTTGTCAGCTCGGATTCCATGCTGAGAGAATAAGAGAGAGAGGATGCACAGCTACTAAAGTATATGCACACAAGATGTGAACACAAAAGGAAGGGGAGGAATGGTGCAGGGGTGGGTTCCACTTATCTTCGCCACCAGGTCGCATCACGACATTGCGCACGTGCACGCTTGCTCCACTCGCATGCACGCGTGCGCATCCCCTCGTGCGATTTTGCTTCCGCACATACTCAGAAGCAGGAATGAGCCCGAAACACAGCTGAGGAGCTCATCAGCTGTGCTTCAGGCGAAGAAATAAAAGTCAGAATTCACCCGTGGACGGCGGAAGGGCCCTTTTTCAAGCTGTGGAAGGGGAAAAAAGATGGCGGTGTGGATGGAATGGCACTGACAGTGACATCACCAGTGGGTCGCTACCGGTTCAGGCGATCCGGTCCGAACCAGGAGAAACTCACCCCTGAAATGGTGGTCTCTTTATTCTACCATATGTGGTGCTATATAGAAGGGACAACAGTGTTTTGGTCATTAAAAAGGGTGGGGGGAATTGCTGTTCTGGAAAACTCTGACTTCAAATGCCAATGTCACAGAATTGCTTAGTTTGGAGTATAAAACCTCTCATATTCCTAAGGAGACAGCCATCCTCAATAATTCTTCACTAGTTCAGAAAGCAATTTCTTTCCTGAGAGGGCTGGAAATTCCCTAATAACTGCTTTGAATTCATTTGTCTCCAAGGGCAGACTGTCTTTATTGCTCTCTCCTTCCACCAAGCATTCTGATTCTTAGTGAAACACCACCAGATGGTGATCTTCCCATGACTATACAGTTATAGAAAGTTCCTCCTTGTCCAGAAAGCATCATAGAAAGCCACATTCAAATATATATGTTGGTGAATTCCCCAGAGATACCATTTTATTTTTACCTATGCTTGCCATGGTGATTCTGGTACTAAAAATAAATGTATGGATCACTTGAAATCTGCTTATCTTTATTGCCCATTTTAGTTGGCAATATTATGGCCTATTGTTTTTCTGCAGATTTTCAAATGTGAATAAAAATTATAAAAATCTGTACATTTTTGAGTATTGCAGTTTCTTTATGAAATATCAAATATCTGTTTACTTTCTGTTTTCAGATTATGTATTATTTTTGTTCTTCAATTGTTTATGGAGTATTAAGACTACACAGAAAATACTACATTTTCAATTTTGATCATACATTGCAGGGTATGAAATCACTCAGTTGCAAAACATTGTGCCTGCATTGTTCTATCAAAAGAGAAATTTAGAGTTATAACTTGATGCATAAAGTTGTTGTTATAAAGTTAAAATAATTGACATGATAATTGGGGAGTGTGTTGTGCCATCAGATTTGTCTCTCTACTTGGAGGACACTAGAAATCAGTAGAGATGGAAAGGGACAGTTCTTGAGCAGCTATTTAGACATATATTTCAACCTGATTATGGAAGTTCTCCCAATACAGTAAACATTGAGTCATATTCTGATATTCATGTGTAGCTTGCTTCCTGCTGTAGAGGAAGGAGGAGAAGAAGCTGCTATGAGAATACAGGTTTCAGTTCTGGGGTCCAAGCTTGTTTTCTTACAGACATTTCATTGCCAAACTAGGTAATATCATCAGTGCTATAAGGGAATGGAGGTTGTTCTTGTTTATATATACTAGTGGCTTGCCCTGCCAGGGTTGGTGGGAGTGTTCTTGGTGCTTCTTGATTAGGCTGTTGTTTACTGTTAGCTTGTTTGTATTATTATTATTATTATTATTATTATTATTATTATTATTATTATTATTATTATTATTATTATTATTATTATTATTATTATTATTATTATTATTATTATTATTATTATTATTATTATTATTATTATTATTTTGCATTCAAACTGAAATAACTTGTTCCTTTCCCAGCAAGTTCCCTAGTAAGGCTGGATCCTTCAAATCAGGTGCTTTTGAAGTCCAACTCACATTAGCTGTAGCTATTATATTCAATAATATTTTAAAGTGTGTTTGTTTTTTTAATTCACCTATCATAAAGGATTCGTCCATTCTAAAGAAGTGTAGGAAAGAAACCACCAAATAAACATCCTCTGAAATCTCTTGGGATATATAGCTCATTAGTCAATCCATAAAGCTGAGATAGAACTGCTTTAGGAACTCCTGAAATTCCACGAATCCCCTTTTCTAAGGATGGCTTTTTCATCTATGAATCGGTTTTTAAGTAGCAATTTCTGAGAACACTCTCTCTCTCTCTCTGTGTGTGTGTGTGTGTGTGTGTGTGTGTGTGTGTGTGTGTGTGTGTGTGTGTGAGAGAGAGAGAGAGAGAGAGAGAGAGAGAGAGAGAGAGAGAGAGAGAGAGAGAGAGAGAGAGAGAGAGAGAGAGAGAGAGAGAGAGATGGCTTTTTCATCTATGAATCGGTTTTTAAGTAGCAATTTCTGAGAACTCTGTGTGTGTGTGTGTGTGTGTGAGAGAGAGAGAGAGAGAGAGAGAGAGACAGACAGACAGACAGACAGACAGACAGACAGACAGACAGACAGATAGACAGACAGACACAGAGACACAGAGACACAGAGAGAGAGAGACACACACACAGAGAGAGACAGAGACAGAGACAGAGACACAGAGAGACAGAGAGAGACAGAGATGAAAATTAAATGAGACAACTCCTACAAGCAAGTTTGAAGTCCCAAAGAAGAGAACATTGTTTCTAAATCACAAAGCATCAACAATTACAGTTAGATATGCAATAAGTCCATCTTTCCTAAAATAATGGTCCTTTCTGGTTTTAACAAGAGTTTGAGTATTTTGCTGCAGTTGAAACATCCCAGGAGACCCATGGGGCATTTATTATCCTCATCATACAGAACTATTGATGTAGTTTTCATTCTATTTACCAGTAGGTTATGAAGGAGCCCAAAGTTTAAATACAGCACAAATAGCCTGGTACAGTGCATATAAAGTAGGATATAGAATTATAGCCAAGAATGGTTCTTGTTCCTTCCCTAGAGAGTTGTTGGTTCCTTGATTTATGTCCTTCCAGGCTCTCTACAGCTCATTAAGATTTAGCAATGTAATATCATGTTTACTCAAGTATCTCAGTCACATGGAGGTTGTATCTGCTGGTACAGCAGGAGCACATTAGTTGAATTAGTTGTGGGGGAATTTCAGGAAAAATCTCCACAAGGATTCTAAAAGGCTTTCATCCATTGAATCTATTCATTCTAGATTTAAAACTTAGGGCTTCCTTGTTCAAGGAGGAAAATAGATCAATAAAATATGGAAAGAAATTGCTTTCTTTTATAAATTTAGCAATTGGTAGTATAATCGCCACAGCAGGGAAATGTTTTACAAAAATGTAGAGATTCCACATTGGATGAAGTTTCTTGAAAACTGTCAAGGATGTAAACATATTTTCATCAAATTAGCAAATATTCTGATGGTGACAATGTTAGATACATCTCTGGTGAGGCTTACATAGATAACACTCCATGTTGGCTGTACACTTATTAGTATAAATTATAGCTCCTTTCATAAAAAACAATGAGGGCACTTGATTTATAAAGGACATATAAAGGTCATATAAAACGATTCTATCATGCATTGTATGAATAGGGCTCATAAACTGATTGATCATAGGAAGATGACTAGGGTGGAAAAGATATAGGTTTTGTCATATTTCATAGCTGGATTTTTTTTCCTACTGGTATACAATTTTTCATCCTAAATCTTGGATGGACAGAGGATAAAAGTCTATCAGCAAATGTAGGGTTTATTATACTCTAGTCAGAATAACATTAGTGTCCACATGACAGCAAGAAGAATCATGCCATTGATTCAAGCTGATGCATCCCCAAAACAATTTAGATTGACATTAGTTTCCACTAAAACCACTTTATCTATTTGAACTTTTTGTTAGAAGAACTCTAACCTGGGTGAAATGAAAAATGGAGTGCTGGCCCATTCAAGAAATATATTTCCTTTATGACATGGTCTTTTCACTTTGTGTGCATAACAAAAAATTCTAAGAAGGTAATGGTGGCTTTTGCAAATAATGTGAGGAAGGAGATGTTTACCAAGAAAAGAATGGAATGAACCTCCCTTCCCCAATCATTCTAGATCCTTTGGAATACAGCTATTGGCATCCACAGTTGTTGCAGCTATGGAAGATAGGAGTTCATGCTATCACTCCTGGGGGGTACTTGTTAGGGAAAGAATGATGTATTTAAGTGTGAATGTACAACAACAAATCACTTTTATTTAAGAAAATACATGCAAAGCTGTATTCTACAGTATTGCATTTATGTAATCTTTCTGAATGATAATGAGATGCAGTGAAGGACTAGATAGATAGATAGATAGATAGATAGATAGATAGATAGATAGATAGATAGATAGATAGATAGATAGATAGATAGATAGATAGATAGATAGATAGATAGATAGATAGATAGATAGATAGCACTTAGACTTATATACCGCTTCATAGTGCTTTACAGCCCTCTCTAAGCGGTTTACAGAGTTCAGCTTTAGATAGATGATAGATAGATAGATAGATAGATAGATAGATAGATAGATAGATAGATAGATAGATAGATAGATAGATATCAATTATACATGTGTGTGTATCTATCTATCTATCTATCTATCATATACATACATACATACATACATACATACATACATACATACGTACGTACGTATGTACATACATACATACATACATACATACATACATACATACATACATACATACATACATATATATAAAACTGCTTTTACCAATAGCACCATGGATTGCAAGGTAAGATATCAGTTCAAAGACTTATGAGGATATTACTGAGGATGAATAAGCATAGGAACTCTCCAGACTGGCAGCTTTTGCTGGGGAAAAACCAGATGAGACTCCAAGGCAGGGGTGGCAAACTCACGGCTCGCGGGCTGGATGCGTCACGTGCTGGCTCCGCCCCCGCATGGTTTAGGGAAGGGGGGAAAAGTCCTGATACGTCACGTGACACCGCCGTGATGACGCGAGTTTGACACCCCTGCTCTAAGGCATTCAAATAGGTGTGTGTGTGTGTCAGACTTAGCTTTCTTGTGTTTATATAGGGAGTTGCGGCTGGTTTTTGCTTGAGTCCTCCTCCTGTTCAGGATGGTTGCTCTCTAACACTAAGAGATAAGTAAATAAGTAAATAAATAAGTAAATAAGTAAGTAAGTAAGTAAGTAAGTAAGTAAGTAAGTAAGTAAGTAAGTAAATAAATAAATAAATAAATAAATAAATAAATAAATAAATAAATAAATAAATAAATAAATAAATAAATAAATAAATAAATAAATAAATATCATTGAGTCAGACACCATTCAATAGAGAAATTCATATAAGTATAAAAGTGGGCATATAATTATTTCAAATAATAGCAATTATCAGAAATCTTGATCTAAGAATGCTGGATTAGTTTTCTTTCTAAAAACACATCCTGTATGGAGATTTTGGAAATGCTATTGTTTCTAATGTCAAACATATGAGGCTTCATAAGTGACTCAGCTTTTGCTGAACACCTAATTAAAGTCACATTTTCTTTTATGTTATTTTAATGTTATTATACCATGGTCTTTTCTTCAAACAGCTAAAATCTACAGCAACTAATTACCATTATTATTCCTTAGTACAAAATATTCTCAACTGGGTTTTAGATTACACTCCCATAAATTTCTTGGGCCATGACTCATTGAATTGAGTGAAGTTTACATATGAGTAGATCACCACTGATACAGAGAGCTAGAGCTAGAGATATGTTGTTGATTGATTTATTGATCAAATGTATACAGCCTTCCATCTCACCAAAAGCCACTCTGGGTAGCACACAACAATCCAATGCAACAACAAATATAAAAAGGACAGCAATAAAATATAAAAATTCATATTAATAAATACCTTAAAAATCAAAGACATACAGACTATTTTATCAAAAGCCAGGGAAATCAGGAGATCCAGGCAATTCAAATGGTTATAAAGATTTATTGCAAGCTTAAGCTCTCTACAAGAATTTGAACTACTAATGGTCAAAATAAATTGCTGGAAGATAAGAGACAAAGGAATTCAAGATTGGCTAGACTTAGATCTCTTGTGGATATGAAGGGACATAATGACACATTTGACCCCTCCCTCTGGTTCAGCCTGGTCATCTCCTACACTATCTCTATTAAGAATAGCCTATTGGATCAGACTGAAAATCTATCTAATCCTGAAATGATTAACCAGTTTCTTAGGAGACATTTATAAAAGGGCATGAGGACATCAGCATCTTCTAACTTCTGTTCTGGAATGCTGGGTTTATCTGAACAATACCTTTAAGTTGTTTCTGTCCAGTGCTCATGGTGACTTGATTCTAAGTGGGTTTAAGAACCTGACTGAGGGAAATTTGATCCCTTGCCAATTTAGGCCACTCAGTACTTCATCGATGCAGAGGTGGATGATGTCATCTTCCTGCCTCTTCCATCCCAATAAATGTTTTGCAATTTCAATTAAACATTTCTGCTTTAACCCACAACTTTGAAATTAGGATACAGTGCTTCCTTCTATTGTAACCACAATAAACACCAGCCATGATGGTGTAGTGGTTAGAAAGCAGTATTGTAGGCTAACTCAGCCCACAGCCAGGGGTTTGATCCTGACTGGTTCAAGGTTTACTCAGCCTTCTATCCTTCCAAAGTTGGTAAAACGAGGAACCCAGATTAGTGGGGGCAATATGCTGACTCTGTAAACCAGTTAGAAAGAGCTGTAAAGATCTATAGAGTGGCACATTAGTCTAACTGCTATTGCTATTGCTAATCACAACTTTGATTGACTATAGTGCCTGATAGCCCACCCACCAGGGGTGACATTCAAATTTTTGCCCTACTGGTTCTGTGGGCATGGCTTGGTGGATGTGGCCAATCCAAGCCAAGCCATGCCCACCAAACCACGCCCACAGAACCGACATAAAAGTTCGGCCAAGTCTTCTAGCGTTCAACATGGCTGCTTCTCGCCTCCTTCTCATGTTTGCTCTGTGTGTATGAGCCCAAGAAAGAAGAGAGAAGGAGTGAGTGGGAGGGATGGGGCGGAGCCAGTCAGTGGTGCGATTTACCGGTTCTCCGAACTGCACATAATCGCCACCACTGGTTCTATAGAACCTGTCTGAACCTGCTGAATTTCACCCCTGCCACACACCCAACCCAGTGCCTGATCACTGTCCTAGGTGGCCAGTTTGTCTGTGATGCTGAGCTGCTTTACTCCCTGCTAGCTTGCAGTTGACTTTTGTCTCTTTGTTTGTTTTTGTAGATCTAAAGTGGCATGTTAAATCAAGGAATTATTCTTAATCCTTCTTACAAAAGCATGCTCAGTTCAGGCTTTTCACCTACAAGTGGGTATCCTATTTGTTTCTACTCCAGCGAACATGCTCTCCAGCTAAGTACTGCAAATCTTCTCTTTTCCTTTTCTAAAAACATATTTAAATTGCAACAAGTTGCACAGCTACTTCGTTTCTATGGAGCTGAATTATCAGTTCTTCCTTGGTGCAGAGTTTTTGTCAACCTACACAGAAGGCAAGAATTAAACAGGAACCCCTTCTCTGTTGCTTTGATGATTGCAGCGTCTGAGCTACAATGGTATCAAAAAGACAAGAATGGAAAGAGAGAAGGGATCTATGCTAGCATCAGAAGTTATAATATGGAAGGATACATGTAGATAAAGGCCTCCAACAAATATCAGGGAAATCAAAAGAAAGAAACAGGGACTAGGGAAGAGGGACAAATCACAAAAATGAAAAGGAAGGAATGGATGGGCCAGTCTACAAAGTAGCTATCTACTAAGACTTATCTTCTCTGGAAGTAGGGAAAAGCAAGAAGCAGAGATACAACCAATGAGACCTTATGGTAGCCATAATTCAGATTGAGCACCAACCTACCTCTATTGCCACCAACACAATCCAGGGCAGAATTGTTTATGTTTATTTGAAAATGAATGAAGAACATTAGGAGATAATAGGCTTCAGTGTAGAATTGCCCTCAAACACTTCGGCAACAGCTTATAATGCATTCATTTGGAGTGCAAGCTATCACCTTCTCCTGTTGGACAATTCTCCTGCTACTATGCTCTCTCAAACTTACATTTAAACTAATTGTTTTCTTGTATGGATGATGCATTTTACTGGACACACACATGAAAAGTGAAACATATAAACTAAGTTAGCCTTATACATACAAAATCAAAATGCACAACCAATATATGCAAGCAGAACAACTAACCTTTTTTGTTTGTTTTCATTTTCTCATTTTTTCCTGAACAAAGTCCACTGCAATGCTTGTTATAACAGGATCTCCTCATTATTATAGAAGTTGTAACACTTGTGTGACATCCAATATGTCCTTGGTTTAATATATAGCAGAAATGTACATGTTTTTTATTGTTTGATTTAATAACTATTTTCTTTCTCTAAGCTGCCTACTTTGTCTCTGGGCTTTGAGGAAAAAAAATACAGAAAATAAAAAAAAATTTAACTGGAAACATGATAAAATAGTATATTGCTAGACATAAAAAAGGGCCCAGTGGAAGTAAATAGCTCAGAGTAAGAAAATAGTACATACATTTTATATTTGTTTCTCCCAAGGTTCAAATCAAGGTCATTGTGTATGTCAGACATGTAGACAGAAAATGTAGGCAATTCATGAAAAGAATAATAAAATTTATATTATATTATTATATTTGTATTATATTTATATTAATTATATTATATATATTATTAGAATAGTAGTTGTTGATAGCTTTATCGCCATGACATAAAACCCAAAGTTTAAGAAGCCATGCTTCAAATATCACATCATAATATGTGATTCATCTTTCTATATTCCTTTTATTAATAAAGGGAGGGACTTAGCATGTGAATTTCAAACAGTGCCATAAATCTACCCAATTATTTTCCTTGTGCATTCACCTACCTCAATCATTGTGTCAGAACATATTTGCTTTGCCACTTTGATAACACGAACATGAATTAAGCTGAGGTACAAATCTGAAGCATTTTGATTATGCATAAATAGAATGCACAGAAGTGCTTTGAGCATTTTAAATCACTTACTAATGTCTTTATTCTTGCCATATGTTCTGACACCTAAGTCTTCAAAGAAAATTCATTTCTGAATGAATAAAGACGTGTTTCTAGTTTCTGCCCCAGATATAACTCCTGAGATATGCAATATTTGAAATGTCCATAACTATCTGACTTTAGATCACAAACTGCACCCAAAATCTTTTCCATCTTTCTTTCTAGCTTTTTTTAATCTTTCTATATCTTTCTATCATTTCAATATCACTGCTAGGGCTGAGTGAAAATTACTGGCCCAAGGTCATCCAGCTGGCCTCGTGCCCGGTAGGGAAGGGACATGAAAATAAGTAGAAAGTAATGAGCATTGTTTTCCCAGTGGTTTATATAAATGTTCATAAATATAAACTTGAATTGCTGGAAAAAAAATATCATATGTAATGGTTCCAATCCAAGATCACTTTTTTCAAAGAATAATTTTGGAAATATGCCTGTCCATCTTACATTTTAATTCATTGCTAATGATATTGGAGTTCCAGTAATGCAAAAAGTGCTAGTAATATTTGTGTTTGGTTAATCTGTTGAGCTTTGGAGTGTTTGTGTACACTTTTTCATGCACACTATGTTCTGTTACTGTTGAGGTTTGAAGCAAATTGGATCTAATTTGCACAGAACTGGAAATAAAACATACTTTATGTGTACTTTTCTTTATTATCCCAATTCTTGGGTATATGTTCCTAACTTGTGTAAATTGTGAGTTGTTATAGCAGACCCAAGGGTGCTTTTTAAAAAGGTAATTGGACTTTATTTTTCCTTAAAATATCATCTAAGAAGATTCTTCAGTTTAGAACATCTTCAAGGAAAAACTAAGTCCAGTTGCTTTTTGAAAAAGCACCTTTGGGACAACCATGAACGGGAAGGGATGACTGAGAATCTCCATAGACATTTGTTATAGCAGAGTTTCTTGTTTCCAAATTAATCTGTGCATTTAAAAAGACATAAGAATATACCCATTATATTTATACTTGGCATAATCATAATCCCATTCAGACCTTTGCCCTGCACTGACATGAATTATTTACATCTCTGACTGCCCAAACTGAATGAAACAGTTTCCTTAGCAAGTTTGGCTAAATGTACTTGAGCCCCATTCCAACCAGGAACCCTGTACAATCAGCATTTTTAATTACAAAAACATATTCTAAGAAAGTTCATCTGAACTCGTGTCAGATATCTCTTTAGATGTTCATATTAAAAGATAAACTATAAAGTGCAAGCTTCCATGTGGAGGGTATTATTTATTTATTTATTTATTTATTTATTTATTTATTTATTTATTTATTTATTTATTTATTTATTTATTTATTTATTATTTACTTACTTACTTACTTACTTACTTACTTACTTACTTACTTACTTACTTACTTACTTACTTACTTACTTACTTACAAAAATGAGTCATGACCGGTGTATACACTTTTGGAAGGAACATAACTCCTTTGTCACATATACTGAATTAGAAATTAATTTAAGGAAAACATTATTACGTCAGCGTAGAGACCAAATGTGCTAATGTATAATTAGGCATTAGTCTACCATTCTGTTTATAGTAGAAAATGTGTTCACTTATCACAATATTTTGAAAAGTAGCCTAAAATAAGACAGAAGAAGAAAATACACACCTGGTCATTTGCAGATCTGTTTTACTTTTTTTTTTTTTTTAAGATGTAGTGTTTCAGACAACATTGTAAAAGCTATATACAGATTTAATAGGGAGATAATTAAACTTTCTAACATTGTAATTAATTAGGGGACAATGCTGAATGGAATACACTACATAAAGAACTGTTCTGATCGCAACTTTTCACCAACAAAAGGTAACTTTTTCTGATATTTTGGGTATGTATTATTCGATTCATGTACCTAAATAAATGGCATGGATAAGAACCAACTCTCCATTGGTCTATTCTCAAAATAGAACCCATTCCTACATGCTATTTGCCAAGAAATGATGTCAAGTAGAAAACAAATTGAGGCAGGCTGTGGTCATTTAAAATTCTGCAAAATGGAATATTGCAAAATAAATGCCAAGCACTTAAACTTTAAATTCATGCATGGCATCTTGAAACCCAGAAGGGCTGTTTTATAAACCTACCTAAATCTTTATAGCCATAACATTGAAGCTTAGAAAACAATGTGTAAGAATATCCTCTGTAAGTATTATTATGGATTTTGAAGCTGAATGAGTGAATTGAAAGGGGAAGTACGGCTCTCCATGATTTTGTTGGCTACAAAACAAGCTTGTAGGACATACCGTATTTTTCGGAGTATAAGACGCACCTTTTTACCTTCAAAAAGAGGGTGAAAATTTGGGTGCGTCTTATACACCGAATATAGCCCCACCCAGCCACACCCACCCTTTAGCCTCTGCCCGCCAACAATTTACATCTTTGCAGCAAACAGAGGAGAAACAGAAGCCTTATTAGCACACTAAGAGATTACTTGCCTCCCGATCTACAGCTGACAGGCTTGCAAGCCATGTGGTAAAATGAAACTAACTACAGTGGCTGTAATGAGACAAAATGCTGGGAGATAAACTGCTGGCAATGTTACACTGCTGAAATTACAAGAAGGTAAGCTACAGCTACTGTAGCCTAGAGGTAGAACTCTTGCCTCACAGTCAAGAGGTTGTGAGTTCTATCCTAGGTAGAGGCAGATTCTGTTAATATGTTATTTTGTTAAATGTTTGTAGAGTGTTCAAATTATAAGACTTATTTTTAAAGACTGCTTTATTATTGTTCTAGACAACTCAACAAAATGAAGAAGCTTTTTAAAAGAAATGCTTGCTCTGAAGAGGCCCAGTGCTATTGTATCTTCTTTTAAATAGCAGAAAGCCTTCCAGAAAGCCACATCAATTTTAAAGATCTGTAAAAGTATAATCTGAAATGTCCTGTTTTAGTATTAAGTATTAGTATTGAAATAAGGCAGCTGAATTAAACCCTGACTTAATCATGTTTGGAGTAGATCTATTTAAATAATTGGGAGGAGTTAGTGTGATTACATTTAAGAAAACTTTCTGGGATTAATATACTGCCATAAATGTATATTTCTCCAATTCTTTGCTATTTCTATGGGTCAAGCACACATGCACAGAAATACACAGCAAACAGTGTATATCATCTGTTCTGTTTGCTGTTTGCTGTTTGGCAAATTGCTGGGAGGCAGAGGCCTTTTTTCCTTGTTTTTCTCCCCCAAAACTAAGGTGTGTCTTATACTTCGGTGCATCTTATACTCCAAAAAATACGGTAATTAATGTTGTATACATCAATGTTGCCATAGATGACATCTTAAAGGTGCAACATGGGAAGAGAGTATGCCAGATGTTCCCTTATTCTGTTTTCCTATTCTTATGACTTAAATAGAGCACGTGTGCTGCAGTAGTTAAGGTGCTAAATTGATGCCATGGAAACTTGGATTCAAATTCATCCTAAGTCACATAAACTAATTCATCAGTTTTGGGCTAGTTATTCTCAGCTCACAGGACTGTTGTAGAATGGAGAAACAAGAGAAAGAAGAGCTGTGCATACAGCCTTGAGCTCCTGAATGAAAAGTGGGATATAAATCTTTTAAGGGTAAGGGTAAATAAATGGTAGAGATGGTGCAATACCTGAGGAATGGCAACTTGCCATTAAGATAAGTGAAAAATAGATTTTTAATCATCTATTTTCCACTTCCAATGGCTGGAAGAGGCAGTAGGCTTAACAACCTGCCATCTTAGTATAGCTTCTCAAAAAAGGGGGAATTGGAGGTACAGATATCAATATGACTTGGAGAACCCAGTAGATGGCACACGGCTATATAGAGCAGGCATGCTTCTCAATGCTAAACATATTTCTGAAATTAAGTTTGGTTTCTACAAAGAAAACATAAAGAAGCAAAATGTCCCCTTCCTCCTACCATCCTTCTTACCATCTGCTCCAAACCCTCTCCAAAGGCACACAGATCTTCTGGAAAATAGGGTGTTGGACTCATTGTAGGAAGGAGAAGCAAACCAAATCAGAAGGAGCCGGTCCAAGTGAGACCAATTTTCTCCTCCAATGCTGCCCTTTTGCTTTCCACGCTGTGTTGCTAAAAGGATACTAGGACTCTCTGATGGGGCTTTCATGTGCAGGAGGCATAGAATATGCAGGAAGAAATATAGAAATGTTTCTTTCCACAAACTCTTTGAAGTTTGTGGAACTATTTTCCTATTCCTTCACATTCTGAAATCAGTCCAGTTCAATTCAAGAGAGTTTCGTTGTGAGCAGTTACAAGTAAGACTGTGCTAAAAGTTGATAAATCAACATAAATATCTTTTCAAATCAGAGGCTTCTGCTGCTAATAGAGCAGAAAGTTTCATACTAACACATAGGCATTTTTTGGTACAGCTTTAGCTCCTGCATAGAACCATAAATAAGACATAAGTGTAGTATACCTTTTCTTGCTTTTAATATATTATATCTTGAATAAAGCTTTCATAGATTTAAAGTTCTCTAATTTGACAAAAGAGTTTAGCTTTCATATCAAAAGTAAGTTTTAGTAATTATTATGGACACTCTTCTACTGGGCTGCAGTCAATGAAATATAGAAAGCACATGTTAATGTGAACTAGAAGATATACCAACAAAACAATTTCATGAAATGTTCCTTAGACTACCTGGACTATAATACCTTTTATTTGTTTGCAGAAAGTTCCTGGTGCTCTGTTCCAAGAACTTTTCCACATGCTGATTGTTGCACATGTTGGATTATTCATTGCATGCATGTGCAAATATGACACACCCCAATTTGAATATACAGTACAAACATTCTGTCTAGCATTTTGCACATGCACAAAATGCACCTACCATTATTGGATTTTCCCCCCCTGTAAAGTGATATAGTGAAATATATGATTTTCAGATACATTTTAGATAGTAAGACAGGATTAAAGGGATATATTATGAATTAGGTTCAAACATCCAGACGACAACTAGGCCCGGTTCTGCGAACCAGTAGCGGCAGCGGCAGGACACTTCTGCACAATGGGTTTTAGAACCCACTACTGTCAAACACATATGGAAAACAAAATCAAAATGATATTTTTATATATTCTGAAAGTTTATGACATACTGTATACCACATTCATTGGGATTCAAAAGGGAAAAATCTGTCAGAAGAGATGAGTGGGTTCAAATTATAAATCATCTTGACCGTGTACATCATACTTCAAGTGGATAGTGATCACTAGTGTCAAAATATTCAGAGACTTGAGCTCTGACAACATACAGGAGGGAGAAACCCATTGCTTTAGAGTGGCTGTTGAAAACTTGACACCTTGCTGTATCTGACCCAACTCTGATCAGACAGTCAGTTGTTGTAGGCTCTTAATTCTTCTCATAAAAAAAAATCACTGGAAAAAAAGATGCATATTCTAAGGCATGCTGGAGCCAAGCCAAAACTAGCACTGTGAATTATGCTTTGAAGGAAACAGCAAATCACTGCATGCACTACTGTAGTTATAATACATTATCATCTCCCACTCTCCCCATAGTTAGGTGGGCCATCATGTGACTTAAGGCTCCAGAAAAAGTCTATTACCATGAGCAATTCCCCACAGCAGCCTAAGTCTCCCATGCTGCTCCTAGTTCTTCCTAAAAAGGAGTTTAAAAATTCCAGTCCAGATTGCAATGGTTTGGGGGATGAGGAGAGTCTGAATTATGGCCACCAAAAGCCCTGATGACTTGTTTCCCCCTTCTTTCCCTTCCCAACTATGCAGGAAAGCCTGGTTTTATTGGCAGGATCACATGTGGGTGGGTCTAGCAGTTCCTGCTTTTTCCTTTTATAGAAAGTTCACTCTTTATCAGTCCAGAGGTGGGTTCCTTCCGGTTCGCACCAGTTCTATAGAACCGGTAGCAAACCACTAGTGATGTCATAATGATGTCACGGAACCGGTTCTGTTGGTGCTGGTCTGTGGACGCCACCATCTTTTTTTGAATTTTTTTTGGGGGGGATTTTTTTTAAAAAAAAATTTCTGTTTTTTTTTCTTCTGCGCATGCGCAGAAGCTGAATTTCCAGCACTGCGCATGCGTTGCCATCTTGTTTTCAGCTTTTTAAAAAAATTGGATTTTTTGGCACTGCGCATGCACCCATGAGGCGTGCCCACGTGACGCAGGATGAAGTGAACTGGCAGCAAGGTAAGTTAGAACCCACCCCTGTATCAATCCCTGTACTTTTGCTTTACTTTCCACAGGTTTATACACAGGTTTTCCTTTATGTCCCTTCCCATGTTGTCTGCTTTGATATCTTTACCATTACCTTCACCCCCATTTCTTTTCTTCAAGCTTTTCTTCAATCTTCAATCTTCTTCAATCATACAATCATCAAAGGAAAAGGAACAATTGTTGTGCCTTCATTCCTTTGTTCCATTATAGGTGGCTGCACAGAACTAATGACACAGCTTCATAAGTAGAATCAAAGTAGCATTCATTGAAAACCTGTGGCTTCATTTCAATATGTCTACATTGCAGTTTAAATGTTATTTTTTAAAGGGAAATGAAGAATTTTATTACAATGCATAAAGGTAAAGGTTCCTCTCGCACATATGTGCTAGTCATTCCCAATGCCAAAGGCGCACGGAATGCTGTTACCTTCCCACCAAAGGTGGTCCCTATTTTTCTACTTGCATTTTTTATGTGCTTTCGAGTTGGCAGAAGCTGGGACAAGTAACGGGAGCTCACCCCATTACGTGGCACTAGGGATTCGAACCGCTGAACTGCCGACCTTTCGCTCAACAAGCTCAGTGTCTTAGCCACTGAGCAACCGTGTCCCTGTATTACAGTGCATACAGGGTAGCAAAGAAAAGGGAATATGCTTCACCCAATGTGGGCAGAAACCAAAAGGGTACCTATTTGGAAATGCAAGATTGGAACAGAAAGGGGCTGGCAGAAGAGTTGGAGAAAGCAGCACCTACATTCTATGTTCTTTATGCCCCATCAGCTAGAAAGGGGGGAAAGGGATGGGGAGAAACTGTTGAAAAATGTAGCAGTCCAGGATGGTCATAAGGGACAGCCAGCAGCTGCTGGAGGAAAGGAGTGTGCCAAGCATTATAGCCAATCAGAGCTGAGAATATCACCAGACTAGAATGAAGCTTCTGTTAATTATGAGACTGGAAGAGCTTAAAGGGGCTGAGGATGGAAAACAGTACTTTCGAAGTAGGGCTTCAAGACACAGTCAGGAATTGCACTTGTAGAACATTGGGAATGGTTCAGGGATAAAAGTCTGATCATGCATTAAAAAAAACGTGGGTTGGACTTGCAATTGGGCAAGTTGAAAATGTGGATCTGGCTTTTTATAGACATGTGATCTATGGTTAAGAAACAGAGAATCACTTTGCTTAAGCTTCTCATAAATTGCAGGACTTAAATGGATAGCTTTAATGATCCCAAACAACACATATTATCCTTAATTGAAATGCTTTGAGATGTGCTGGGTAAAAGACATGCCTCAGAAAGCAGCCCTTAAGAGCTGATTTATTTTTAGTGAAAGACTTGCAATGCTTCCCCGCCCCACTATAAGTGACTGTACTCATCTGCCATAGAAGACTGCAGCTATAATTATTTCTCCAACCCTAAATATAGCAAAAATAAATTTGTCATAGTACAATGGTTACCTGGCATAATACCACTTTTTAATGCCCTGGTAAGACCACACCAAAATATAAAAAAGATGCTGAGATTCTAGAAATAGTGCAGAGAAGAGCAAGAAAGATGATTAGGGGACTGAACAGCAATAAACAGCCTGAATAGCCCATTGCACTAACGTCTGTAGTGATGAAGTGCTTCGAGAGACTGGTTCTTCAACACCTCAGGTCATGCCTTCCATCAGACTTCGACCAACATCAGTTTGCCTACAAAGGAAATAGGTCGACAGACGATGCCATTGCTACTGCCCTATATTCCGTAGTGAGTCATCTAGAGCAGTGTTTCCCAACCTTGGCAACTTGAAGATGTCTGGACTTCAACTCCCAGAATTCCCCAGCCAGCGAATGCTGGCTGGGGAATTCTGGGAGTTGAAGTCCAGACATCTTCAAGTTGCCAAGGTTGGGAAACACTGATCTAGAGAAACCTGGGAACTACATCAGAATGCTTTTCACAGATTACAGCTCAGCTTTTAACACCATTTTGCCGGGCGTCTTCATCCAAAAGCTGACTGACTTGAATTTCCCCTCTCTCACCTGTTAAAGACTTTCAGACAGACCGGCCACAAACAGTGAGGACTGGGTCTTTCACATCCTCCTCCCTGAAGCTCAGCACTGGCTCTCCTCAGGGCTGTGTGCTCAGTCCCTACCTGTATTCGTTGTACACATACAACTGCATATCTTCTGAGCCATCTAATGTGATAATAAAGTTTGCAGATGATACCACCATACTGGGTCTTATTACAGGAGGAGATGAATCAGCGTACAGGAAAGAAGTCCAGATGTTATCCACATGGTGCTCAGAAAACCACTTGCATCTAAACACCAGCAAGACAAAGGTGATGGTGCTAGACTTCTGGAAGCAGAGAAAGGAACCTGCCCCACTCTACATCAAGGGGGGCTGTGTGGAGAGGGTCTCCTCTTTCAAATTCCCGGGGGTCCACCTTAGCCAAGATCTCACCTGGAAGAACAACACAATCCAGGTGGTCAGGAAGGTTCAACAGAGACTCCATTTCCTTAGGGTCTTGTGGAAAAATCAGGTGGAACAACGACTGATGACTTCCTTTTACCGGTCTACGATAGAAAGTGCCTCACATAGTGTGTTACGGTATGGTATGCTGGCTTGACAGCAGTGGACAGAAAGGCATTACAGAGGGTGATGAGCACAGCATAAAAAATTATGGGCTGTCCCCTGACCCCATTGGACGAAATCGCCAGGACCCACTGCCTTAGCAGAGTGAGGAAAATCCTCAGGGATGATTCCCATCCTCATCAGCACTTCTTTATACTCCTACCACCAGGCAGGAGATATAGAAGCATAGCCAGCCGAACGAATAGGCTGAAAAATAGCTTTTATCCATGGGCTGTCAGACATCTGAACGCAACATAACACCACAATTAGGTTTAATATAATAGGCTTGCAGGGCCAGCGCAACGTGCAACAGGTTCATATCGGTATAATATAATATAATGTTATATACATATATGTATATGGGAATGTGTGCTAGTTATTATTTATTTGGGTTTAGGGATTTCTTTTACTTTTATTTATTGAGTTATTGAGATGTATTCTGTGTTTCGGGGGGGCTGCACCAAGGGAGGCTCATTCAATTTCATTGTACACATGTTGTGCATTGACAATAAAGGTTTGACTTGATTTGATTATGTTACCAGTTCTGATAAGTCATGAGGTCATCTAGTCCAACCCGGGGGTGAAATGTGAAATTTTTCCCTACCCGTTCTGTGGGTGTGACTTATTTTGTGGGCTTGGCTTGGAGGTCAGGTAGGTGGGCGCGGCCATGTGGTCATGTGACTGGGTGGGCATGGCCAGATTGTCATGTGACTGGGTGAGTGCGGCCAATTTAGCAGTCCATTTTGCCAACCCCTTTAGAATTTGCTAAAGAAAATGGGGGGGGGGGAACAGTCAATTTTGGCTATATCACAACCAAAAGGCAGCTCAAGTATAATCTACACTCATTTCCCAGTTCTGTTGAAAACTCCATGTTAGTTACCTGAGAAAGACAGATTCCAGATGCAGACTCTACTTTTTAAAGTCCTAAGCATTTTATTGACCTATGGGTATTGATTTATTTTATTGTGCTATATTTTTTACATTTGTCTCTTGCTTTTCCTTGTAAATGGCACAGAATCTGAGAACAACAACATACTGTACTTTTCTTCACAAGTGCCTACAATACAGGTGTTTGCATACTCCCCCACAGATTGCTTTCACAATTCCTTGCGGTTTTGTTACATTAGGGGCTCTGTGGGCTGGCTAACCTGCTTGTGCTGCTTCCCTGAACAGCCAGCAGCTGAAGGCACAAAATTTAGCTGAGCAGCATGATATCATCTTAGACGTTTTCTGCTATCCTTATGCTGAATATAGCCTAGACTAAGAAATCAATAATAAAAAGTAACAGATATTTAACCCATATATTTCCCCAAGGGATTCTTTTAGAGAAATTCAAATACATTCTTTCTAAGGAGGCAAAAGCTCTGCATTTCGGCTCTCCCTAGCTTTGGCAAACATCATTCCATTGTGTTTGTTGCACCAAATTAGAGACACATTTTGATGCATCCATGCTATTATTTTATCAATATTGCTGTATAATGGATTATAAAAAGAGACTCAACTCCAATATTAGTATTAATACCATTACTATCAGAGGTGGGATCCTGCCTCCGATTGCTGGTGCGGTTAATCGCTGAGTTCGGCGCAGAGCCGAAGAAGCTGCTCCCGTTCGCGGAACGGGAGCTTTCCCCGGGCGCTTTCCCCGCCCACATGGATGCCGCCAATTGCGGTTTTTTGCCCTCTGTGCATGCCCAAAGCGTTCCACATGCGCAGAGGGCAAAAGAACGCAATTGGCAGCATCCATGCGCCCGGGGAAAGCTCCCGTTCCGCGAACGGGAGCAGCTTCTTTGGCTCTGCGCCGAACTCAGCGATTAACCGCACCGGCAATCAGAGGCAGGAACCCACCTCTGATTACTATGGGTCATTGCACAGTCAGCCAGATGTTCAGACTGGATTTAGCATTTTTGTCTACCTATCAGGTTCTTTCCAAAGACCTGGGATAGGCAGATCTGGATGTTTGATGGTGTTACAGATATCGTCGCAGGATGTAAGCTGTTCCAATAAAGTTGCCTTTTGCAATTGACTGATGGTGAATTTGTCAATGCTGATGGTGTCCAAGTGGTACTGCAGATGTTTTGGGGTTGCACTTAAGACACCTATTACTGTTGGCGCTATCTTTGCTTGCTTTTGCTACTATTGTTCTTTGCAGGTTTTTAATGTTGTTATCTTCTCCAGTTCTTTCTTTTCTATTCTGCTGTTTCAAGGTACTGCCACATCCACTCTCCAAACTTTTTTGTCTTTCTTATTGACAGTTCTGGGGTATTATGTGGCAAGTACCTGTCTGTTTAAATTTTAAAATCCCAGAGCAATTTAGCTTCTTTATTTTCTATGACTTTCTCTATTTTAAGACCCCACCAATTCTTGCTTGCAGGCAAATGAAATTTCTTGTAGATCTGCCAATGCACTATTGTTGCTACTTTGTCATGCCATCACTTGTAGTCAGTCTGGGTGATCTTCTTGCAGCAGCTAATCAGGTGGTCTGTGTTTCTTCAGCTTCTTTGCAGAGACAGCATTTGCTATCTGTTACTTTCTTCTCGATTCTGGCTTTGTATGCATTTGGTCTTAAAGCTTCATCTTGTGCAACCACATTTAGCCCCTTTGCCTGTTTCTTCAAATGTCCTGCTCTTAGCCATTGCCAGGTCCTGTTATTACCTGTTTTCCCTGCTATTTTTTAAAAAATATACTGACCATGTAATGCTTTGCTTTCCCATGCCTCCTTTCTCTTCTTTATTTGATCTTTGTTGTAGGCTAGTTTGGTCTCTCCAGTACTCAGTATGCCTTCCTGATATACTAACTTCAGTGCAACTTCATTGTCTTTCAGATCTTCTTCCAATGCCCCCCCTTTTTTTGTCAACCATATGATGAATTTGCAACATTCCACATCCAGGCATTTTCTTTGGTAGGTGGAGTCTGTCAATGTCGCTGCATTGTTGTTGCTATGTTTTAATCACCTTTTTTGTACATATAACTCAAGGCAGCAAACATATATAATACTCCTGCCTCCTGTTTTCTCCATAACAAACCCTATGAGGTGACTTGGGCTGAGAGAGACTGCCTGGCCCAAAGCCATCCAGTTACAGTAGCTCTCATGCCTAGGATAGGCATAAAACTCACTTTCCTAGTTTCTAGATGAGCACCTTAATCACTATACCAAACTGGTTCATTTTATCATATTATAACACACATAAAATTGTACCCCTCCCGGATTATGATTTTGTTTTTCTAAATTTATTTTTAGATTTTTTTTTGAGGCCACCCAACTCTAAAAAGACTCTAATTGGTTTATAATATTTAAAATTCAGAGTTAAATAAAACATGCCAGCCTAAGCAAAACAACATCAATAACATTCAGCAATGTTTGTTTTACTTTTTAGCTTCCTCACTTATTCAGAACTCTTTGAAAATATATTTGCATATTATCTTTTAAAGAATTTGGACTTATCTTTGGTCTATACTGTTCATTAGGAAACCGAGTTTGTGAATACAACTTCCCTTTGGCTTGGCTGGATCAATTTCTTGTTACATCTTAACCTGAAGAAACAGTGATTAGCTTAAATGGTGAGCAACTCACATAAAGCAGGATCTAATCAGTTTATAATCATGGTTTCTTATTCACTACAGTTTGAGCTAATCACAGTTCCTACAATGAACAGGTGATTTGCATTTTCTGGGGCTGCTTCAAAGGAATGAGGAGAATGGGTGAACACAGGAGTCTTCTCTGTGCAAAGTACAAGAGCATCATTTATTTCACAATGGGGCTTTGTTGCGCTCTCTTAATTTCCTAACTCCCAAGAGATATTACTTGAAGATTGTGTGCTAATGGTGAGTGAAGCTAAAGCCATGGATGAGTGAAATCAGAGCAAAACTAAAACTCTTCATCTCTTGTTCTAGTTCTAGTGACCTGTTATATAACACCCTGAATCTAATCATCATTCTCACCTAAATGGGATGCCAAATGAAGAACAGATTCCTTTCTCCCCTGAATCTATCCTAATTACTTCCTTTTCCAATTAGGGCTGCATGTGAGCTTTGGTCTGCAAATTGCATACCCCAATCCTATTAGTATTCTGATTAGAAACAAATGTAGTAATTTATAGTATAATTCAGGGCTGTCAAACTCACCGCCTGGCCCGCAGGCCTCACGTGCTGGCCACGCCCACAGCCAGTTTAGTGAAGGCCTCACGCAGGTCTCACATGCTGGCCACGCCCACAGCCAGTTTAGTGAAGGCCTCACGCAGGTCTCACATGCTGGCCATGCCCACAGCCAGTTTAGTGAAGGCCTCACATGCTGGCCACGCCCACAGCCAGTTTAGTGAAGGGGGGAAATGTTGTGATACATCACGTGAGGACACCATGACGACGTGAATTTGACACCCCTGGTATAATTCCTCACTGCATATCTTCCCAACCATGAGTTCTGAAGATCATTTCAAATCATCATTAGGAATGAAATCTATGTAATTCATACAATAGTAAAAAAAATCAAATCATTTCAAATCATATTTTGGAACCATCAGACTTTAATCAGTTTAATACTTTCCTCATAAGGAATTAGATCCTTGAAGAGTCCTGTTCAGTTGTAACATGGTGAGCGGGACTTAATGAGTGGCGTTGAATTCAGTTCTTGTTTTGAACATAATGGTCTAAGAAGGAAAACGTATGTGTGGACAGCTTTTGTTTTTCTGTAACCTGACGTTACAGGTGTCTCTATGATGGGAAATTCCAATTAAGAAGCAGCTGCTCCTATTCAAATGTTGGCTCTTGATATGAGTAGTTGCGCTCAGAGATAATCTTTTATTTCTGACATGGTACAGATGAAATTATCTCAATCTCAACATATTCCTTACCTTCCTATCTCATTCATTGCATCCCAATTTTAAGGAAGTTATCATAATTTCATAGACTTACTTACAATCTTCTTTGCTATCTAGCATGCATATGGCTAGAATGTTGCTTTCAAACCAGGATTAAATTCTGGTGTCAATTAGAAGAAAAAGAAAGCATGCTGAAGTTACGATATTCTGAGTTAAGTAGCTCTCAATGTGAAAACATGAAATTAGCCCTTTAACTGTTACAAAAAAAAAAACCTTCACTAACTTATCTTGCCTTGTTAAAAAGCATAAGATTAGGCTGATATAAAATTGGCAATCTGAAACTTTCTGAATAGAAATCCTGTCTTTAAAAAATAAACAAAAACATTACCATAAGGAACAGATGGGCAGGGAAGGTTTATTTTTTAATTTCTTTTTAGCCTAAAGTACATACCGTAATTGAAACTTTTATTCTTTTTTAAATATTGCTTTTGCCACCGATTTCTCAACCACTATACAAACCATTAAGCTTTATTACAATGAAACCAATTGTGGTATTTTGGTTTTTAGTGAACCTGGAGAAAGCCCACAGAGTGTTCATATACAAGAGACT
This sequence comes from Diadophis punctatus similis, assembly GCA_023053685.1. Classification (NCBI taxonomy): domain Eukaryota; kingdom Metazoa; phylum Chordata; class Lepidosauria; order Squamata; family Dipsadidae; genus Diadophis; species Diadophis punctatus. The sequence continues at coordinate 180,776 of JALIGW010000122.1, forward strand.
GTGCTATGTAGTTAACAGTTTTACAAAGGGTGTTTGCAAACGTCTTTAATATCTTATACTATGATTATTTGTCAATATTCTTCAGCAATCAGTAGCAATGTGTTTAATTACTTTATGGGACAGTTACATTCCAAAATTGCAAAAGCAGGAAAATACTTTCTTTAAAAAAAAAAAGCAACAACAGCAGCAGCTGGATCAAAAATGAAATCTCTGTGAATTTGATTCCCCTTCCCATAAATACATACTTGTTTCCCTCCCATAATACATACTTATTTCCTCACAATGCTGACGTGCATATATTTAAATTGATCACTATGTAAAAAAAATCACTGAATGGTTATAAATCTGTTACCTGAAAATTAAAATAATCTAATTCAGGGGTATCAAACTCATGTGGTCACGGCGGCATCATGTGATGTATCAGGACTTCCCCCCTTCACTAAACTGGGCATGGGCGTGGCCAGCACATGACGCATTTGCCCCATGGGCCGGGAGTTTGACAGCCCTGATCTAATATATCTTTCTTTGAAGATATTGAGAAGTATAGAGTTAAGTAAAAGGATGAAGAGAACTATTTTACAGGGAGTGGTTTTCACAGGGTGTAGTTTAAAAAGCAACAACAAGATGGTAGACATGTCAGCAGAATCCAAGCTCTGCCTTTTTAATGTTTGGACTTGTTGGTTTGTTTACATAAATCAGGTGGAGCTTTGCTCACATTGTGACCAATGTCTTGACCTTTTCTTGACCATACACTGCAGGTACCCCTGACTACAGATGCATTAGAAGTGTTTTGAAAGAGCGTGATGGAAAAGGCTGGAAATCAAATAATATGGGTAAGGTTGTTGCTTGGCTTCAGAGCTTTAAGATACAATCCAGGTCAGGTTTCCAAATCTCAATTCAAAGTAACTGATCCGGCTTTTTACTTAGAACAGCTTTTTGGCTGATCTCAAACTAAGCTACTTTGTCACCACCAGAAAGTCTTAGGGCTGTTTAAAAAAATTGGTACTAGAAAGTACCAATGGGAAATGTCTTCCATGGTGTTGCCAAGATAACAGCCAAATAGCCACCAGGAGTATAGTTTCTTTTAACGGACTCTTTCCCTTCCTTTACATTTATGTATTTATTTATTTTCTGGTTTCTTGAATTTTCTTTCATAAAACAAAGTTATGAACATACCGTATTTTTCGGAGTATAAGACGCACCGGAGTATAAGACGCACCTTAGTTTTTGGGGAGGAAAATAGGGGAAAACAATCTGCCTACCAGGTATTCATCTGGCTAGCATCCTTAGTCTGGTCAGCTTCAGCACATTATTTTATCCCCTGGTTAGGACTTAAAAAACCCTTCTTCTGAGAGAATAACAATGAAAGAGCATGCAAGCCAGTAAGAGCTGGGCAGATAGCACCTGGTTAGGGCTAGAAAAAAACTTATTCGGAGCAAGTAGAGCAATGAAAAAAAATTCTGCAAAGACTTAGGGCTCGAAAAACATTCTTTGGAGAGAGTAACAATGAAAAAGCCTGCAAGGTAAGAGCTGGGAAGATCTGTTAGCACCTAGTTAGAGCTGGAAAAAAAGCTACATTCGAAGTATAAGACGCACCCAAATTTTCAGCCACTTTTAGGGAGGAAAAAGGTGTGTCTTATACTCCGAAAAATACGGTAAACATTAAATAAAAAACTCCTTATGAACCTCTTTTTAGATTTGCCCCCTTTTCAGGTTTGTCCTTTATGTCCCCACCCCAAGAAAATACAGTCACTGTAGTTAACCAGTTCTCTAGCATTTGTACTGAGTAGGTACATGTGAGGGGGTAAAAAAATTTAACTTTGAGGCTGAGTCTCAGGATACATTTGAATATAAGGTCTCCCTATAGATTCTTAGCCCAGTCCTCTCTGAGTCAGCTGATGGAATTAGAATTCCAAATATTAAATTTAGCATCAACTAACTGTTACTTAGAGATCCAAAGGATGACAGTCTTGATCACACCTCATGCCCATCTAATTGAAGGAATAATGCACCCTGTTAATGAGCAAAAGAGTTTGATATGATATTCAAGTACCGTAGTGCCGTCTTCTGGTGCTTCTAAGGTATTATAGCGAGCTGCGTCCCTCCCCAAATGCGGCTGCCATGAGAAACTCCAGAGCCCAGCTTGTATTTCTCTGAAACAGTTATCAATTAGCATTCTTGCTTCTTGTGTTATGGGGATATTGAATTGCTGTTTTTCTCCCCTTATTTGAGCATCTGGGAAATCACCATGACAACATCACATGCCAGGTGTCTGTTCGAAAGCGCTCCATTCCTTCAGCTTTTCCTCCCTGAAATTCATTACCTTAATTGCCAAGCTAATACTGAAGCAAAACGAGGCTGAGCAGAAAGATTAAAAAGACATCCTTCTTGATTAAAATCTTCATAACCTAGAATTGGTGTAATCTGTAAACTGCATCAGGTATATAAATTAGCTTAAGAATGGAAGATGCCTATTAATATGAGTGAGATAAAGTACAATAGCTCAGCATTATAACTCTTGCTAAATAAAGTAAGAATCAAATAAGCGGCGCTGTATTATTATTTTTTTAAAAGTGTTAAAAATCTCACTTGAAATATTTGATGTTGTTTATAATGCTTTGAGAGAACAAAATTCAATATACAGGGTAACCCCCAAGAGACAAGCAGATCTATGGGAAAGGATTTGGAAGGGTACAAGATCAGTATGGATGATCTAAAGGAATTGCTATAGCCTGGGCAAAAGGTCAGACTTGACTTCAGCAATCAGAATTGTCTCTTCATCCATGTGTTGCAAACTGCTACGGCATAATTACACAGTTAAGTGAAGTGAGCAAGATGTGATTGTGAATTCGCCCGTGCCCTTTAAACTAATACCTAAGACATCTGTGTTGGGTGCTTTATTTATTTTGGCTTGTTTCTTGGATCAAGACATTTAAAACACTATGTAACTTAGCATGTTAAAAAAGAAAAAAAAAAGATAAAGGAGTCCCTGAGGAGTCCCTTACTCCTTCAGTTGTTGCTGACTATAAGGGGCAGTGTTCGTCTCTGTTTCAAGGCCATTGAGTCCAAAGACATTTCTACGATCACAGAAAAAAGGCCCTCTACCGTTTATTTTGCATATGTATTAAAATTGCCCACAAATATCACCCGCTATTTGATCACTTCTGCCATTATGGTGATGGCAATGTGATAGATTGTGCTTTGCCCTGGGGTTACCCCAATTGTTGAAGAGATTTTCTCCTGGAATCCTAAAACGCTACTTGTTAACCCAAATGAATAATGCATTTGGAAAATTGGACAAGGGAATTAGAAAAAGACTAAAGAAGGGGGGTATTTAAAATAGTGGATATTCTTACTTATCATTTTCATAAAAACCTGGCCCTTGGCTTATTCAACCACAAAATGGTTAAGCAGGAAGCTTAGGCTCAAACCATTACAAATGTAGGCCATTATCAGACATAGCTTCAGATCAAAATTGAGCCCTTCGCCAAACAGTCAACAGCCTTCCTAAGCAATTTCTACCAGACTACAGCTTTCTACTGCTACAATGGTGGTACCTGCTTGTCTAAAATCTTATCATTGTTGCAAGAGGAAGCAATTTCCTGGCACTCTAGAAGTTTGATTAGCTTGCCATACTGTATAGGTAAATAATAGTCCCTTAAGTTATGCTTAAGAATATTTTGGTATATTCTTTCCCCATATGGGTATCATCTCAGTATCTTCAGCAATGATCACCTTAGCTGGAGAATTATGGAAAATGAAATCTGCACCTCTGGGTATCACCAAATAATCATTTCAATATATTAAGCACACCCATTGAGATAGAGACATTGAATACAGCAATGGGCGCTTGGTAGGATTAGGTTCTATCCTAATATTTAAGACAGCACTATAGTACAAGCATGAGAGACATTTCTAGCTTATGGATTCGGCTCCAGTTGGAGGAAGAGTGCTTAGAATGGATCACAAGGAAAGTGTGAATCACAGTTCAATGTAAGAGAATATCAGTGTGTTAACTTCCCAATCCAACATTGGGAGATTAGGTTTAAGGACACTGATTGTGCTCAATCTAAGTCTTCCAGGAGTGGTAAGGTGGTGAGAGACCTCAAGCCTTCCAGGAGTGATATGATAGAGGGAAGGCTCACACAACAATTGGCCTAGCTGGTTGAAGCTTCCCAGCTCGGAGTGAGAAAAACTTGCAACAATCCTGTGGTTATAAGAGCAGGTGCTGTGAAGTGCCCAAACTTTTGTCACATGACTATGAGGGGGCATTGCAATGGTTAGAATTTCAACAGGAGATCATATGTTCCTTTGTTCAGCACTGTCATAATTTTAAACGGTCGGTGAAAGAATGGTTGCAAGTCAAGGACTATCTATATTTACAGATTTTCTAAACATGATAGCACAAGCACAACTCCTGAGGAAGTGGATTTTATAGACTGGGCCTTCACTTGGAAGTGAAACCAGAGGTGGGTTCCTGCCGGAGCTGCCTGGTAAACAGCTCCGGTAGGGAGGGGCGGATTTCGCAACCGCTCCAGAGCCCTCTCTGCCGGTCCACCCGATGTGTTGCCATTTTTTCAGTGATTTTCGGTGATTTTCGGGCGATTTTGCTTCTGCACATGCGTGGAAGCAAAATTGTGCCAAAATTGCGTGAGGGGGCACGTGCGCGAAGTGAGCGAGCGCCCCCCCAAAGCGTGGAGATGCGCGTGCATGGCTCCGGCAGCAAGGTAAGTGAGCAACCCGCCCCTGAGTTCAACTGAGGGGGAAAGTATTTTCTGTATGGAAGTTGTTTCCCTCTAATTTCAACTGACTAACTTTTTAACATTTAAGTAGACATAGCCCAAATGTTATCATTCTTTCTACCATGAGATCTATCTGCTTCATCAATGATGTTAACTGAACTAAACTATCGTATTTTTGTTATATTCCCTGCCTCAAAGGAATCTTTAGATTCTGATGCCAAGACAGCATAAATGTTTTACTGTAAATACTGCAAATAAAACCATATATTGCCTTTTCCTTGTAATAAGACCTACAGAATGGAGACTGTTTTAGCATTTTTAGTCATCTGAAACTTTAAGGTAAGATGTTCTCTCAATTTATGTCTCTAATCATGTGATAAGGAAACAAAGAACTGCAAAAGCAATTCTATTTCAAAACTATTGAAATACACTAAAACTATTTACACTATTTCAGTGTATTATTTGGGACAAGGTTTATTCTTTCTGGAAGTTTCAGAGTACTTATGTTAAGCTTAGGAATCAGTTATATGCAAAGTTTTTAGTGGGTGCTGGGTTTTCTTACCAAAGATCAGTGAAAAAAGCCAGCATAACTCAAGAAACGTTTCAGAGCACTGAAGTACAGGTGAAGAATGATCAGACAAGTGAAAAGGGTAGGCTTTCTAGAGAATCAACAGATCATAAAGGGCATTACAATAAAATAAGCAATCAGAGGTTAGATATATTTTCCCCTCTCTTGATAGCACTCCTGCTTTACAGTAAGTGTTTGAAGGGCAACCCATATTTTCAAGGTTATTTACTTTTGGAATTAAAAACCCAAGACACTTCAGGTAGTTCAAGAACTTCTATTAAACTTCACTGTGGTTTAAACATTGAACCTAGCATGTTCAGAAATGTTTTTAACCAGAGAGTAAATTCCTGTGAATTTAAATAATGGATCTATCTACAGATACAAGCACATGCTCAAAACAGGCAGATGAATGATAGATGGGGAGCGAGAAAGAGACATCTGTGCTACTCTTTCCACTATTGCCCAACCATCAAAGAACTGTTGGAGATGCCAGTTGACAGGATTAAAAATAAATAGAGTTAATAAATAGAGTTAAAATAACTAGAGTTTTAAATTATCTTTTTTATCGAAACATTTTTAAAAATAGAATAATAATCCAAGAAGGAAGTAAAATAAAAAGGAGGATAAAAGAAAGATAAAATATCAGTAGATAAACAAGGACTTTACATGGATCATAAAAATTAAATTTTGGTATTTTCTTCATTAATTGATTGAATTATTTAGCATATGGCATACAATGTCAGGGAAATCTACAAATGCTAGACCCAATGTAAGTCCTGACACCCTAGATTGCTAGTTCATTCTGTTTGGTGCTTGTGCACTGATCCTTGGTGCACCATGGGAGGCAAACTAGCTTTACACCGGTTAACTAGTAGCACTCGTGTTGCTAGCTCTTCTGGGCTCCTCCACTGGTCTTGTCTCACCTTGTGTCATGATCCCTCGCATCAGACCAGGTCCAGTGTTAGCTTCTAGTCTCCCCACACACAAATGTAACTAGGTTTTTCCCACTGAAGTGGTACCCATTTATCTACTCACAATATTGCATGCTTTCAAACTTTTGGGTGGGCAGGAACTAGAGAATGAGTGACGGGAGTTCACCCTTTCTCTCCTCTTTCTTGGGCTCATACACACAGAGCAAACATGAGAAGGAGGCGAGAAGCAGCCAGGTTGAATGCTAGAAGACTTGGCTGAACTTTTCTGTCGGTTCTGTGGGTGTGGCTTGGTGGGGTGGTGCCGTCCCACCTTGCCATGATGTCTAGTTGGCCACGCCCACTCAGCCACATGACCCCCACCAAGCCACGCCCACCAAGCCATGCCCACAGAACTGGTAGGGGAAAAATTTGAATGTCACCCCTGTTTTATTTTATCCTCTGCTGCTATATTCAAATAGTGCCAGTATACTGCTTTTGTTGATATATTTCATATAAAAATAATTTCAAGAGAGAAAAATAGAAGTTGGAGAATGTTAAAACAGAGTGAAGGAAGATATAGCTGTATATTACCAGCTAGGAAACTAGCAAGCTAAAGATAGATAGATAGATCTTTTCTAACACTTTTTGTAATATTCAGTTATCATTCCTAATTGCAAGGTGGACTAAAGATAAGTGCTATTTCTCAAAAGACTGAAGGTCACTATTATTTATTACACCTTTAAAATGTTAAAAAAAAATTCATTAAGCTGTTAAAAATATTGCCAGCACTTCTCTCCCTAAGCAGTTCATGTTAGCATCACCATCTTAGGACTGAGTCAAGGCTTTCAATTTCCTGTAAAGTAACAAAGTACTGGCCAATTTTAGATAATGGAAGTCTCTTGCTTTTATCTTCATCCTCCATTATTATTATGTCTCAATCGGGTCCCATTTAATTTTGACATCCTGCTGAAACTGATCTGGATCTTATCCTCTGGATACACATAATTGCTGTGTGTGGTCAACTGCAAAGATTTTTAGCCAAGTGCTTTCTGGTGAACTTCCTCCCTCTAGAATAGTAAATGTCTAGTTGAACAGAACCTACAGAACAGAGCTCTTAGCTTAGGTATTTGCTGTTTTCAAAGCAAAGACTATTTTTTTGTTATAAACTGCAAATGCAAGCATGGATGCCTGCAATAAATACATGCAATTGCTATAGCATTAGTTGCTGACTTGTGTGTTTGAATGAGCCGTCAGACTCAAATCCCTGATAAAACTTAAAAGTACTGCCTCGTTTCCTGCAAATGCAATGAATTCAAATCATACATTTCCAGCTAGGAGGTATAGGAGGACACACTTGGGTATGAATGAACTGTGTGTCCTCTGCCCTAGGCTTTTAGAATTACTGTGCAATTCTTACCATAGGCCCATGAACCTCAGCTACTGCTGGAGAATTGCAAAAAGACATGCAGCCGAGATACCAAATCACAACACTGAGGCACACCAGGACTTTCTAACTACTAATGCTAAACACGTAACTCCAGGATCTTTCAGCTTGTCTCTTTGATATGTAACACTTGTTTATTATGCAAAAATAATATTGATGCCACAAAATATTCAGGAGGAATAATTTCAGGCCCTCCCCAGGAAAGGACTGAAGTGATGAGAAAACCACCTCCTTAAAGGACAAATTGATGCGTTTCATTAGAAATTAGAATGGTAGATGCCGAAAGGGTGCTGTCAGAATGCAGTTCAATTATGCTGGTATGGTCAAAAGCTTGTTCTGTGATTAGGCATAAGTATTCACTGTACAGATCTTCATACTAGCTTACAGCTCTTCTGGTATTCTGTGATCATTTGGCTGGTGATTATGGGCAGCTCCAGTTTTGCTATTGAATACTCATCATGTGCTTTCCATAAATGGAGAATAGTCAAGTGACAATATGATGTGGTTTACTGACAGATAAAGGCAGGGCAGAGTGAACTTGTGGAAATATATTGAGATTTTAAAAAAACACCAAATGGAAAGTTTTTCACAAAACCGGCTTACACAATTTGTGACTCATCAAGCGAAATTCAACACAAAAGCCATGACTGACAGTCTATCAGAATTTTAGTAACTATATTCTTAATTTTTTAAAAAAACATGCTACTTTACAAATAATGTATTACTGCAGTGATTTTGCCTGAGTTTTGTGGATGAAAGCATACTCTGATAAATATCTAAGGCCCGGAGATTTTGTGAAATGAAGAAAAAGGGGGAGACAAATACATGAATACATTTCCAAAATTAACCATTATGCTTATAATAAAGTGTTAAAAACTGGACTCAAAATTAGTTAGTTTTCTTTTCATATCTGTATTCACCCCTCTGGGTCATGTCTTTTGGGACTGTAAACCTGAAAGCAAAAGAGGTGTGTTCTTACAATTCAGTACACCTTTCAGTGGGCATTTCAAAGTTAAAAAAAGGTTTAAATGAAAGAATTAATATATGAATGAATGAAAAATGAAAGTATCAGAGGCCCCACACAGCTTGAGTCAGGTAAAGCCAACTGAGTACTAAAGACAAATGATATACTTCTACTTATCATATAAGGATGCTACAATCCATTATATTAATACACTTTCAGAGATTTGGGAATTCGGTTTAAATCTTAAATTAGAAAAGGGGGCATACAAATTCCCATATTATCAAAGGGCATGAATTTAAATATATTAATTGATAACACATTACTCATGAGGAATTGAAAACAAATCTCAGTATTATATTGGTTCATCTAGCACAGTGTTTCCCAACCTTGGCAACTTGAAGATATCTGGACTTCAACTCCCAGAATTCTGGGAGTTGAAGTCCAGACATCTTCAAGTTGCCAAGGTTGGGAAACACTGATTTCTAGCACCATTCAGGTTTTAGCCTTAAATCAGTGCATGTTTGCTGACTGATTTAAACATTAGAAAGCTTTTATTTGAGAGCAAAGGAAACATACTATTACAAACATGATCAATATGCATGTTTTGGAATAATTAATTTTGGGTTCTGCTTCATGACAAAAAAAAGTTAGAAAAGACAGCCTGAGCCAGTGAGATAAAATGCAGCATAAAGTAGCAAAATAGATGGGAACATCTGGCTGCTTTGAATGAATTCAGATTACCAGTTCTGGGTGGATTACATCCTAATATGCCATAGCAATAGCAATAACACTTAGACTTATGTACCACTTTAAAGTGCTTTACAGCCCTCTCTAAATGGTTTACAGAGTCAGTATATTGCCCCCAACAATCTGGATCCTCATTTTACCCACCTCAGAAGGATGGAAGGTTGAGTCAATCTTGAGCCTGCTGAGATTTGAACTGCCAAATTGCAGTCAGCCGGCAGTCAGCAGAAGTAGCTTGTAGTACTGCACCACAGTGCCACCATGGCTCCTTCTTTATCAAGTGGAAAAGTGCAGGATGAATGGTCCCACTACTAAATGAATTCATAGTCCCCAACACAGGTGCCTAATGGTTCTATGAATACATGGAGTTTTATAGTGGATGTTCTGTCCTGGGTCCAGTACTCCTAAACATTCTCATAAATGACTTAGAAAAGGGGATAGAAAAAAAAACGTTCATACACATTTGCAGATGACACAAAGCTAAGGGGAGATTACAAACACCCCAGCAGATAAGTTTGAGGTTCAAAAGGAACTTGGACAGAATTGAATATTAGATCTTATCCAACATGCACTTAAGGCTAGGACAAGAAACAATGCATGGAAGCTTTCCAATGGTGGATCAAGATTCTTAACAAGAACTTTCATGATCATGAGAGCTATCAAGTCATAGAATGGCCTGCCTCCTAGAGTCTGTTATTGGAGGTTTTCAAGCTAAGGTTATACAGCCATTTGTTTGAGATGGCATGAGGATTCCCTCCCTGGGCAGGATATTGACCTAAAAGACTTTTACTGTCCCTTCCAAATCTATGATTCTGAGATGGAAATTGAGTTCCTTCTGGAATGTGAAACTTTATTTTAGACAGAATTTTTACAATGGAGTCCATGTAAAAATCGAACAGAAGTGGAGTCAGAATACACTATTGCTTGACAGCCTTCAAGCTAGAAATGGAACATAAACTTCTGAGGGCAACACATCTTACATATACCGTAAATAGTCTCATGCAGCATCATGATCAAAAGCAGTAAACATCAATCTATACAAGACATTGTTGGTTCTTCTCTGTGCTAGCAATCAAATAATACCTTTAAATTGATAAAGGTATCATAAATGGCTTCATGAGAACAGCTTGAATATTTTCCCCTCAATATCTCAGTGTGTTGCATTGATCAAATGTTGACCATCTATCCCTGAAGCCAGCTTGTTCTATCTCTCAAAAAATGCAAAGGTACTGAAAATAATTCAATCAGCAAGAATCATGTGCTCTGTGTGCTTAGTTGCATGTTTAATGTAGTTTTTCAACTGCAGCTTGGTTTCACCTCTATTGTATCTTGTATGAAATCTTCCAATTAAAATGCTGGATAAAAGTGATCTTTGTAGTGCTTTTCCAGTTTGGTCAATCCATGTCAATGGTTTTTCCCTTTTGTGGAGAAGAGATCCTTCAGTTTATTCTTTGATCAAGCTTTGTCCTTCAACAAGTCCTTAGAGTCCGAACTAAAGTTTTTAATTTAAATTTAAGAGAGCTGGATTTAAAGCCTCAAACCATTACAAAAGAGGCTAATATACAGCCTTTTCCAAAACAAAATGTTTCTTTGCTATCCAATCTCTTCTTCATAGAAAACCTTTCACTGTAGTAGCATACTAAACTTCCATAGGACTAAAGAGAAAATATGATCATGTTGCATTCTCAGGATAATTATGTCCATCTTCAGGTAAAGCTAAAAGAAACCCAATTACCTGTGTTATTTTTATTTATGCTAACTGATTGTCTAAGGCAATAACGTCAATTATTAATTTTTTTGGCTGGCAGAAAGAGTTTGTATTTGAATGAATCCAGACACTGCTATCTCTGTGCAATTAGCAATATTCTGTTTCACTGTATGTACAGTGTTAGATTTGAATCTGGCCTTTTTTTTTCCTTTCACTTTTATGAATTTCTGATTATTGTATTAACTAATCACTGCACGTGACCTTCTTATTTATCACTGTACAGAAGCAAATGACTATTATTACTAGACAATATTGTTTTATGGAATAAAAACATTTATGGAAGTTTGCAAAGCTCTTCAGGAGGCTTGTAAGTTGTTAAGTTTAGAAATTACTCTGGAAAATTATGTTACCACAATCTTAGCACAAATCTATAGGGCTTGTATATCTGAGAATCAGCTTTCCCTTTCCTTTTCCCTTCCCTTCCCTTTTTCTTTTTCTTTTTTTACAAAGAGTGAATACTCTTCACATTTTTCTCTTTGGGGCAGGGGGAAGTGGTTGTATTTGACCACAAAATGTTTTGATGATCTATTTTAGTGTTCTGCTTCAAAAACTGATTGGAAAAAAGAGAAGGACTATGACATACTTATAAAACTCCTGTAGCTATGACTTAGAGAACACTCAATTACTCTTTCTGCTGCTTCTTTAATAGCGTGGAAAAGTAACCATTATCCATTCTTTAATTCAAGCAACCTTTGAAATCACATTTTAGTTTAAAGAATTATGAATGTCATAGAGGGGGAAAGATTATTATGACTACCCATAGTGCCCACTAAGTCACGGTTTGTGTAAACGTGGCTTTTCATTAAATCACTATTATCTTGGTTCACATATTATACTTAAACCAGCAGTGTCACACATTTTTTTTTCTTATGAGGACTATTGCACCTCATCAAAAGCACTTTTGCGTTTTCTAAATATCTGGAAAACACACTATCTATTACTTCCAATGATAATATTGAAATCTAGGTTTCTTGCAACCGGCTGATCATAATTTCTTAGAATAACTCTATGCATGCCATACAAGTGCTATTCAAAATTAAAAAGCAGACCACAGAAAACGAAGAGTTGCTCTCTTTAATGTCCCTGTATATAAACTGATATATTGGGTTGGGTTTCAGTTACATAAAGGCTAATTCTGATCTTAGAGTAGTTTGATGATAGAATCTTTTTATGCAGAAGGTGGTGGGCTACCTTTCATTGGAGGTGTTCAAATGGAAGCTAGGCTAATCTGTTCTGCATGTTTTAATCTGGATTCCTGCACTGAGCAAGGAGTTGGACCTAATGGCCTAAATGGCTCTTTAAAAATCTTTGCCTCTATAAAATTACTTTGTGCAAATTAAAAATGAACAATTATGAGAAGAAATAAAAAAGCTTTGCAGCTGGGCAATTTTCTTACCTATTCATAAGCTAACTGTAGAATGATACCCCATCCCCCCCCAATAATTCAAATACTGATCTCTTAATTGTACTTTCAGTTAAAGATCAGAGTTTGGGGCTGCAGAATTGTCATGATTCAATCCATCCATATTACTTCGTAAATCCGCTACATATGCAGACCAGACCTTATTTTTATCCTTTGCTGCAGGATGCCAAGACATTTCTTATAGCTAGGCCTTCCTTGATAATCGTCCAGAATTTATCTCCAATTATTTTCTTGGTTAGCTTGTGTTCTTTCCAACTACAGTCCTCTGAAAATAACACTGTAGCATTATTAATACATGATCTTATTAACCCCTTGTGGTAATACCCATGCAATGTCTTTAAAGTCACAGTTGTTTTAATTAGTGCATCAGCATGAAGCATGGCTTACACCCAAAATTGCCATATGGCACACCACTTGGGGAATCTTCTCGTATACTCAGAGGGCACAAATGCGTTTATTGAAAATTTAAAATGTATTATTTATCAGGGAAGAAGGAAAATTAATTCCCGACTTATCCTCAACACACAAGAGAAGCAAAGAAAGTATACTTTATCGCTAACAGTGAGGCACCAGGATACATTATTTTGTGAATGTTTTTACCCCTGTGAAAATTTCCAGTGATTTTGTTTTACACTCTCTTAATTTTCTTGAAATATTTACAGGCCGTTTATCTATTACCATTAATAAGGTAATTTGAAGCAATGTACAAGTGTAGGAATAAAATTACAAGAGTAGAAAACATCAAGTTATTATAAAACACACAGGACTCGGGCAAAAGAAATTAAAAATATGACACCATATTACACAAATCTACTTAGGCAAGGGTTACAATAAGGCAAACTGGGATCCAAATGTTCATGGGAAAGAGGCAAGAGGTTGGGTTTGCTGTTGCTTTGTCTCTTTGTCATGAGGATTAAACAAATCCCACTTGCAATTCAAGAAAGAGGGAAGGTAAACTGCACTTTGCTAGATTTTGTTTTCCTCCATGATTTCTCTAAAGAGTTCTGTGCGCTTGCTTCAAAATGATGCAATATCTCTTTTAATCCTGTCCTTCCTTAATCATGATTGTTCCACAAGAAAAGATTAGCAGCAGAGTTGTCCTGCTCTTTGCAGGCATGACTGAAGCTCTTCAGAAAGTAGACCTGTACCTGGATTCCCTCTCTGTGCTGATCAGAGGAACAGAAGACCTTGCTCTTTCCTTCTGTAAAAATAACAACCTTGCATTCTTTCACATGATGTGTGAACTATCCTCTATTCCTCTTTCTTAGTAAACAATACAACATTGCATCATCACATGTCCATTGCTTTCTAAGGAAAAAACATTGGAGAGACTTCAAACTGTTTGTGAATGCACAGGTGGGGATAAAAATATCTATCTCTATCTCTATCTCTATCTCTGTCTCTGTCTCTGATCAGTCAGTATCTATCTATCTATCTATCTATCTATCTATCTATCTATCTATCTATCTATCTATCTATCTATCTATCTATCTATCCATCCATCCATCCATCCATCCATCCATCCATCCATCCATCCATCCATCGATCTGTTGTTTTTATATGCCGCCTAACTCCCGCGGGACTCGTAGACTATCTACTTAGCTATCATCTATCTGTCTGTCTGTCTGTCTGTCTGTCTGTCTGTCTGTCTGTCTGTCTGTCTGTCCCTCCGTCCGTCCGTCCATCCATCCATCCATCCATCCATCCATCTATCTATATTTATGTCTATAGAGTTGTTAATACAGCAGGCTAGAAACCAGGAGACTATAAATTCTGTGAATACAGATGTTGCCATACATATTGCACTACCTGGATTTCTATCATATCATAATGTACTGGTCTAGTTCCTTATAGATGGTTAGATATGAAGAATCCTGGGTTAAATGAAAATTTCTATCTACCTGTCTAGCATGTCTATTTTTCTAGTATCTCTCCCTCCCTCCCCCCACTCCCCCCTCTCTCTCCCTCCCTCCTTCCCCCCCTCCCCTCCCCCCCACACATCTATTTTATTTATATAGCTGCCATCTTCACCAGGATTAACTGTGGGCAGCTTACAACAACTAAATAAAAGAATACAATACAAAAATCCCAATTGTAAAAAACATAAAGCAATTATTATTTAAAAAAAAGTAAATATAATTAAAAATTAAAAAAGAAACCACAAGGCATGGAGAAAGTAAATATATCAGCCAAAACAGTGAGGCCATCTTAGAATATAACCAGCTTTCTGGTTACTGGTAACTAAGACTGGTAAGACATAACCTGGTCTTTTAAAGGACTTCCTGGATATTAACAGGAATGGAGCTAACTTAAATTTGTCAGGGGAGAATGTTCCTTAAAGTGGGCACCACAGCAGAGAAGGCCCTCCTCCTGGAACCCCTCAAATATAAGTTTTTGGCAGATGGTAACTGCAGCATTACTTTTCTTCAAGATCTAGTGGGACAGGCTTATGTAATTGGAGAAAGGCAATCCTTCAGATAACCTTGTCCCTCACCATGAAGAGCTCTAAAGATCAAAACCAGCACCTGGAATTGGGCCAAGAAGCAGTCATGCAGTTCTTGGAGCAGAGGTGTGACATGTGATCACACATACCGGTAATTATCCGCACCATTGCATTCTATGCCAGTCGAAGCCTCTAAATACACTTCAATGGCAGTAGCCCATGATCTAGCAATGAGCACAACTGGTATACAACACAATGCTGGCCCTCCTGGACATTACTGCCATCTGTTCTTTAAGCAGGAGTAGTGAGTCTAGGACCATGATGGTGAAACTATGGCACATGTGCCAGAGGTGGCATGCAGTGCCGTCTCTGGGCAGGCAAGCCGTCGCCGCAGCTCAGCTCTGCCATACATGCCTCCTGCCGGCCAGCTGGTCTTTGGGTCTCTGCCACGCATGCAGGGGCATGCATGTGGAGGTGGGTGGGTGCGGGGGCAGGGTGCATGAGGGGGACACATGCATGTGGGGGACAGGGCACAAGCAGAGGCATTCACATGAGGGTGTGTGCATGGGGGCTGCACGCACATTCATTTTGGGGGTTTGGGCCTGCATGTGCATTTGGGCACTCATTCCGGAAAATGTTAGCCATCACTGGTCTAGGAGGATTCCAAGATCTTGCACATTCTCCTTCTCAGTTTCTGATTTAAAAACTAGAAAGGTCTAGAATTGTATCATAGAATTGCATACTTAACACTTTCATCTGTTTTTGTCTTTCTCTTTTAAAATGTAAGACTTTATCTTTAAGAATATTGAAACTATGGCTATCTAAAACATATATTCCCAGTGCTAAATCTAATTAAATGATACACAGATCTTTCTACTGATGCAACAAAACAAGAGAATCTAATTAAATATGAAGATGAATGTATGACAGTTGACATGAGCTTGCTTTGAGCAGAGTGACGTAATAGATGGAAAGAGCATCAAATATCAAAAAAGTGAGAAAGTCTGAGGGAAAAAAAGAAAGTTTTGAAAGAAGAGAGTAGCTTTTCTTTGTATTAGAATTTTATCAAGAGAGCAGGTAGAGAATTAGGCTTGAGTGTGGATAAACCAAGGATAAAATATGACTATTTTTTTTCTCTTAAAAGCAAACTGACAATGAAAATCTTGAATCTAAGCCTAATTTTCCTTTGTATATCTTGCATATGGCCTTTTGGTTTAGTAAATACTAGTATATCCTGCTCCATCTAAAACAGTGAGTGAACAGCAAGGAGCCAAGCATCTGGGCCGGCAATTTGGAGTTGTGCCTTGGCTTTTCGTAAGCACACCATATGATCAAACACATCTGCACCTGTGCAAACTGGCAAAGATAAGCCAATTTTGCATTCTCGCTACAGAAAATCAACAAGGAATTCTCTGTCATTTCATACACATTTTTAATTAGGAGTTTTAAAACTTTGCAAACAATCTATCAAAGCACCATTTGGTCTCTTCCAATATATGTTTACTTAAACATAATTCTTCCCACCTCTGGAAGTTTGCAATCCAAAGATTGAACTCCGTGAACGTGAGACAGATTTTCAAATACATTTAAGCCGATCTGGCACTAGAACTGACATGGTTGGGAACTGTTATGCAAATGCACCCCTTTGATTTTTGGAAGGATAAGATTATAGATAACACAGAAAGTGTATAGGACCACAGCTAGACTATTTAAACTTCAACAGATTTACTGAAAAATACTCACTGGAAACTGCTTAGGGCTATTTTTGCATGCTTTATTTTAAAAGTCTTCATGCAGAGCTATCTACATACAGTCTCTCTCTCTCTCTCTCTCTCTCTCTCTCTCTCTCTCTCTCTCTCTCTCTCTCTCTCTCTCTCTCTCCCCTCTCCATAAACTGTTGCACATTTGAGAGTTAAGACATTTTTAATTAAGCATATTCTTTTGCAGCCAAGTCCCATTGAATTATATGGGGTTTACCCCTAAAGGAAATGTAAACATACATAACATTATAGCCTTTGGCTACAGTTTCAAGAATGCTTATTTAGAGAAAAACCTGAGGGAATATTATGCATTTGTTTAAGAGGATGATTATAAGTATGCCTTCCAATCAATAAGGCACTTAGGAGACCTTACAAGCTTAACAGTCATAGTGCATTATATAAAGTTCCCTTTATTTCACCCATATATCCTTTCTACACTTGGGAAGGCTCCCAGTGTTGCTTTCGTAGACCTTCCCCTTAACTGTACAATTTCAAAAGACATCACAGAAAAGGAAGATGAAACATCTTTTCTTTGTCTCTTCCCTTTGCCACAGCAGTGTAATGAGACGACTAAGAGAGAAACGAAGCTCGATGGAGCTGGCTTCTCAGGTTGGAATTCATTTATGAGGCAATTTCCTTCCGAGAAAATATTAAGAATATGCTGCGTGTTTCAATAAAAAGACAATATGCTTTAGCCAGATGGCAATATTTAAGCTTCCCTAAGTCATTTACCTTCTTTCAAAGACAGTTTTGGAAGATTTGAGTACCATTTATTTGATTTCTGAAAGATGTACTTATGAATACGGTTTATTTGACCAGATTCCATTGTTTATTAATTAGTGGTAATGAACTATAAGAAATGTTGTTTGTTTTCCATTACAGGAATCAACACAGATTCTTTTTTTATGTTTTCCCACACTTCTTCCCTTTTCTGGTGACCTGGTTGTAAGAAAGAATCCCCCCAAAATTGTAGCATTTTAATATATTAGCTGTCATTGGTGTATCATCTGAAACCAATAAACCATGGTTAGTCTTGAGCATGATTTGTTTGAAAGAAGTCAACCTCAGCCAAACATAAAGTTGACTTCAATACACACCAGCTATTATTATAGGTTAATGTAACATTTTTACTCTCCTCCTGATCATCCCATTGAAGAAAAGGAGGTGATATGTATAAGGCCAGGGGAAGAGGCAGTACATTCTCATAATGATAAATCTTATGTAATCTATAGAGAGAAACCTGCATCTCCAGGACTACACCTGAACCAGAACAAGCACAGGAAGCCAAAATTTTGTAAAAGAACAAATTGTGCATCATGACATTACAACTCAAGTTCTCTCCCTTATATATATGGACATGATATACAAGGACAAGAGATGGGTTCCTGCCGGTTCGGACCGGTTCTATAGAACTGGTAGCGGGAGTTCCCCTCCCCTGCTCGCCGAACTGGAAGTGATGGCCAGCTGAACACGCCCCAGAACCGGCTCTTTCAGCAGCGCCATAGGTGCCGCCATCTTGTCTTTTGCTTCTGCGCACACGCAGAAGCTGTTTTTTGCTTCTGCACATGCGCAGAAGCTGGGGTTTTAGCGCAGCGCACGAGGAAGCGAACCGGCAGCAAGGTAAGCCAGAATCCACCCCTGACTAGGACACATATTCCAAAGGGAAAAACATTTCATTGCAATGTTGGGATGCATGCCTTGTCATTTGCACTCCCACTTCTTGCAGATGCTCATGTTTTGAGTTCGAAACCCTTTGAAATAGTCCCCTCTGCAAAAGTTGTGACTGAATTTTCATGTTAGGAAACAGGTGATGAACTGAAGAATCATATTAGCTAGTTTTAATTAGTCATATTAACTGGTTTTTAATTAATTAATTAATTAATTTAAATTTTTGCATGTTACTTCTTCAGCATGCTACTCAATTTCCAAATGCAATTCTCTCCAAACTTCTGTATTATACACCCATGGTTTCATTTACATCCAGCTAAATTTCCTGGATGACTAGGAGTTCTTGTACATTGATGTAAAGAAAATCTGTTCTCTATCTTTTTTGTTCACATACCAGTTGGTATGTGTATGCCACCAGTTCAACTGGTGGATATCAATGATGGTATGTGTGGTTTAAAGTGTTTAGACTGAATACTGAAATTATTGAATATTGAATACTTAAATTAATACTGAATACTGAAATTATTTCTACATATCTTTATTAAGACTCTAAAAGGTTGATATATACATTGGTTTTTTTTCAGCATTTACAATGCTCTTCATTGGAAAAAGAAGAAAGAAAGAAAGAAAGGAAATATTCACAGTGACAAACATTACCTCTACAAAGACTTTTTATTTTTTCCTTTCCTTTCCTTCTTTCCTTTCTTTCCTTTCTTTCCTTTCTTTCCTTTCTTTCCTTTCCTTTCTTTCCTTTCTTTCCTTTCCTTTCCTTTCCTTTCCTCCCCTTCCCTTCCCTTCCTTTCTTTTCCTTTCCCCTTTCCTTTCCCTTTTTCTTTCCTTTCCCCTTTCCCCTTTCCCCTTTCCCCTTTCCCCTTTCCCCTTTCCCCTTTCCCCTTCTGCAGTTCAATTTGAATTCTGCAGTTCAAGAACTATATGTAGTGCAAAGATTCTCAAGGGAAAGTTAGGATTATTAATATGGGTGAATAACATGATTACATTGTCACGGTGATACATTGGGATGATTATTACTATTACAGACTGAAGCCAAGGTTTGTTTTGTTCTAAAATATAATTCTTAAATTGCCTTATCTGAAAATGTCAGTTTGTCCTCCTTATTTAGGTTTTAAGCCAAACAAGATGGGCAAATAGAAATGTTGGTTCTGAGAACAAAAGTAAAAGAACATTGCCAGGTCAGGAAGTTTCAGGTGTAGGTACTGTGTAAATAGACAAAATGTTTTTAAAAACAAGATGCAAGTGCTTAGGGAGTGTTGTTTGGATTAACAAAAAGTAAAAAATAAATATAAAATCTAAACCTAACTGCAACAATGCAGGAATAATAGTACAGTAGTTCTGTCAAGTTTGCAATAATATCAGAACTTTTTCTTCTTAAAATATTTTATTTGTGAAATATAACAACCAGAAGTGCAGCAAAAATATAACAGTGTTAATATAATCAGGAAGGACTATACTGAAAAATGATTAAGTGAGTGGCATTTGAAGAAACTTAAAAATACATCCATAAAGAATATAGAACTAGTTCCTTCCTGTAACATATTATTAAATCTAACCATGTAGACCATCCATTGTTTCTTCTCAGTTTTAATACAATATGTTATTGCAATACAATGATATTTATATAATATACTTAAAGATTCTTAATATTTTTTCACATGTCCGTAACCAAGGGAGTTGGAGTAAAGTTTGAAAAAATGAGTGAAACTCGTGCTTAGGGTAGACCTATTCTCAGCCTTTGATTCTGAATACAAGTAACAAAATCAAGTTATTTCTTCATATATAGAAGTTTATTATCCATCTTATTATCCATCTTTCTTTCTTTCTTTCTTTCTTTCTTTCTTTCTTTCTTTCTTTCTTTCTTTCTTTCTTTCTTTCTTTCTTTCTATCTATCTATCTATCTATCTATCTATCTATCTATCTATCTATCTATCTATTTATTTTAGGGAAAAAAGGAAGCTGTGATGTTTCCTCCCATATTTGGGCACACCAGGATGATTCGACAGAAAAAACATATATAACCCTTTCCTGGTGAAGAGTTGATAAGGGAAGAGAGCCTGTGGCCTAGAGGTTAAGCTGCTGCCTTACAGGCAGACTGCCCAGGTTCAAATCCCAGTAAGTGTATGGCTATCTGATAAGAGCTAAATAGCTTGAAATAGATCTATAATAGTCTCCCTTCATTTTCATTTATCAGCAAAAAATGTTACACACAACACACACACACACACACACACACACACACACACACACACACACACACACACACACACACGAGTTTCCAGCACTGCCTCCCATTTCAATATCTTGGATGTAATAAGATTATAAATAAGTACAGGGTCTATGAAGGATGAAGATTTTCTTTGCATCACTGCTAATTCAAACATTGTCAAAACACTTAATGTTCATAAGAATTAGAAAAGGAATTGACAGGGAATCAACAAATATGTGGGATATTTTCTTGAACTCAGGACTAGTTACTTTGGGGCGGGGGGGAACCACAAGGCTAACCCAAAATAGCAACATACAGTATATTGAACCTAGATAAAATATCTACGAGATATCTAATCTTGTTTTGTTTTGTTTTTGAACTTAGACCAGCACATTCTATCTCTATTCCACTTCTTTTTTTATTCTTTTCAATCCATCAGAATGTTGGAAAGTCATTATATGAGGGCACCAACCAATGTCTGTCCAGCTGTGGTATAACTCTGAAAGCACCACAGGAATCAAATCTGGACCAAATGTGAAAGGAAAAGCCAGCAAAACAAAAACTTGAGTTTGAAAAATGGGCTGAATCCAGGAGTGGGTTCCTCCCGGTAATACTGGTTCACCCAAACCGGTTGCAACCTGCTGGTGACGTCACAATGATGTCACCGACCCGGTTCGGTCGGTGCCGGTCTGTGGGAGCTGCCATCTTTTTTTAAAAAATCAATTTTTTTGAATTTTTTTTCTTCTGCGCATGCGCAGAAGCCGAGTTTCCAGCACTGTGCATGCGGTCGCCATCTTGTTTTTGGCATTTTTATTTTTAAAATTTTTTTGTGTTTTTTTGCACTCCGCATGCACCCGCGCGGCCACGAGGCGCAGCCACGCGGCGTGGGAGGAAGCGAAGCGGCAGCGAGGTAAGTTGGAACCCACCCTGGCTGAATCTGTCTAAGGTCTGTAGAGAAGACAATTAAAGAAAAAAATCTCCCAGTGATACATTTAAAAGCTTCTGAATATGAAATAGGAAGTTTTGTAAATATGCATGGGAAAAGAGCAGGGAAGAAACCAGGCCACCTTGTATAGAAGATAATAGGAGGTAAGGTTATTTATTCCTCTGCGGTGGCCTCGAGGTGGAGCTCTTGCCTCACAATCAGCAGGTTGTGAGTTCGATCCTAGGTAGAGGCAGATGTAGGGTCTCCTGCTTGGGCAGGGGGTTGGACTAGATGACCTGCAAGGTCCCTTCCAACTCTGTTAATCTGTTAAAGGTAAATGAAAAGTTCTGAGCAGTGGAAAATTGTACCACCCACAAGCTCTAAAGCATCACACTATTGCAAATAATCCAAATCAAGCTTTGCTCACACATTTTGCTTGTTTGAAATAACTCACAACATAATTGGGGGTGGGATATGGACTTGCTCGGCTTTGCAAAGCACCATGGCCTTAATTTTGAATTAACACAGCCTATTTGTGAGAGCGCCATTAGAAAGAATGTGGGGGCATAATGGGTTGATTGAACAAAACACTCTCACATTTTGGTAACTCATTGCTTACTCATTGTAAAGGCTTCATTGTTATATCACAATGGGGAAAAAAGAGTTCAAGGACTGCTACAAATAAAGAGCAATGAAAAGGAAAGAACAAAAAGATGCTTTTTCTACACTAAATGGCATGGTTCATCCTTCTCCTTTTCACTGTGTTCATAAAATCATTTGACACAGCTGTGTATGTTATCAAAAACCTATTGCTCTTAAAGGGAACTGCTCCCACAGCAGTGGCTGCACTGTTCTTATTTTAGTTTTAAGACGCTGTGGGAGTCCTGGTGATTTCTTCCTTCTCTTCTTTCACAAACAGGTGTCACTAAATATTATTGGTATGATCCAAAAGTGCATGTGGCAACTGGACTTTCTTGTTTTTTTTTCTTTTGAAGACGTTTTGCTTCTCATCCAAGAAGCTTCTTCAGCTCTGACAGGACCGTGGGAAATGGAAGGATGTCCTGTCAGAGCTGAAGAAGCTTCTTGGATGAGAAGCGAAATGTCTTCAAAAGAAAAAAACAAGAAAGTCCAGTTGCCTCCTGAAAAAGCACCTTTGGGACAACCATGACCTGGATGACTGAGAATCTCTACAGACTTTAAGCTATACAATTTGGGATGAACACCCTTTGAATGGTGTGGGAGTAGGGATGGATTTCCAGAGGAAAAATTGCAGACTACAGGAACCAGGAGTAGTACTCAGGTGACCCTGAAGACACAGATAAACCTCCAAGTGCTTCAATGACCCTCTAAAAGGATGCAGATTACAAGCTGTCTGCAAGGATTATACAGTAATTCCTTCCATTCCCCACTGTACTGTCAGAGCTGAAGATACTTTTTGGCTGAGAAGCGAAATGTCTTCAAAAGAAAAAAACAAGAAAGTCCAATTGCCTCCTGAAAAAGCACGTTTGGGACAACCATGACCTGGATGACTGATTCATTACTGGTATGAATTAAAGTAGTAGAAGTACTAGCCAGTGCAAAGGTAACTATGATATCAAACAAGAAAGGGGAGTAAGAAATTGGCCAGATGCAGTATGTATCTAGATGATGCATCTAAATAAATTTGTTCTTTGAGGAAAAGCAATGCCTCAGGGTTCTATTTGTGATGGGTGCATTACTTGGAGCCTGACAGGTGAATGCTTTAACTACAGTTAAAACCAAGACATATTATGTGTTATGTAAGTGCAATCATTTAAAGTGAAACTATAATTTCTACCAGCATTTTGGCAGATCTCCCAAAGGCGTTCTTGTACAATGCTACTGTATGTATCCTTTGAAGGCCAGATTTTTACACAAAATGTTTCTCCATTACAAGATTTGGAAAAGAAATATGTTTCACTGACAGAAAACATGTCATCTGGGCAGTCAGATATTGCTTATTAACAGCTCACTATGTGATAATTCTGAGTATTTTAATTTTAAAATATGTTGATGTTCTAATTTTGAAACTTACATACAAATGTTCAAAATACTGAAAGCATGATGTCGGGGTTCCAAGTAACACCCCCAACGAAAGAAGACTCTGAGGCTTAAAGTTCCTCAAAGTTCCATTTTATTAAAAAGGTAAAGGTTCCCCTCGCACATATGTGCTAGTCATTCCCAACTCTAGGGGGTGGTGATCATTTCCGTTTCAAAGCCGAAGAGCCAGCACTGTCAGAAGATGTCTCCGTGGTCATGTGGCCGGCATGACTAAATGCCAAAGGCGCACGGAACGCTGTTACCTTCCCACCAAAGGCAGTCCCTATTTTTCCACTTGCACTTTTTACGTGCTTTCAAACTGCTAGGTTGGCAGAAGCTGGGACAAGTAACGGGAGCTCACCCCGTTATACGGCACTAGGGATTCGAACCACTGAACTGTCGACATTTCAATCAACAAGCTCAGCATTTTAGCCTCTGAGCCACTGCATCCCTTCTCCATTTTATTAGAGATGTCATATTGGCACATCTGGGAAAACCCGAATCTGAAAGCTTCTAGGTTTCCCCCGCCCAAAAGAAAGTCCAAGACACTGCCCCAGCATCCACATGGTCCAATCAAGGCACCGTCCCAACTGGAGATGCCTCCCAGTCACACCCCTCCAGGGGCAGGGCAGATTGTCCTTGACTCTCGGAGAAAGGAATGTTATTATGACTATATATCTCTCTAACTCCATACAATCCCCCCTCCCATTTTCCCATAGCACTAAATGTGGCAGGCCTGAAAATCCAATGCCCAAGATGACTTCCAGGCCTCACACATGAATTATTTGCATAACATTCAGAAAATAAATTATGTGTCACAGAATCATGTGATCACATATAATTATATAAAGGAAAGTAGAGGTGCTGTTTTCTGAAGTGGGCAGTATATATTGTAATATATTACTTAGGATTCTACTCAGATTTACACTGCTAATAGTAATATTATTCAAACCTAAAGTGACCAGATTTTTTTTTTTAAGCGGGACGGGGGGGGGCGCCTGGGCGCCGCCATTTGTTTTGCCCTCTGCGCATGCGCAGAACGCTGTGCATGCGCAGAGGGCAAAACAGCAAATGTCGGCGTCCAGGTGAGGTGGGGGGAGGGGGGGAAGCGGGAGGGCGCTTGGATGCCTGCAGCTCGCGACAGGTAAGCTGCCTCCTTTCCCCGTCTCCCACCTCCCGTTCATTGCTTGCCAGCCCGGCTGAAGGGAAGGCGGGAGGCGAGGAAAGGCCTCCCGAAAGGGAGGAGGGCTCCCGAAGCCTCCCCTCCTTTCGGGAGGCCTTTCCTCGCCTCCCGCCTTCCCTTCGGCCGGGCTGGCAAGCAACAAACGGGAGGCGGGAGACGGGGAAAGGAGGCAGCCGGCAGCTTACCTGCTCCAAGCATCCAAGCGCTGCGGTCTCCCAGTCGCCCGCCCGGCCCCAGGGCAACGGCGGCAGCGAGGCGACGGGGGGAAGAAAGGGGAGGGGGATGAGGAAGGGCTGTTTGCGCTGCTCGTAAACTCAAAGCGGCGACGGCTCCTCGTCCCTCACCCCTCCCAACCGCAGCGGCGTGTCTGAGGGCGGGGCTAGGGATGGGGCAGGGGAAGGAGAGGAGGAGCAGCCTCCCTTCCCCCTCCCCCCAGCTTCCAGCCGCCACCGGAGGAGTCAACAACGCGGGACGCCCGCCCGCCGCCAACGCCGCCCACGGCCGGCCCGAGCTGAGAGGCCTGCTGCCTTTCAGGCCGATTTTTTGAAAGAATGCCCTAGTCGGGCAAACTTTGAAAAAATCGGGACTTTTTAGAAGGCGGGCGGGACGCGGGACAAATGGTGAAAAAGCGGGTGTGTCCCACCAAAATCGGGACGTCTGGTCACCTTATTCAAACCAAACATTTGATAATGTCTGATTCTGATTTTTGCAAAGACATACAAAAGAGGTTCAGGCTTCCTTGCTATTTTTGTTAACTTTCATTTTTTTAAAAAAAAAAGTTTTAATTTTGGCCACTTTGTTGAGCAGTATGTCCATATCTGTAGAGAAAATATTTTATTCTTTTCATTCATCTTCAAAAACATTTCTCTGTTAAGAATTTCTTTTCACTATACTTCCTTCCCCTGTGGGAAAACACCGTGTCTGATGTTCTGCTGTCAGGAGACACAAAAATAGAGAGCTGAGATATATTTCTGTGATCATTTAATGTAGCTCCTAAGAAGGTGAAACTCTCCTTCTGTCTAACAAATATCAAAGTAAGCTTGTGTGGAGGACATTTTTTTTTCAGTGGCAGACAAATGAAAGGTGTGTTGCAACGGAGATGAGCTCCATGCATCATTATGACTCACCAATTTTCTGGTTTCCACAAAAGAACAGATAAGCACAGGCACTCCTCAAAAGACTTTTTCAGGAGTGCTTCAGACGGAATGCTCTTTAAACAGGGGGCTGTTTAAATAATTTGAATGAAATTAAAGCAATGGCCCATTGTTCATGTACCCAATTTCTTAAAAGCCCCACATGAAGCTGGGATATAATATCACATATGGGCCTGTCATCAGGGGTGGGTTCAGGGGCGGGTTCCTCTTATCTAGCTACTGGTGTGCTGCGCGCGCATCATCACATTTTGCGCGCACACATGCTCACTACACGCATGCATCCCCTCGCACAATTTTGCTTTCGCACATGCACAGGAAGCAAAAAAATCGACGAAATCTCATGCGCATGCGCGCCCCTCGCAAAATTTTGCTTCCGTGCATGTGCAGGAAGCAAAAAAAGGCCAAAAATTTGAAAAAAAGATGGCATCGCGGACCGGCGAAGATGGCACCAGAGTCATCGCACACAAATTGCGCAATTGGCGGGTCCCTACTGGAACAGCGCTCTGGACTGCACCGGTAGGAACCCACCACTGGGTCGGTTCCACTTACCTTCCCTACCGGTTCGCATCGCGACGGAAGTGCGCCCCCATCACATCATGCAAAATACCCAGAAATGACCCTCTGCGCATGCACAGAAGCCTTTGTGCATGCGCAGAGGGTTTTTTTTGCAAGCTGTGGTGACCGGAGGACCGGTTCGGGAGCATGGACCGCCGTTGCGGTGGTAAATTTTCGGTCCGAACTGGCAGCAATGACACCACTGCCTGTCATATATAAAACAGAACTGCATTTTTAAAAGATACAGCATTCAATTCGAAGCAATTGGTCAAGTTCTGAAATGCCCTTATATCCCTTTAGTAGAGCTGCTGTTGTATTCTGTTTGTCTGTTTTTCCCTACAGCTAGATCTTATAGACCAGAAACTTTCTACATGCTTAGAAAGGTCCCGATCCATTGCTATCTCTAGCAGTATTTAGCTATCTTGGTCTACTGCTAACCCTCCTAACTTTAATAGAGACACGGGGAAGACAGGACCCCATTTTAGTTGCTTAGAGAGGTCCTGATTTACTGTTTTCTTTAGGGACACTAAACAATAACAGTCACCAACCATAAGCTCAGGGTCAAACTTACTCTATGGTAATCAGGGAGGCAAAGTGTAACCTTTTCCTCCTTTTTGTGGCATCAGACTGCCTGCCATCAGCCTTGTTTAAAGAGATCAGTCCTCTTTTTAAAGGAAAAAAAAAGCAACAAGTTTACTTGTGTGATGGGATGCAGTCTGAATTCCCAGGAGGGAGGGAGGTCATTCTAGAGCAGGGGTCTCAAACTCAATTTCATTGAGGGCTGCATCAGGGTTGTGTTTGACTAGGGGGCAGGAGGCATGGCTGAGGGGAGACAGCCCCAACATCACTTGTGTCAGGGGTACCTGTGGTAGCCCTGGCAGGGCAGGGGGATCCATTGTCCCCAGCAGAGGAAGGCTAGACCAGGGAGAGCGCCAACCCTTGTCCTCCAGAGGAACCTTGCCATCTGCTGGTGGCCAAGTGCTAAGGCAGGACTTCCCTCCCTCCCTCCCTCCCTCCCTCCCTCCCTTTCTCTTCTCTTCTCTTCTCTTCTCTTCTCTTCTCTTCTCTTCTCTTCTCTTCTCTTCTCTTCTCTTCTCTTCTCTTCTCTTCTCTTCTCTTCCCTCTTCATTCTTTCTTCTTCCTTTCCTTCTTTCCTTCTTTTTCCTTCCTTGCTCTCTTCCCATCTTTCCTTCTTTTAATTTGTCTTTCCTCTTTCCCTTTTTCCTTTCCCGTCCCTTCTTGGATGCTCAAATGCAAAACATTTCTCCTTTTGTTTTGTTTTGCTTTTAGTTTGTTTTGCTAGCCCTCTGCAGACAAAAACAGCCACCACCACCCCGAGCCCCCTGTCAGTGAAAACATCCCCCCTGAGCACAACCCTCCAAAGCTCTATTTTCACTGGCAGAGGCACCACGGGCCAGTCATTCTATGGCTGCGCCGTGGGCCAGATCCAAGCACCCCAAGGGCCAGATGTGGCCCGTGGGCCTTGGGTTTGACAGCCCTGTTCTAGAGGAATAAGAAGCAGCTCAGTTCAGATAGCTTGTGTGAGAGGAAGAGAGTGAAGACAGCTCCTCCCTAATAGTTATCAGAGTGTATGCTTGTTGTAGATAGTAGGGTACTTCAGTTTGGCAAGAGTCTACCTATACAATCCCAGTGTCTCAGTAAAAGCCAGGTCTTAATGACCTTCCCAAAAGCTATGGTAGAAGGGTGGGGGTGGGGATCTGTCAAATCAAAGTAGTCACTGTGAGAGGGACCTTGGAGTCCTAGTGGACAACCATTTAAATATGAGCCAGCAGTGTGCAGCAGCTGCCAAAAAAGCCAACACAGTTCTAGGCTGCATAAACAGAGGGATAGAATCAAGATCACGCGAAGTGTTAATACCACTTTATAATGACTTGGTAAGGCCACACTTGGAATACTGCATTCAGTTTTGGTCGCCACGATGTAAAACGGATGTTGAGACTCTAGAAAAAGTGCAGAGAAGAGCAACAAAAATGTTTAGGGGAATGGAGGCTAAAACATATGAAGAATGGTGGCAGGATGGGTATGTCTAGTTTAATGAAAAGAAGGACCAGGGGAGACATGATAGCAGTGTTCCAATATCTCAGGGGTTGCCACAAAGAAGAGGGAGTCAAACTATTATCCAAGGCACCTGGGGGTAGAACAAGAAGCAATGGGTGGAAACTAAACAAGGAGAGAAGTAACTTAGAACTAAGGAGAAATTTCCTGACAGTTAGAACAATTAATCAGTGGAACAGCTTGCCTCCAGAAGTTGTGAATGCTCCAACACGGGACGTTTTTAAGAAGATGTTGGATAACCATTTGTCTGAAGTAGTGTAGGGTTTCCTGCCTAAGCAGGGGGTTGGACTAGAAGACTTCCAAGGTCCCTTCCAATTCTGTTGTAATTATTATATTATTACTATTATAAATCAATAGTGGGGGAGTGTTCCACAAGTTATGGATAGCTTTAGAAAAGTCATGCTTTCTGAGGTCCCATTCAAAAACTATATGGGCATCCCTCAACTTGGTTCATGGCATCTCTCTTGCCTTCCATACAAATGACCTAGACATAATTAAAACAAACATACAAACAAACAAAAACTAAAGCATTTTGCAAGGAGACCAAAATAATGGTGCATGCCATTTAAGAGTGATAAACATGTAAATTGCAATCTGATAACATTTGCATCCAAGAGTAAAGATAGCAGGGAGTAGTTAGAACAAATGTTCTTTTTCCACAAAATTTTACCTCCCTAATGTGGAGAGGAATACCCAAAATAGTTTAGAAAGAGTGTCTGTTTATAACTATGGATCCTTTGATTTTTATTTACCACCATAATCCTTTTCTTAAAACTCTACAGGCATTTTCTTGCATGAACTTCAATTTAGACTAATTATGGGGGTGGCCTTCATGTTAATGTTAATGTTTAAAGACCAGGTCTAACTTTCTCAGCAATACATCTACTGTTCCTTAGTCCAATCCAGGGGTGGGTTCCTCCCGGTTTGGACCGGATCGCCTGAACTGGTAGCAACCCGCTGGTGACGTCACTGTCGGTGCCGGTCCATGCGCGCCACCATCTTTTTTTTATTTTTCTCCTTCTGCGGCTTGAAAAAGGGCTCTCCCGCCCGCCCGCAGGTGAATTCTGACCTTTATTTCTTCACCCGAAGCACAGCTGATCAGCTCCTCAGCTGTGTTTCGGGCTCATTCCTGCTTTTGAGCATGTGCGGAAGCCAAATCGCACGAGGGGATGCACGAAACATTGCGATGCGAACCAGTGGCAAAGGTAAGTGGAACCCACCCCTGGTCCAATCTCTTACTTCTTAAATACTATTTAAGTA
This sequence comes from Diadophis punctatus similis, assembly GCA_023053685.1. Lineage (NCBI taxonomy): Eukaryota > Metazoa > Chordata > Lepidosauria > Squamata > Dipsadidae > Diadophis > Diadophis punctatus. Next base: position 210,643 of record JALIGW010000122.1, read on the forward strand.
GGACATGCAGCAATAATCATTAATACATTTATCGTCCATTAACAGGGCCACTGATTCTTGCATAGGAGACTAGCAATACAGACATTCACTCAACAGTAGTTGAAGTGAAGGAAGGTTTCAAAGAAGAAACTAAGTGCAGAAATCTGAACATTAACAGAGCTGATTTGTAATAAAGCATATTCAAATGGGTAAACAAGCCACTGGAAAAAAATCCTCATTCAAGTGAAGCAAGATAAGAAGCCTTTGGTTGCCTTATATATGTAACAACAGTTGTATTTGTTTCTATGCTGAAATTATGTAACTAATTTATGCAATTCATTCTTCTCATGCAGACTTGACGGAACACTGGGTGAATAGGTTGCTTGGAACTGTGTATTCATTTCTAATTCTACATTATGCAGATGGTGTTCATTGACAGAGAAGCATCCTGTCTACAGATGTTTAACCACAGCAGGAGGAAGGTGACATAGATAGTGTCTAAGGAGAGTAGTACATTAACCTTCACTCTCTCCCCCACTACATTAAACAATGAACCCCTAAAGAAAGCTATTATCTCCTTTGGCCAAAAGTATAAAGGCACACTAAGTCAAACTAATTATTCAGAGGAGCACTTCACTTTGATGACAGTTCAAACAAAGTGACTTGTGAAACATACAATGCCCCACTTGATTGTCAGAACAGAGTAGCCATAGTGTTTTTCTTACATTTGGCAAAAGAATGCTTTGCTCGTGCACCAAAGACACTTACATTGGTGGCCAGCTGAGTGGGATCAGTCTTAGTTGATGTCTCACCACATCAAGGCAGATGTTGCATAAAGGTAAAAGTTCCCCTCACACATGTGTGCTAGTCATTTCCGGCTCTAGGGGGCAGTGCTCATCTCCGTTTCAAAGCCGAAGAGACAGCGCTGTCCGAAGACATCTCCGTGGTCATGTGGCTGGCAAGACTAAATGCTGAAGGCACAGCAGACTAAATGCGGAATGCTGTTACCTTCCCACCAAAGGTGGTCCCTATTTTTCTACTTGCATTTTTTTTTACATGCTTTCGAACTGCTAGGTTGGCAGAAGCTGGGACAAGTAACGGGAGCTCACCCCGTTACAAGGCACTAGGGATTCGAACCACTGAACTGCCGACCTTTTGATCGACAAGCTTAGCATCTTAGCCACTGAGCCACCGCATCCCATAGATGTTGCATATAAATAGACAATTTATAAGAAGTGCATGTGAAAATGTACATATTTGGAAATCTATATAAGCATTTTTTTTAAAGAAAATCAGTAAAAATCAGGATGGAACAAACCCAAGTTTGAAAAAAAAAGAGGAACTGAATAAAATTAAACTTGACAGATTCAATCATCATTATTCAGGATACATCTTGGGGCCAAAGGCAACATTTGACCTTTGAGTTGCATGCTAGGAGCTAGGATGAGGAAAAGAACAGAACCAGGATAGAAATAAACTTCAGTGAATGCAATGTAAATTCTCTCCTTTCATCATATTAAAACAATGTTTCGGGTTTGGAAATAATAGCACTATCCTAAACTGGAAATATGGCTATTCAAGCGTATGTTTTGCAAGCTGAGAAGGGGATTGAGATTTTCAGAAACAAATCTCCATATGTCAGAAACACAAGTGTGTTGCATGTCCGGCAGAAAATACCAACACTGATCACAATATTTATCTTGGGTATAGACTACTGTTTTTTCACAGGGAAAATGGGACTTGGGTGAATACAGGGGAACTGATGAAGAATCTCCGGGAGTTGGGCGGCATATAAGAAATACCAATAAAATAAAATAAAATGAATATCTTGGCAATTGCTCAAAGCAGCTGCATTTTCTTCCAGAATTGAACACTTGCCCTTCACAGCTGTAGTACAATATTGAGAAAAGATACATTTGTTGTTGTTGTTTTAAGTCAGATTCTATGTATGTACCTGTGCTACTTTCAAAGCAAACTATAGCTTCTGCCTATGATGTTATAATACCACTGCTTGCAAATATGTAATTACTTGTTGCAGGGAAAAAAATGAACAATAACAAAGAATTGTGCGTGGGGCAGAAGAATTGAAAATTGTCTTCAAACTTTGAGGTATGCTATAGTCTTATACTCATAATGATTTTAATTTTAGATTGGATCAGATAATAATTGCCTACTCTTGTTCGTTTTGGAGATTCAGTGGATACTAATTAATTCCTCCTGGGCAGTTCTTACTGGGATAATAATTCATTCTTACTGTGCTCTAGAAATGGTGCAGAGATCACAATAGAAAATTTGTCATCTCCAACTAATGTTAATTGAAAGTGAATCAGAGGATGGCCTAGAAATGACCACAGGGTCACAATTTCTGTCAGACCAACTAAAGCAGAGTTATTCCGTTGTGGAACAAATTCCACCTAGTCTGTAGGTTCATGTGATGTACCAACAAACATCTCATCGTCGTTTTGTATCACTTGTTCCCCTTGAGTAGACCATGTGCACAGAGCTCCATTTAGTCACAGACCTCTCAAGAAATGCTACAACTACTCTGATAACTAATTTGTGTGTCCTAGCTGGAGATATGTTAATATAATGATTTGGGACCATGCAAGAGATGCTGATAAACAGCAGAAGATCAAAGTCAAAACATCAACTATGAAGCAACTAATTTTCTCTTCACATATTCTACTGAAGAGAACTCTCAAACAATTTAAAGACTCCTTTTGATCATTTGTCAACTGCCTCTTTTTAATAAACACAACTTAATATATATTGAAAAGTCTATCACATGAATATAATTTTTCCACCCAAAGAGATTCAGAAATTGAAGAAAGGCTAATCATGAAAAGTTCTACATCCCATCTCTATCACTCTACCAATGCCTCCCCAACATCCCATGTTCCTCATTGTGTGCCAACACCCTGCACTGCTTTATTTCTTAATAACACTCCAGTTCCATCTGAACATTAGCTTCTATTGCCATACAAGTTGGAGAAATAGAACTGAGTGGCAGGGACATCAGAGGCAGCTGAAAGGCTGCAGGAAACAATGTTTGGAAATCTGTCTGGTCATAGTGTGCTTCGTGAAAAACCACTGCTTTGTTTCTCTGCTTCAGTTTGGTTATCAAGGATTACTTCTAGGCATTTTGCCAACTCTCTGAAGCTTCATAAGATATCAAGACCTAATTGCTCTTCTTTGCTTTAAGACTTTTTGAACTGATACGAGCTGTTAATGAAGGCTAATTAGCAGCTGGTAGCTTGCAAGAAAAGACTGCTTTTAGATTGGTGTGTGCATATCCACTGCTAAGACAGTTATTAGTAGTGGTTATTTGATAAAATAAGTTTGTACAAACTGTGTGTTGTGCTACGTTCTTAGCTGGGGCAGAACACCAGCTGGATTTCACACTTAAGGCAGGACTAGAAATCACATCTTCCTGATTTCTAGCCTGGTGCCTTAATCACAAGGCCAAACTAGCTATATCTTGCTATAGTCTTAAAATTTGTAGGCAATTACATCTACAAATAAAGCGAGGTATAAGTCATCCTTTGCCGCTTATTTTTCCACAACAGCCTCAGTTATTGCTGAGAGAACATGGGTGTTCAAGTTTTTCTAAACATGAAGCTGTTTATTTTCAATATTGAAACTGATTTTCTTTAGCTCTGTAAAGATTACAAGCTACAAGTTTGATCCTTGATATTTATTGATCAGCAAGGAGGAGGAGGGAGGAGGAGGGAGGAGGAGGAGGAGGAGGAGGAGGAGGAGGAGGAGGAGGAGGAGGAGGAGGAGGATTTTTAACAGTAACAGTCCAAAACACATAAGAATTAACTTCCATGATATAATCTAAGAAAAATGGAATGACATGTACCATGAGCAATGCTTTCCTTTCCCAAGTCAGCACAAGGATATAAAAATGCAAATCAAATCACTTGGGTATATTAAAAGAACAATTGTGATTCTTTCCAGGAAATTCATCGGAATTGTTTATTTATTGATTCATTTTCGTAATCTTCCAAATTCATAGATGCTTTGAAATTAGGAGTGTTCCATTGTATTGGGAGTGAATCCCAAGTCACTGCTGTCATGTGAACTTATTATGTTCTCACTGAAATGATCAACTCATATCTAGAACATAGAATTTTAATTGTGCATACATACATACCTGTCCCACATTTTTTTAAAAAAAGAACAAAGCAAAGTTTCTATATGTCGGTGAGAAGGCTTAACATTTCCTTACAATTGAATTTTGTCTATCAATGAATGGATGGCAGAATATTTGATCATGAGAGTTTTTATCTGAAATGTATTATTTCAACCATAATTAAATACTGAGAACTAGTTTTTAGGTGTACTTGTCTGATGGCTGATTAAAATAAATGTTTTTTTAAAGGCATAGATAAACTGTAGCCGGAACAAGAACAGCAGGAAAAACAAACTTCCAGGTAGTTCTCAACTTACAACCATTTGTTTAGTGACCATTCAAAGTTGCAATGGCATTGCATCCAGTTTCAGCAGTCTGATTAGCACAAGAAAATAAAATTCTGCCTCTGCCTCTACCTCCCAGCAATTTGCCTCCTTGCAGCTTTAGTTAGTTTCACTTTCAGTTTTGCACGTGGCCAGCCGGCCTGCAGCCTCACTCAGCTGAGAGTCGGGAAGCTGATAATCAGTTGCCTGGCTTAACAGGCTCTGTTCTATTTGCTGCAAGGAGGTAAATTGCTGGGAGGCAGAGGCCAAAGGGTGGGGGTGGCTGGGTGGGGCTAAATTCGGTGTATAAGTTTTCACCCTCTTTTTGGAGGTAAAAAGGTGCATCTTATACTCCAAAAAATATGGTATGTCCATTTTTCACACTTGTGACCATGGCAGCATCCCCATGGTCCCATAAGCAAAATTTGGATGCTTGGCAATTGACATTTATTTTGGTTGCTCTGTCCCTGGATCATATGATCACCTTTTGCAACCTTCTGATCACTTTTTGCAACCTTCCGACAAGCAAAGTCAATGGGGAAGCCAGATTCACTTATCATGTTACTAATTTAACAACTGCAGTGATTCACTTAACAATCATGGCAAGACAGGTTGTGAAATGGAGCAAAACTCACTTTAACAACTGCCTTGCTTAGTTATTGAAATTTTGGGCTCAAATAAGTGGAGGAATACCTGCATGCATGTCGAAATCAACAAGCTAGCCTCTCATAGAAGGCCTTTGAAATCAGAGCTATCACCTGGGATATATAGTACTTTCTTTTTCAGGATTTGGAAAGGGATCTTAAAGTTCCTTCCTTGGTCAAAATTAGATGGCGATGCACATATTAAATCCCTGCTTGGTACTGTATTTTTTCTTTCAACTTAAAAGTGGGCTGCAATTTTTGATTTTATATCTGCTTAAATGGAACATAAATGCTTTCAATATATAAAAATCTTAACATGGTTTGAAAAAGAAAAAGAGCTTTCCCAGAAACCCAAAGGAAAAATGAAATCAACAACAGTCTCATTTATCTGAAACCCATGGGGCCCCTGTACTTTGCATCGATGCAACAGCAATATTCAAATTCTCAAAAAAAAAAAAAACCCTGCTTGAGGTAGCCACATCAATCAAAAACTTGTCAACTCTCATTGCATAAGTACTCACGTTTTCCCCAAATGACCGAGCCGAGGTGGCGCAGCGGTTAGAGGCAGTACTGCAGGCCACTTTAGCTGACTGCGATCTGCAGGTCAGCGGTTCAAATCTCACCGGCTCAAGGTGGACTCAGCCTTCCATCCTTCCGAGGTCGGTAAAATGAGGACCCGGATTGTTGGGGGCAATATAAATATATATTGCTTACTGGTGTAAACCGCTTAGAGAGTGCTTGCACTGTGAGGCGGTATATAAATGTCACTAATAAATAAATAACACAAAAAAGAAGACACTGGATGAGGCTAACACTCCATTCATTTGCTACTGTATACAAAGAAAGCTGATGGCCTGATATAGGGAATGTGTAGCCAGCAGAATCTTGCAGTGGGAGGAAACACAGTTGGTTTTTTTTGGAGAAAGAGGATCAATTCTCATATATAAGATTATGTAGCTACTTGCAAGCATGGTAGAGCTTTATAGATGATTACATGGCTAAAGCAGGGGAACAGCTGGAACCCTTCATGCGGGGTTTTTTTTTTCATACCATGATTCCCCCACAACGAGGCTTTATAGAATTACTTTCCAGAGAACAATTACAACAAAGAGTTGCAGTGTGCAGTCTCAAACATATCAATTGTAGTTGAGCATCTAGCATCTTCAGTAGAAAGCTTATTGGAACATTGTGACGAGCTAGCTGTGTTGCCTTTGAACAACTTCCACTGTGTTTTAAAAAGAGCAGACCTAAGAATCAGAATAGAGATGGATAGCTTTATCATCCTTGATCAGCATGTTCAAAAAAGAGAGCATAATTTAAGGAAAAAAAAACAGCTACAAGAGTAACCAGAACAAAATTCAATCGACGTTATTTCTCAGCCTGTACTGTTTATAGCTGCATGACTTGTATGAATTGACCAGGATTTTGTACAAAATTTCATCATTTTCTTTCTAGATCATAAAAGAAAATGTATATGTATACAACAGTACATAACATCCTGAAGCTAAAGTAAAAACCTAACCTAACCTTACCTGAACTGAACTGAACTAAACTAAACTCATGGCTGGATGAAGAATTCTGGGAGTTGAAGTCCATAAGTCTTAATGTTGTGAAAGTTGGCACCACTGACTACTACACCCCTAATCTAAAGAATATGTATCTATAATAAGCCAACCAAACATACTTGATCAATGCATTATTTTTCATTTGGTAGTACATGGGCAATTAAACCTGTATGGTTGGAATATTCTATATAAAAGGACTACAGAAGGACAGAAGATAACCCCTTGCTAAAATTTTTGAAGCCCACCCCTGGTTTTATATTCTGTAAACCGCCTTGAATATAGACCTATCTGGCTTGAGTGACTCATCTGCTATACTTTCTGGTGGTATACCCTCAAGCATAGCTCTCAACCTTAACAGAATACACAATCCCTTCCCCCATGACACGGAGGGGATATATTCATATAGGAAGATTTTTATTGGCTAGGTGTCCAGTTTGATGACAGCATCTACTGATCTTCAAAAGCCATGGGCAAATAGGTGGCTAAATAGATAGATAGGTGGATAGATAGAGAGAGAGAGAGAGAGAGAGAGAGAGAGAGAGAGAGAGAGAGAGAGAGAGACAGACAGACAGACAGACAGACAGACAGACAGACAGACAGACAGACAGACAGACAGACAGACAGACACACAGACTGACAGACAGACAGACAGACAGACAGACAGACAGACAGACAGACCCTCTTTGAAAATGAGCAAAGATACCATGTCAGAGATTATTGTTTGATGCCAACAGATTCTGTATCATGCAGCTCTTTTCAGACAAGATACTTTCAGGCAAATAATTCTGAAAACATGATGGCAAATTATCTTTGTGTAGATTTTGGCACCTGAGATCGAACTGCCTGGATTTATCCTGAAAGAAATAATTATAAACATTTGAAGCATATCTAAATCAGATGAACATAAAACAATTCTCTTTCCTACATGTTTCAACAGTCATTCATGTTGGGCTATTATGTCATACAATGTGTTTTTCAAAAAATTCTTCTTGTCATTGTGTGCTCAGGTTACCCCTTAAATTATTTGATTTAAATGTACCTAAAATTTCACAGCTTTTATATTCCTACTTCCTATTACTTGTCATATAGAAATGACGGATTTTCCCCAATTCTTGTTTTTTGTTTTAAAAAAATACTCAACTCTTTTTTACTTCTCTTCATTATTGAATTAAATGAAGCAAATAGGTATGCAATGATTATAGAAACAGCAGAAATCTATATTTTTAATGTAATATGAAGGGGACTAGAAATGCAAAGTTGGATGTTGTTCATTGATTGCTACCTATTTCCCTCCTTTCTTGTTTTGATTAATCACAGCAAGTTGATTAATCTTGATTCCAAACAAGATTCCTTTAATTTAATCCTTATTACAGTGATTTCAGAGGGATGGGAGAGTTATAGATTAAGAAGAAAGAATCAATCCCCCCTTTCATGCATCCTACAACTTTCCTTGCTCCTCCAAGTAATCATCGCTCAGCACGCCACAATTAGTCCTTGAATGGATAAACCAAAATATGCTCACTAGAAAATTTAAAAAGCCGTTCTCTATGAAAAACATCTGTTTATTTACTCCGCATTCCAAATTAAACGGCAAGCAAATTAATTTTTAATACCAAATTAATAGAGAGCTTATAATAGGGTACTCCATCAGTTTAAAATTATCAAAATGGTTTCTTATTAATATTGCACTCTTGAGAGTAACACATGAGGATCTTTTTCTCTGCGAAAATTAAATTAAGAATGTGTAATGAGAATCAGACATAAGTGGTACAGAATCTAGACAACAGAGAAATGTTTTCTCCTTAAATGCAGACTCTTGTTTCATTATGGCAAAATGAATGAATAAGTGTTGAACTATAAATGATATATTTGTTTGTTTGCTTGCTTGCTTGTTTTAGCAACTACATCTACTTCCTGTTTTAGTGTGCCTGACATGATGAAACCAGCAATACTTTCAGTGCAGAAGGGCATTTGAGAGGGAGTGCTTGCCATAGAGCTGGACTGAAGAGAAAATGGAGTTAAATTGTCTCAGGGAGAAGCTTTTTATTTTTTAAACTGCTATTACTGTTTTTATTGTACTGTTCTTATCTATGCTGTACGCCGCCCTGAGTCCTACGGGATTGGGCGGCCTATAAGAACGTTTTAAATTAAATTAAATTAAATTAAATTAAATTAAATTAAATTAAATTAAATTAAATTAAATTAAATTAAATTAAATTAAATTAAATTAAATTAAATTAAATTAAATTAAATTAAATTAAATTAAATTAAATTAAATTAAATTAAATTAAATTAAATAGATAATAGACAGGTAGAACCACTGTTGCATGTTCAAGGAGGGATAATTTACCCAGTTTACCTCCGAGAACATCTTCTCCAACAAACCTCCCTAAGACTGATTAGAGCCCACAGAGTTGGTCTGCTGGTGGTCCCGTCAGCCAAACAATGTCAGCTGGTGGGCCCACAAATGAGGGCCTTCTCTGTGGCAGCACCGGCTCTCTGGAATACACTACCCCCCCCCCCGAGATCCGCATTATTCCAACCCTGCCAGCCTTCGGAAAAGCAGTAAAAACATGGCTTTGTCGACAGGCCTGGGGCCAATGATTTTAATACAACACCGATCACTCTTGGCCTCATGAATTGTATGAGTTTTTAAATGGTGGTTTTTAATGTTTTTAAATGTTTTAATATCTATTGTTTTTAATGCTTTTTATATTTGTTGTTGCATGTGAATTTTTACTGTTGTGAGCCGCCCAGAGTCTCTGTGGAGTGGGCGGTATACAAATGCAACTAATAAATAAATAATAGTGCCATGCTAGGGTAGTATCTCTCAATCTGAGAGAGGGAGAGGATACCATGATATCTTGTAAGAGCTGTGGTAGCTCAGTGGTTAGAATGCAGTACTGCAGGCTAATTCTGCTGACTGCCAGCAGTTTGATTCTCACCACCTCAAGTTTGACTCAGACTTCCATCCTTCCAAGATCGGTAAAATGAGGACCTAGATTGTTGGGGGCAATATGCTGACGGTGTAAACCACTTAGAGAGGATTGTAAAGCACTGGGAAGTGGTATATAAGTTTAAGTGCTATTGCTAGTGCTAGCTTCAAGAGATTTGGTTTTTGTTATCGGAAACAGAATGCCTGAAGTCTAAAAGTCATATTCATTCTATTATACTGGAGGATAGAATTAGACCTGTACAAGATTATGTCTCTAGGATGGCCAGGGATCCTGCAGTATCAAAAACCTTTTAAAAAAAGGTTTGCACCTCCTACCCACTATCAATGCATTTATTTCACATGTCCCAGCATTTCCTAGGAGAACCAAGCCAAAAATAAGCAAACTCAGGCTCCTGAATACTACTGCTGTTGTCATGGAAGCATGTAGATCCAAAAGTGCTTCCAAACCAGCTCCCTTGGTGAAAATACCATCAATTAAAAGCTGAATGGTATAATTCATTCATTCATTCATTCATTCATTCATTCATTCATTCATTCATTCATTCATTCATTCATATACTGTAATAATCAGTTGATTGCCAACTTCCCCAAAACTCAACAACAATAACAATGGTTATAATAATAATACTTTATTTTTTAAAACAGAAAACAATCCAGTCTAAACCAACAAGATCTTCTTAAAGTGGGTATGCCTTGCCTTAGGGAAGGGTTGGAGATATTTTCAATAGGTGGCCTCAGCCTGTAAGAACTTCCTTCCTGTCAACAACTACTTCAGCTTCAACCACAACAATACACGAGCACACAACAGATACAAACTCAAAGTGAACTGCTCCAAACTTGACTGTAGAAAATACGACTTTAGCAACAGAGTGGTAAATGCCTGGAATTCACTACCTGATATTGTGGTTTCGTCACCAAACCCCCAAAACTTTACCCTTAGACTGTCCACTGTTGACCTCACCCGATTCCTAAGAGGTCAGTAAGGGGCATGCATAAGTGCACCAGCGTGCCTACCATCCCTGTCCTAATGTTCCCTCTTATCAGTACTCATCTTATGTATATAAACAATGTTATATCTATGTATATTACCAACACGTACTTGACAAAAATAAATAAATAAATTAAAATTAAAATTAAATTAAATTAAAGAAGACATGTTTTCTCCCCCACCCCCAAAGTTGGTAATCCTCAGCATTCCTCTCCTTAAAGATCAACTGAGTGCATCTTTCTGAGCAGGGGAGAATAGCAACACTTAAGTGGGTTCACTTAATGATGACCACAAGAAGTGTCCCAAAGATGCTTTTTCGGGAGTCAACTGGACTTTCTTGTTTTTTCTTTTGAAGACTTTTCACTTATCCAAGAAGCTTTTTCAGCTCTGACTGGATGGCGGGGAATGTGTTAAGATATTCATGAACTGGGAGAGCCATATTAACAAGGTTAGCCAATGAATAGGCATAGCAACTAAGTCAGCCAATAGGAGCTAACTACTTCTGAGTCTGTGCAGAGAATCTAAACTGAAAACATAAGCTTACGGCTGGGCGTGGCTCATCCCACTCTGCTCTCTGTCCACTCTGAACTCTGCTGAAATGAAACTAACTGTTCTCTGCTGCCTGTAACTGCTTGAAGAAGAACTCTGCTAATGGTATTGTAAATTCATCTGTTATTATGTTTATAAAGAATTTAATGAATCCAGCTGAATCAGTCATCTGTGTGTGCTTCTGGTTTTGATTTTTATGCAACAAGCTCTGATAGAATGGAAAGATTTATATTTCTTGCAGACAGCTGGTCATTTACATTCTTTTAAAGAGTCGTTGAGGCCACTTGGAGGTTTATCTATGCCCTCAGGGTCACCTGAGTAGTGTGATTCCCCACCATCAAGAAGCTTCTTGGATAAGAAGTGAAATGACTACAAAACAAAAAACAAGAAAGTCCAGTTGTCTCCTGAAATAAGCACCTTTGGGACAGCCATGACCTGGATGACTGAGAATCTCCATAGACAATGGGAAGTGCTTTACATAGTAATGCTTTATGATTGCATTATTCATTGACAGAAACTCTGGTCTCAATCACCATTAACTAGGGACTACCTGTACTGTGTATCACATGGTTTAACTTGTTTGTATCTGGTAGTCAATTTTGAGACATTTCCTTTAGCACCATGAAATGGTTTCTTTGACCCAGGGGATGAGAATGAAACTTTGCCATGGGCAAATTGTAGGCCTTAATAATTACACTGAAAGAGCAATTGAAGATAATAAGCTAGATATGGTGAACTATCAACATCATCTACTGATACTCTGCATCTGCACCAGGGATGGGTTCAGAGGTGGGTTCCTGCCGGAGCTGCCCAATGCGCAGCTCCGGTAGGGAGCGGCGGATTGCGCAACCGCTCCGGAGCCCTCTCTGCCAGTCCATCGCGCACGTCACCATTTCCCCCCGGTGATTTTGGGTTGATTTTGCTTCTGCGCATGCGCGGAAGCAAAATCACGTGAGGGGGCACGCGCGCGTAGTGAGCGCGAGCGCGCCCGAAGTGTGGAGATGTGCACGTAGCGCACCGGCACCGATAAGGCAGCAACCCGCCACTGGGTGGGTTCCTCTCAGTTCAGACCAGATCACCCGAACCCTTAGCAACCCGCTGGTGATGTGACAATGATGTCACAGAACTGGTTTGGTCGGTGCCAGTCCATGGGCGCCGCCGTCTTTTTTTGGTAATTTTGGGTGAATTTTTCCCTATTTGGATGGCTTCTCCTCTTCTGCGGCTTGAAAAAGAGCCCTCCTCCCCTTCTTCTTGAATTCATGGATCCTCTTCAAGGAACGGGTAGTAGCTATGTCCAGGATTGCCTCATACAATGTTTTGTTGTTCATCAATTGCACTCATTCCTGGTCTGGGAGACTCTGCTCATAGTCACTCATTTCTTGGTCATCCCCTTCCCAATGGACTACTACAATGAACTTTATATGGGGCTGCCATTAAAGAACATCTGGAAGCTGCATCTGTGGTATAGACAGTTATGTGTGCTCCTTAATTAGTGTATGTTATTCTACTTTGTGAGCTACATTGACTGCTGGTAGTGACCCATTAAGCAGTCGACAGCATAGGCCAGATTACTAAGGCAGCTCTAGATTATCTCTACCTATCCCATTTGGTCCAGCAGGAGAGGAACACTCCAGGTCTATAGAAAGCATAGGAAATGTCTTTGAAGGAAATATGAAAGTAGTAGTCAGATAAGGGGGGATTCAGCCCAGGTCAGAAATTAATTTGAGAAAATATGTCAGACAAACCTATTTCTAGTTCAGAAATGGGAAGGGAGAAACATATCCAAACTTGCAAGATTCTGTTACTATTGCTATTATAATAAAATAAGAGCCGAGGTGGCGCAGCGGTTAGAGTGGGGTACTGCAGGCCACTTCAGCTGACTGTGATCCCCAGGTCAGAGGTTCAAATCTCACCGGCTCAAGGTTGACTCAGCCTTCCATCCTTCCGAGGTAGGTAAAATGAGGACCCAGATTCTTGGGGGCAATATAAATATACATTGCTTACTGGTGTAAACCGCTTAGAGAGTGCTTGCACTGTGAGGCAGTATATAAATGTCACTAATAAATAAATAAATAAATAAAAGTAGTTCAGATCTATATGGTATTAATTTCTCAGGCTGGTCTACCTGGTAGGGTTGACAAAATCCCATGTAGTTGAAAGTGCTATCTAGCAGGGCTGAGGAAGAGAGCCTATTATGTTGTGGTGCCTGCCCTTTTGAACAACATGTCTCCAGATATTAGATTGACTCTTATTCTGCTGGACTTTGATAGGGCCTTAGTGACATATTTTGTCACAAAGTTCAGGGATCAAGATATGTGGCATTGCCTGTGCAATAGACAAATTGATTCCTTTTTGTTAGTTCTGTTTTTTTACTTCAGTTGTTTATTATCTCTGTGTTGCTTTCAGTTTTAAGTGTTTTATGATGTTTTAACTGTTGTTGGCTACACAGAGTCATGAATTTAAGATGGATGGCCATATAAGTTGAAATAAAGAAATAAACAAACCGGACAAGACAAAGAGAGTAGCTCTTTGCTTTGTGGTCTGATATGATTCTGCAAAAAAAAATCTGCATTGGTATGACCATCTGGGTTTTGTAATGCATGAAATCTGGAGAGGAAATTAAAATTGCGGCAAATTACATTGCAACTATACATCATAAATGAACTTGAAGATTTATTAGACATTCATTAAAGTTGAGTCTGGATGATTGGATATGACAGTGATGCAGCAACAACAGTAGAGGGAAAGATCTGTGGGGAATTTTTTTAAAAAATAATGTAATGATGCTTCGTTGTTCCTATTATTTCATTTTTTAAAAAATGAAAATATGTTACTCAAATTTGCTGCTATGACTTTAGGAGACTACAGAGGTTCCAAAAGTGGGACTAGGCAGACACTAGGTCAAAATTTATTATCTCTAAAAATATATTGTTGAGCATAAGTGCAGTTAGAGATTTGAGGTTCGAAAACAATAGTATGAAATACAGCCAGGCTGGAAAGGAACAAAGAAATCAAGAGGCAGACTATTGGAAATTTCTGGGTTTCTGGATTAGTTGGATTTAACAGGGTAAGTATTACTTTAAAAAACCCCAAAATGTTCAAGCCTTGTTTCCAAGAAATGAGAAATGTTAACATCATCCAGAACCACTGATCTTTTATTAGTTGAGGACACTTCTATACTGTATTCTATTCAATAATTTACTTTATTTAAATATTTCCAGTAATATTTCATAATCATTTCTAATCATAGCGATAGCTTTACTTTTGTAGTGGGCTAAATGTATCCTGCAGATGAAATCACACATTTTGTCACTACATTGTTTTTTCTCAAGCACTCTATTTGGAAATGTTTATAAAGCCACTTCAATTCAATATTGCTAATAGAATGTCACTGGGCTCCTATTTCTGGTAGGTAATGTGTCAAAACAAATGATGAATACATGCAGCCTCTAATGTATGTCTAGTTAAGACATTAGCCAAATTAAATCTTTAAATAATAGAGGGGATCATAAATATGTTGAGCTTGAAATATCACATTCAAATTGCTATTACCACCTGTATTCTTAAAACTATAAGAGGATGCCTCGGGTTATAATTTGCATCAGTTTTTAACAGAAATGGAAATAAAACCTTTTCCTCTCAATGAATACCGTAGATGTTATGGACTCCAGATACAGCATTTTGCACTTTGAGATGCTGTCCATAGAAATAAGGACTCAGTGATAGTCAACAAAAGGTTTACGGACCCGGGAGCAGGTGCAAAATTATCTCACTTTCCTGATCAAATAGTTTCCAATGTTTCAGTTTCTTTTATTTATTTAACAGAACTCACTGGGGCCAATTAACATTACTGAAACAGCTAGGAAGATTTTTACATCCTGTTCCAAGTGCTTTAGGTCTGCATCCAAGCAGCTGCTATCAGTTCTCTCACTGAAAGAAAGTAGGAGGGGTTTTGTTTTCTGTTGTTGTTTTTTTGTTTTTTAATGAGCATGTCTGAAAAAAGCCAAGTTTAGATCCACTGAATCCCAAAGCTGACCTATTCCCAAATATTCCTAGCCCTTATCCCAATGCTGGAGTTGATACACGAAGATAGCAATAGCAATAGCATTTAGACTTATATGCCATTTCACAGTGCTTTACAGCTCTCGCGAAGCGGTTTACACAGTCAGCATATTTTCCCCAACAATCTGGTTCCTTATTTTACCAACCTTGGAAGGATGGAAGGCTGAGTCAACCTTGAGCCAGTGAGAATCGAACTGCTGGCAGGCAGCAGAATTAGTCTGTTATACTGCATTCTAACCACTACACCACCAGTAGTTAGAATGCAGTCTTCTTCCTGCTTTCAATTAGAAGAGAAGATCCCCTTCTCTTCTAACTGATGGCAGAAAATGTTGCCTTCATCTCATGCCCCACTCATGATAAGGCATTCTTAATGCTTCCGTGTTAAACTAAAATTTTCCCCTTAAGTCAACCACCTAGTCACATCCATAATGTAACGTAAAATATGTTGGATATGCAGGTCCCAGGGTGCTGGCCCTGTAGGATATAGACAGAGTTTTAAAAATAATAATTGTCAATCACTCTGTCAACTCTTTCCCCAAAAGATTGCTAAATTGAGGTCAATTTCTCCTGCTGCTAGTCTCAGACAGGGGTGGGTTCCACTTATCTTTGCCACCGGTTCGCATTGTGATGTTTCGCACATGCATTCCCCCCATGCATTTTTACTTCCGTGCATGCTCAGTAGCAGGATTCAGCCCGAAACACAGCTGAGGAGCTCATCAGCTGTGCTTCAGGTGAAGAAATAAAGATCAGTATTAACCTGCGGGCAGGCGGGAGGGCTCTTTTTCAAGCCACGGAAGAGGAGAAGCCATCCAAACATGGAAAAATTCACCAAAAATTCCCCCAAAAAGATGGTGGCGCCCACGGACAAGCACCGACCGAACCGGGTTGGTGACGTCATAGTGACATCACCAGCAAGTAGTTACCGGTTCAGGTGATCTGGTCCGAACCGGGAGGAACCCACACCTGGTCTCAGACATACATTGAGCACATCCTCTTTGATTTTCCTCCTGGTAGGATGCAAAACCTAACTAAATGCTAGGTTTTGCCTATCCATATAATCCATTTCTTGTAAATATATCTCTACTGTGATATAGTTATAAATCATTGTTGAGACTAGACTCTCTATTTCAGGAGCACTCATATGTAAATACAAAACACTTCATTCTCCAACAATTTCCCCCCACCCATTACAGCTAATGTGAAATAAGTGGTGGGTGGGATCAGAGACATTTTGCTAGTGGTCCTTGGATTTGAATTACAGCTCTATTAGTTTTATTCCCTTTGAATGCCTCTGGTAGTTCTGTTCCATTTTCATGCAAATAGTTTCTTACTAAAAGCACAAGTTTACCCTTTCCATTCAATGTGGAAGTAATTGTCTGCCTGTAAATTAAAGTGGCACTTTTACACAATTGCACAATAATTCTAGCCTACTCAGTCAGTAATACTATATGTATTTTAACACTATGGCCCTTACCAATTTGGGAAAAGGTTAAGAGAGTGGAATGATAGGAAATGCAACCCTCCCCCCTTGCCTCTCAAACAACAAAAAGGAAGTTGACATTTGTTGCTTCTATATAAAAAGTAAAGGAAGGAAAATAAATCTTCAATAAATACATTGTGACTGAGCTTCATTTGTCAATTCAATCTGTTGTTGTTATGTTTTTTAACTTTATTCAAGTAAAATATTACATAAAGAGAACCAGGAATGGTGGACAGTCAGATTAGTCCTCTTGTTTGACTTGGAGACATTTTCTTCATTAGGTGATGATGACAAGATAATAATTGAGACAGGAAACATGGAGAAATAAGTTAGTCCTTTTGCCTACCTCATGATGTATTCAGATAATTAAGAAAGCACTCTTTGATAGTGAATCAGAACTGACCCAGTGAAGACAGAATAGGGATCAACAATGGGGACAGGAAATTTCATACAGATATGATTTCCCTTTACTTAAGAAGGATGAAAGTTCCCTTTAGTAAGGAAAAGCCTGGTGCAAGCATATACTTTGATGATTAGAGCGGTTAGAGTGCAGTACTGCAGGCCACTTTAGCTGACTGTGATCCGCAGGTCAGCGTTTCAAATGTCACCGGCTCAAGGTTGACTCAGCCTTCCATCCTTCCGAGGTAGGTAAAATGAGGACCCAGATTGTTGGGGGGCAATATAAATATACATTGCTTAATGGTGTAAACCGCTTAGAGAGTGCTTGCACTGTGAGGTGGTATATAAATCTCAATAAATAAATAAATAAATAAATAAATAAATAAATAAATAAATAAATAAATAAACAAACAAACAAACAAACAAACAAACAAACAAACAAACAAACAAACAAACAAACAAACAAACAAACAAACAAACAAACAAACAAACAAACAAACAAACAAACAAACAAATTAGAATAACTTTATATTATACAGGTAATATAAAGGTACCATTATTTTATAAAGGTGAATCTAATACAGTATTAGAACCGTGGCGGTGCAGTGGTTACAATACAGTATTGCAGGCTAATTCTGCTGACTGCCAACTTTCAGCAGTTTGGCAGTTCAATCCTTCCCAGCTCCAGGTTGACTCAGGCTTCCTTCCTTCCGAGGTTGGTAAAATGAGGAACGAGATGGTTGGAGGCAATATGCTGATTCTGTAAACCACTTAGAGAGGGCTGTAAAGCACCGTGAAGCAGTATATAAGTCTAAATGCTATTGCTTTTGCTAATACAGTATACAATTCAAAATGGAAACTGTTCTTTCATTACAATTGAATACATGAATTTGAACCGCATCCAAAACTTTGGGTTTGCCTATGTATAAAGTCCAAATTTCAATTTTACCAAGACATCTAAATTAGAGCAATAACATTAATTTAATTTATTGTAACATATAATTTTGTTTGGTGATTTATATTGTGTTGACCATGGTTCAGGATATTCATGTTTAGTCTAGAGTATGAGAGCATTTTTAAAATCTTTTGAAATGATATAATATATTCAAGTATTCCTAATTAACTAAATTACAAAGGAAAAGTTATCCATAAACCCTATGACATTTTAATTCCTTCTTTATTCCTTATATTTTTATATTTTTTCTGGGTATTTTAAAATGTCTACTTTAAAAAATATTCAAATGAACAAACCCTCAAAACAAACGTATATTTTTTGGGGGGAAGGATGGGAAAAACCTTATATAGCTGGAAAGATAGCTATTATTAATTTAAATAGGGAAAGGCACTGCAGTGAGCAGAGGAAAAATGCCTATTGGATGTCTACTAGAATTGCATATTGGTATATTTTTTGCTGACTCAAAGAGGATAGCTCTTTAATTCAGCAGTTGGGAAATGCCTACAAGAAAAAAAAGGTAGAAGAGGGGGGTGAAGCATCTATATTTCTGCCTCAGTTTATGTAAACCTCATAGAGTAAACCAGATAGGAACCACAAACAGATGAAGTTTCTTTTTTCTTTTAATGGCCCTCTAATCCCTTGCATTGGAGTGCAGTCGGAGCAACTGAATGGAGCTGAGCATTTCAATGACTGGATGTCCTTCCTGATGCCTTCACTGAGCCTCACAGTAGATATCTTCTCTTTGCCCCCAGAGAAAGAAATATCTGCCGCTACTTAGGATCGAACTCACAGCCTCCTGATTGTGAAGCGAGAGCTCTACCTCTAGCCTAGGGGTGTCAAACTCAAGGTCTGTGGGCCGGATCTGGCCCATGGGGTGCTTAGATCTGACCCGCGGGTCTGCCCTGGAAACACCAAAGGATTGGCCCGTGGTGCCTCTGCCAGTGAAAATGGAGACGGCCCTCTGCCAGTGAAGCCGAGGTGGCACAGTGGTTAAAATGCAGCACTGCAGTTCAGCAGTTCAGCAGTTCAAATCTCACCAGCTCAAGGTTTACTCAGCCTTCCATCCTTCTGAGGTCGGTAAAATAAGGACCCAGATTGTTGGGGGCAATATGCTGAACTCTGTAAACCGCTTAGAGAGGGCTGTAAAGCACTATGAAGGTATATAAGTCTAAGTGCTATTGCTATTGCTATTGCTAAAATGGAGACAGCTGCAGACGGCCCTCCCAAGCTCTGTTTTCTCTGGCAGAGGGTTGCAGGAGGCTATTGTGACCAAAAATGGAACTCGGAAGCCCGTATTTACTGGCAGAATGCTCTGGCCACCACAGGTACCCCCGATACAAGTGACATGTAGCGACATGTAGCGACATGTAGCCACCATGGCCATGCCCAACCCGGCCCCCCAAAGCCAAACATGGCCCTGATGCAGCCCTAAATGAAATCGAGTTAGACACCCCTGCTCTAGACCATCACGCTACTCTCACAACCAGATGAGCTAATTCTACTTTATTGTAAAGCTACATTGACAGAATCCTTCAAGTTTGAAAGAATAGGTGTCCCTCCCACCCCTGTCTTCTTTACAGCCAGAGAAACTAGGGAAGGTTCTTTCTGAGCTTCATGCTTCACCCACTATCCAGCTGTGGGCTATGCTCTCTCTTATTTGACTCTTCCCTTGGCACAGTGGTGGGTTTCCTATTTTTTTTACTACCAGTTCTGTGGGCATGGCTTAGTGGGCGTGGCATGGCTTGGTAGGCGTGGCTTGGTGGGCGTGGCGGGGGAAGGATATTGCAAAATCTCCATTCCCTCCCCACTCCAGGGGAAGGTTACTGCAAAATCCCCATTTCCTCCCGATCAGCTGGGACTTGGGAGGCAGAGAATAGATGGGGGCAAGGCCAGTCAGAGGTGGTATTTACCGGTTCTCTGAACGACTCAAAATTTCCGCTACCGGTTCTCCAGAACTGGTCAGAACCTGCTGAAACCCACCTCTGCCTTGGCAGTGTCTAAAGTTTTTCCCACATACCATTTCAGTTGGCCTGCAACTCACTGTTTCTCCATCCATCACTTAGAGTACAGTATTTTATCTCAACTCCAGATTCTCAAGATAATTTTTCCTGCGTATAACTAATTATTGTTATTTTATACGTTGGAAAATAATTACTTTAAGAATGGGATGTAGCATGGAAAATAATTACTTTAAGAATGGGATGTAGCATAATAACTACATGCCAGTAATTATTAGGCCATGACCCTCTTCTAAGAACCAGTTTTAAAAGTGCATGTATACAAGCCATTGATTCGAGTAAGGGAGCATTAAGAAATTGCAACAGGGTCTCAAAATTATTAGATGTATCATTAATTGCTTTCATTAGAAGCACTCTCACTCTGGCTTAACAACAAAATAAAATAAAGGTTTCAAGTTGTTTTATTTAGGAAACAAAAACTGTTTCTCCCATCTGCGGTCTAAAATACAGCATACCTATTCAGAATTTCACCTGAATATTGTATTTCCAAGGAGGGTGATGTGTGTGTGTGTGTGTGTGTGTGTGTGTGTGTGTGTGTGTGTGTGTGTGTGTGTGTGTGTGTGTGTGTATCAAAGGTCCCTTGGTGTGTGTCCTAAAATACAGTGAAACAAGAATAGGAGAGGATGTGTATATGGAAATCTATATGATTCTATCTTTTGAACAGATCAGTCATTTTTAAAAGTAAAAAAAAAGTAGTAAGTTCTCCACTACACATTTTGCTTTGAGAATCAAAGGAGATATCACAAGAAGTGACAAAATAATTTGGTCATAAACCTAGTGAATTTCATCTGCCAAATATGCTGCTTTCCCCCTCTTTTCATTCTAGACACATGCTTTAGTTCATACACTTCAGTTTGTTTACCCATACTAACATATTGCTCTCTAAACTCAGCTGCTCCCGGTATAATACTTAAATGGGAAATAAACTTTGAACAGTGACTTTTTGTCAAAGGTGAATTGATATAAATATAGTTGTACAGACATTAAAAAAAAGAAGAAGAATGATTGTGCCCTGCCATGTTGAACTATTGATTTTGATGTACTTTATTTACTTCATAAGCTGGGTAGGAGCTCTGTGGTTTTCTACCATGAAGTGTAGGTAGGCACTTATATTCTGTGATAACTAGACATCTTCCCCTTTGTCATTTCATTGATAGCTTAATTGGCCTAGGTAGTCTCAATAGACCAACCATGAGCCATATTAAGCCATAAACAGTTAAAGAGGTGCCACCTTTTTGACACTACAATGGCCAAAGATTATACAGCATCCTATAGAGCTGTTACAATGGTTAAGTTTTGATTGCATTTATTCTAGGTGATATCAAATGAGAAGTTCTGTATTACAAGTCATATGTTTTTTAAACAACTTGCTACAATAAATGTGATTTTCTTTATATATTCTATATATATATATATATATATATATATATATATATATATATATATATATATATATATATATATATATATATATATATATATATATGACTACTCTTATTTTGTTAAATATCTTGAACAATAGCATGGCTTTCGTTTTGCATCTTAAAATACATTTATGGAAAGAAGAAGGTTACCAAAACTTCTTAGAGAATAGGAATAAAAAAACTTACTTTATTCAATTGAAAATAACTATCTTCAACCACTCTTCCTAAAATTTGATGCATTCAACCATAATATTTACGCAATCAGATAGAACTTCTCTTTATGTTTAGTTGAATGGCTTGAATGTAGTCATATTTATATTAGACTTGATAAAATTAATATGATTTCAGTTACTCTTGGCTACATTTTAGTTTACAATGACTGGGACTGTCCAGTCTTTCGGGAACTCAAAATTCCCCAAAAAAACTTCAAATACAAACTTTGCAACAGCAAGAATTATTTGGGATCTTTATCTGCTAAATGAAGGAAGAATTCTATTCAACTTGGAAGTGAGCTAAGAAGTCTTAGTAGCTCATCACCAATATCATAATAAAAATTATAATAAAGTAAACTATGAATCCATTATTCAATACTCCTGACTTTACAAGGTCAGAGCTTTTCAGCATATGAATATTTGTGGTATTTACATTCCAATTATGTTGATAGTAAGATACTAACCCACAAAAGTGGGAATGCCCTCTGAAATTTGTTGTTTCTACATTGGCTGAGGTATAATGGTGGTGTAAAATATAACTTACTGCAATCAATTGTGCTCTAAGTGATGTCTTATCAAATTATGCTTGTAATTCTGTGTACCGAAAAACCTTTGTTTGAGAACAATCATTGCCCAATTAGTTCTATGACCATCAGTATCTCACTTGAAAATCCCATTTCTTGTAATTTGTCTTTTAATTGGTGTTTTCAAGAAAAAAATATTTGTCTATTGGATAAGGTGTATCCAATCTTGATGGTGAAAAGCTATCTGAACACACATAGCTATGCCTTCGTTTCAATGTTTATAAGCCCTGTTTAATGGAATGTACACTTGCAGGAGCATCGGAGGAGACTTGAAAACTCAGAGCTTTCTTAGAGAGATGTCTGAATTAAAGAATTAAAAGACTGCACAATCTCGAGTTGGATAAGGGAAGGGGGAAGAAGTTTATTTTTTATTTATTTATTTATTTATTTATTTATTTTTTTATTTATTTATTTATTTATTTATTTATTTATTTATTATTTATTATTTATTTATTTATTTATTTATTTATTTATCTATTTATCTATTTATCTATTTATTTATCTATTTATTTATTTATTTGTTTGTTTGTTTGTTTGTTTGTTTGTTTGTTTGTTTATTTGGTTTCATTTCTATGCCGCCCAACTCCCACAGGGACTCTGGGTGGCTCACAATACAACCAAACATAAAACAATATAAAACATCTAAAAACAAATTAAAAGACAAATTATCAGCTAAAAATTACTTACAACCATCCATACATTCATGGGCTGACCTTATTTGTTATCCTTACAGGTCAATGGCCCCAGGTCTGTCGGAAAAGCCAGGTCTTTGGGCTTACTGGAAGGCCAATAAGGTGGGGGTGGTGCGGATCTCAGGAGGTAGCTGATTCCAGAGAGCCGGGGCCGCCACAGAGAAGGCTCTCGCCCATGGGCCCACCAGCCGACACTATTTAGCTGATGGGACCCGAAGAAGACCAGCCCTGTGGGATCTTATTGGCCACTGGGAGGAATGTGGTAGAAGGCAGTCTTGAAGATAGTCTGGCCCTAAGCCGTGTAGGCAGGGGTGAAATCCTCCCAGTTCGCCCGGGCCAGTCCTTTGGCGTATAGCTGATGGAACTGGCAGCGGTCGCGGCGCGGAGCTTCTCCCGCCTGCTTTCCCGGCCCGGCTGAACACAATCACTGCTTTCCCGGCCTGGCTGAACACAATCATTTGGGTTATTTTTCCCTCTGTGCATGCACAGAGGGAAAAATAACCCGAATGGCGGCGTTCAGCAGGGCCGGGAAAGCGGGCGGGAGAAGCTCCGCGCCGCGACCGCCGCCAGTTCCATTGGCTATACACCAAAGGACTGGCCCGGGCGAACCGGGAGGACTTCACCCCTGCATGTAGGGCTTTAAAGGTAATAACCAACACCTTGAATTGTGTCCAATAGGAAGCCATTGCAGTTCGCGGAGGATGGAAGTAGTATGGGTGTATCTAGGTGCACCCACAACAGCCTGCGCAGCTGCATTCTGGACCAACTGTAGTCTCCGAACACTCTTCAAGGGTAGCATTGCAATAATCAAGCCGTGAGGTGATAAGGGCATGAGCGACCGTGAGAAGCGCTTCCTGTTCCAAGTATGGTCGCAATTGGTGCACCAGGCGTACCTATGCAAAGGTCCCCCTGGCTACAGCTATCAGTTGTTGGTCTAATTTTAGCTGTGAGTCTAGGTTCAGGGTGGCCACACTCTAGAATATCTCATGATATATCTAGTAGGTTAAAAGTTATAGCTTTAGTTTGGCATGATTCTGTCAATAAATAAAATAAAGGATTGGACTCAATTGAATCTTGCTATCTTATCTCTGAGTTTGGGCCAAACACAGAACAAATTTATCTGCCTTATTTGGTTCCCAAGGAATCTTCTGAATATACTCTTAGTTTCCCATAATTAATATTTAGAATTAATGAGTTCCATATTGTGCCAGTGTTGTGGTTTCAAATGTTTCAAAGCAATTGGTATATACAGGGTGTCTCTAGAAGAGGGGTGTCAAACTGGATTTCTTCGAGGACCAGATCAGCATTATAGTTCTCCTCGACAGGCTGGCCAGGGAGGGGGAGGAGACAGGATGGACGCCTCCTGCAGCACCCTTCCGTCCAAATCGGGGTATGGGGGTGCATTTTCAGCCTGGATGCCTCCTGCAGCACTCTTCTGGCAAAACAGGGCATGGAGGGGCACGTGTGACCCCCACATGGCCCATTTTTGGCCTGGATGGCCTCCTGCAGCACTTTGCCACCCAAAATGGGGTGTGCAGGGGCCACACACAGCCTCCACACTCCCCATTTTGGCCAGCAGAGTGCTACAGAGGTTGTCCAGGCCACAAATGTGCTGCATGGGGGCCACACATATCCCCCCATCAGTGGTGAAATCCAATTTTTTTTACTATTGGTTCTGTGGGTGTGGCTTGGTGGGCATGGTGTGGCTTGGTGGGCATGGCAGGGGAAGGATACTGCAAAATCTCCATTCCCACCCCACTCTGGAGCCAGCCAGAGGTGGCATTTGCCGGTTCTCCGAACTACTCAAAATTTCCGCTACCAGTTCTCCAAACTGCTCAAAATTTCTGCTACCGGTTCTCCAGAACCTGTCAGAACCTGCTGGATTTCACCCCTGCCCCCCACCCATGTTTTAGCCAGCAGAGTGCTGCAGGAGGCATCCGACCCGTCTCCTGCCCCCAACCAGCCCATGGAGGAGAACTATAATGCTGATCCAGCTCTTGAAGAAATCCAGTTTGACACCCCTGCACTAGAGACACCCCGTGCCCTGTTTTGGCCAGCAGAGTGCTGCAGGAGGCTGTCCAGGCTGAAAACGGGGCATGCTGCCTCCCCATGCCGCATTTTGGCTATTAGAGGCACGGCGGGCCGATCCTTTGTTATTTCCAGGCCAGCCCATGGGCCAGATTTAAGCACCCCGTGGGCCAGATTCGGTCCGCAGGCATTGAGATTGACACCCCTGCTCTACAGAAAAAAAAGAAAGAAGAGGGTTATTGTTGATTGTTGAGTGTTTGAAGCAACTTCTTGATATGAATGTATCACTTCCCTTAGAACTGTAGCATGAAATCCAGTTACTTAAAACAATGGACTACTTCTATTTTTTTTTCTTTTTTAAAAAAAGTTTATTATAACTGTAGACCAGTACAAGTAGAGTGCTCTGTAATATATAACTCTATCTTTATCGATGATAAATAATATAAACTTTAAGACAAAGTTAAATACATGTATAAAACAACCTGATTAATATGTGAATGATGTTCATATATTATAATATATGAAATTATAATGTAGACATAAAAGTAATATTAAATATAATAACATGTAAAATTACAAAAAGTGTGAATATCGGTAACCTTTGCATTTGGCTAGCAGAAAATTGACCCATCAAAATCTGATGGATCTGCCATGCTGCTGCATAAAACTTAACTGCAAGCATTGTAATAAAAGACAGTTTGTCTATGAACGATATCTGGGCATAGGCTGAGTTTGAGTAATTCAGTAATCAAATCAAATCAACCTACTAATCAAAGGTAGGATGGATCTGATTAGAATTTCTCTGTAAAAGGAACATCAAAAATAAAAATAAAAATCTATAGCTTCACCTTTCCAGAATCACAGAGTTAAAGCCTTTCAGTCAATGGAACTTTTTAAAATTTATCATCTAATATTGCAAACAGAGAGCATGGCATTGGACAAGAGAGAAAGCTTTCCAATAACTCCAGAGGGAGTTAAAATCCAGAGGGACCTCGACAGACTCGAACACTGGGCCCAAACCAATAAAATGAAATTTAACACAGAGAAAAGTAAAATTCTGCACCTAGGTAAGAAGAATCAAAAATATACATACCAACTGGGCAAAACCACACTCAATAGCAGCAATTGTGAGAGGGATCTCGGAGTCCTGGTAGACAGCCAACTATGAGCCAGCAGTGTGCAGCAGCAGCCAAAAAGGCCAACGCAGTCCTGAGCTGCATAAATAGAGGGATACAATCAAGGACCAGAGAGGTACTAGTACCACTCTATAAAGCCTTGGTCAGACCATACCTAGAGTACTGCATCCAGTTTTGGTCACCACACTACAAAAAAGACATTGAAACTCTAGAGAAAGTGCAGAAGAGAGCAACCAGGATGATAAAGGGTCTGGAAAATAAAACATACAAAGAGCAGTTGCAGGAACTGAGCTTGGCCAGTCTAGTGAAGAGAAGGACCAGGGGTGACATGATAACAGTGTTCCAATACTTGAGGGGATGCCACAGAGAGGAGGGGGTCAGGCTGTTCTCTATGGCACCAGAAAGTCAAACAAGGAATAATGGATGGAAGCTGACCAAGGAGAGATTCAACCCGGAAGTGAGGAGAAACTTTCTGATCGTGAGAGCGATCAATCAGTGGAACAGCTTGCCAGTGGAGGTTGTGAGAGCCCCAACACTTGCGACCTTCAAGGAGAGACTGGACTGCCATCTGTCTCAAATGGTGTAGGAACTCCTGCTTGAGCAGGGGGTTTGACTAGATGACCTACAAGGTCCCTTCCAACTCTAATAATAAATCTAAATCTAAACTGGGTGTTTCTAGCTGTGTAAGGTAGCTGCCAGCAGTGAGCCTGGGTCATTTCCTAGATTTGTGCTATTTTATGTCATCTGAGGGCCCACCCAACATAATTTTTATGATTCTTGCGAAGTTCATGACCATGTTTACACATAATTAAACTGTAATGACTGTTGGTTACAGGATGGAACAGTGCTCCAATGATTCTTCTAAGGCTTACCACTGTTCATGACATTATGACAGCATCATCTGCACACAGCATTATATAGATATAGATATGTTAGCAATTTAAAAAGATTAGACTCTTCCTTACTTAAGGCACTGGCCATCACATTAATAGAATGATTAAATTGTAGTGGGGGTCAAAATGCACCCTTGTTTAAGTCCTTTGTTGGTTAGCACTGCTTTTGAATGGTGCCTGGCTATACTGTGTTTCACCTTCAAACTGATCTTATGCCATATATATAATAGGGGGAATAACCTTCTATTGACTGAAGATGCTTTGAGTTTATTTCAAAGTGTTTAGAGATGAAGTTAAAAACTACTTGAAATCTACAGCCAGGGCAAAAAGGATCAAATTAGATGCTGAGTATATTTTTTTCAATCAAATGGCAGAGAATCAATCCTCTATCTCAAATAGAGAAGCCTGCCTGGAATGCTTCCTCCTTTTTTCTAAGAAATTCCCTTCTTCCACTCAATTTAAAAATCTCCAAGAAAGGAGTCTAACATAGATCTTACTAATTGCGCTAAGAAGACTCTCTGGGTAATAATGGGTTGAGGTTTTTTTTAAGCTGTTTTTAAAAAATAATTATTATAATTATAGTTGCACAGCTATAATTATAATTATAGATGCGCCCCACTTTATAAATGGAGATGCTAAGAAAAAATTGAAGACAACTCTGGACCTCTTCAATCCATGAAAACATGTCAGTTTTTGGAGTATTAACTCCAAATCCTGAGGTTTTTTCCCATGTTTTAGCTGCCTAATTAATTAGTGTACTTCTGCAATTGAGACTGAAGGCCACTTTGATAGGGATTCTTACCCCAAATCTGTTTCAGCACCTTGTACATTTCCCCCTCCAAAGCTCAAAAATAAGATAAGGCACTCTAGGAGATGGGTGTGACCCTTCTCTATCTCCACATTATTATGACTGTAGGATGGACACAAAACATTGCTATGAATAACTTACCATGTTTTCTTCAGATGGCTTGTCCTTTGAGAAGAAGTTGAGTATGTCAATTACAAGAATTCATTAGGCTCCAGCAGAGAGACTGGGAAAGAACTCATTCTTACAAGTCTACTGAGATCCTCTAGCACCGTGATGGCGAACCTATGACACGCGTGCCACAGGTGGCCCGCGGAGCCATATCTGCCGGCACGCGAGCCATTGCCCTAGTTCAGCTCCAGCTGATTTTTGGCTTGCTCCGAAGGAGACGCGGGGCAGCCGCTCACGCCGCCGGCGGGGCTTCTTGCCCGGCTTCCATCCCTCCGCTCGCCGCCTGGCTCAGCCCGGAGTGAGCGGCGGCTGCTGCTCAGAGACTTCCCCGGAGCCATCCTCTCAGGGAGGGGAGCCGCTTAACCCGCTTGCTGCCGGCTCCCCCGGGCGCCCAACCGGTCCGGCTCTTCTCCTGCCTGCCGGTTCACCCTGTAGGGGCTGCCGGAGAGGAGGAGGAACCGGGATGCGCAGTGGCTCCGAGGTGGGGGTGTGGGGAGTTAATCCAGGGGTTAAAGGTCCACTTGGGTTGGCAGCAGGGGTGGGGGGGAGCGGAGCTTGAGGGGGAGCTGGGCGAGCTCGGAAGACCCTCCTTGCAGCTCCTTCGCGTCCCGACAATCTTGTTCTGCGCATGCGCAGACGACAAAATAACCCAAATGGTGGCATCCAGCCGGGTGGGGGAAGTGGGCAGGAGAAGCCCTGCACCGCGACTGCCGCCAGTTCCATCGGCTCTACGCCAAATGACTGGCCTGGCCGAACCGGCAGGATTGCAGGGCAAATTCAAATTAAAAATGCGGGACTTTTTTGAAACGCCGCGGGATGCGGGACAAATTATTAAAAAGCGGGACTGTCCCGCCAAAAGCGGGACATCTGGTCACCTTACCATAGAGAGGAAAGCCATAGAGAGGAAAGTATTGCTATATACAAACAGTCATGTAAGCTCCAGTAAAGGTAGAGGCCAAAAACACAAAGAAGAGTATTCTGGATTTGACCCTGCCTCCCTCTGTAGCAGTGAGACTTTCATATTTTGTATAGATCAGTGTTTCTCAACCTTGTTAAGATATCTGGACTTCAACTCCCAGAATTCCCTAGCCAACCATGCTTAAAGTTGTCGAGGTTGAGAGGCACTGATATAGACTGCCATCCTTATTTATTTATATCCCAGTTTTCATCTAGAAATCTTAGAACAATCCATCAGTTTCTGAGTAGCACAGCTATATTCATTTGTGCATTATTTGAAAGTACCTTACTTGTGAATAAAATAACTCTAGGTGATTATTCCAGGTGCCTTCATCTACGAATTGGATCTATTTTTTTGTTCCCTTGGCAATGTCTTGCTCATACCTTTCATTGGTTATTTTTTTATTGTATTCTTCATTTTCTCCAACTTTTCCCACATGGATTCGCTGTTTGTTTACATTATGGATTGCATTTGATAAATCTTGCTGCTTTTTGAATGTATTATTCTTCATGGTGTCTTGTATATTTATCTTTCAATATACTTCACAGACTTTGGTTTGTTTTTCTTCTTATTTATTCCTCCGCACTTTCATTTCTGCCATCAAAAAGCTGACATTTCTTGATCCAGATATGTAGCTGTAAAAAGAATCCTGCCATTATCATAGAAAAGGTTTACAGGCTCCTATCATGATTCAATAGGGGAAAGCCTGCTTTGAAACTTCTAATGCTGGAAGTCTTTGAGCCAAACTGGAGAAGCTTAGATTTTTTTTTCAGTGAAGAAAAAAGTTAAAGATACCCTTTATTTCAGTTCAATTCCTGGTGGTTTTCTGATCATATCCATGTAATTTTCTTAATATCATATGTAAATCATTACTCACTGCCTT
This sequence comes from Diadophis punctatus similis, assembly GCA_023053685.1. Lineage (NCBI taxonomy): Eukaryota > Metazoa > Chordata > Lepidosauria > Squamata > Dipsadidae > Diadophis > Diadophis punctatus. Next base: position 240,482 of record JALIGW010000122.1, read on the forward strand.
TTTCTAGGACAGTTTTTTCCCCCCCAGCTTCCAAATTCAGCTACAGCATTGTGATTTCTGGAGCTTGCTGATTGTAGTGGCAACATTAAATGAGCTGAAGATTAAGAAAATGAATGAAACTCAATATGTTGGCTTTGTCACTACAAATCTCTGATAAGCAGATAATTTAATAGAATGAAAGAATGACAGAGTTGGAAGGGACCTTGGAGGTCTTCTAGTCCACCCCTCTGCTCAAACAGGAGACCTATACAGTACTTTTTTAGACAAGTGGCTGTCCAAGCTCTTTTTAAAAGCCTCCAGTGATGGAGCATCCTTCTGAAGGCAAGAAGGCATTCCACTGGTTAAATTGTTCTCACTGTCAGAAAATTTCTCCTTAGTTCTAAGTTGCCTCTCTCCTTGGTTACCAACCATTGCTACTTGTTTTGCCTTCTAGTGCTTTGTCTTAATAAAGTAATAAGATACATTCATTGGCTTTGCTCACTGTCAGAAAGATCACTCAACCCTCCCCCTAACATTTTGTACACATGTTAAACTGAAGTTGTGTGGTTGTATATTATCTGTAATGACTACAGAACCAGCAGAAAAACCATTAAATCTCTTAAGCCTTTTGAAGCCATTCAACCTGACTTCCTGATATGAAGCAAGACCTCCACCTGGATTTCTAAAACTGCTTCAGTTGGGTGATTTTGCTATAGATTTGTCAAAATGAACCACTCCTACGAAGGTTTGTTCCCTCCAATGGAAGAAAAAAAAATAGAAATCATCATTAGCAACAAAACGTTTGCTAAATCTATGCAACTGGCTAATATTATAAGTTAAGAGGAGGCTATATTTACATATAAAAGTTTTAATATAAAAAATAAGGCTGAGAAAATAATTAGTTCATTCAGTTCAGATAAGCTGAAATATAAATGTAATGTTAATGATATTATAAAATTAAATACAATAATAATTGATCACCTGATGAAGGGCAACAACAATCAATGAGTATAATGTTCCCAAACTCAAGGTTTTCATCAGATTCAGTTGAACAACACAAGGTGGAGAAAAATAATTGAGAATAGATTTCCATTCATCTGTGACAAAATTATAAGGTCTGTACTTAGTCTTCTGAATCTGCATTCTATATTTTTATTTCTTTGAAACATAAGTTATATTGAGGTGCAAAGGTGCAACTGTGCTGGGAAAAAAATAGAGAACATTTATTAGATATGTTCAGTTGTCAACATGATTTTCTACATAGCAATAGCACTTTGACTTATATACCACTTCACAATTCTTTACAGCTCTCTCTATGTGGTTTATATAGTCAGCATATTGTCCCCAACAATCTGGGTCCACATTTTACCAACCTTGGAAGAATGGAAGGCTGAGTTAACCTTGAGTCAGTGAGAATCGAACTGCTGGCAGTTGGCAGAATTAGTCTGCAATACTGCATTATAACCACTGCGTCACCATGGCTCATAACAGACTTCTGATAGCAGATCGTCATTGGTTACTCAATCATGCCATCATAGATTATAATCATATCTTCCATTTGCTGATGACAAATTTCATGTCATAAATATATATTTTGTGATCTGTATCACCTAACCAATCAGTATTGTTGATGAAGATTGTTTTAATCTGTTAATGGAAACAATCTTCATCTTAATTTTTGACAATTAGATCCATTTCACTGCAAAAGAAGCATCACTATTCATTACTAGCACAGTCTTCTCTTAATGTATTTGTCTAGCATGTTTAATAATGTTTCCCACCATGGAAGATTTTGCACTGAAAATTTCATCAAATGTTATCCTGAAAGAATAATTTATATCTGCTTAAAGATAATAAAAAGATCAAGTTTTAAAGAATTATATGTCAGAGAGATATTGTGAAGCATAAGAAATCAGGAGCTGGAGTGATACAAATGAATACAGGTTTATTGCATGCTAAACTCTCTACAACAAACTTGATTTCATTGAGGGCCATATCAGGGCTGTGTTTGACCTCAGGGGGGGCAGGTTAGGTGTGGCCAGGGCGGGCATGGCCAGCTTCCCGTCACTTATGTCAGGGGTGCCTGTGATGGCCTGAGTGCTCTACCAGTGAAAACGGGCTCTGGAGTTCCATTTTTGGACATAACAGCCTCCTGCAACCCTCTGCCAGAGAAAATGGAGCTGGGGATGGCAAAATGTCGTGATATAAAATGGTGGCAAAGGTAAGTGGAACCCACCCCTGGAAGTAGATAAGAGTTGATGGAATTCAAGGTAGGCTGGACTAAGATCATTTTTGGGTGCAAAGGGACTTGAGACTGATGATACATTTGACCCCTCCCTTGGGCTCAGCCTGGCCATCTCCTATAGATACACTTCCATTAATTTCCATTAGACTTGGCAAATTTCATTCCTTCCCCCATAATCATCTATTTTGCCTTTACATTTATTGCCATTATGCTGATTTCTAGATGAAAAAATTAGGTCTCTGTCCCCCTTTTTCCCATTTTACTCCAAATTCTTGGAGCCCAAGTCAGATTGAACTCCTCCTGAAATGACCTGAATTGAACGGATAAGACCTTTCTGAAGTTCTCCAATCTGCATCAAGCAACCTCAAAATGAAACTTGTTCCGAACTGATCAAATGGATGTGTTTATTCTAATGATAAGCCTGAAAAAAGAACCTTTTAATTAATGTTCAGGTTTTTTTACACCTTACTGCTGTAGGGATTTTAGATAGAAGAAAAAATACTTTATGATTCATTTGTCAATTTATTGGTTACATGGCAGGTAATTAATCCACCTATAATTCTTTAATCAATGGATATCGCCCATATTTTTAGTTCAAATTTCATTGTTAATTAAGGATTTTAGCCTGACAGCTATTGGTTTTGCCAATAAGTCACCTTGTTAAAATGAAAAGGGTGATCTGCACAGAAATATTCTTTGTTTTTAATTGTTCTTTGTTTAATTGTTTGTGCCTTAGGCAGAGACTAGATTGGGAATTGTGTTTATCTCCATTCTATAAAGAGCTTCATTGAAGTAGCTGCCATACTGATGTTTTCCTAAAAGTAATGTATCTGCTTGGAAAAGATAATCAATTCATTCCATAAAACAATGTAAAACTGAAATATATAGCATAAGCGGAATACAAAGCACCAGTGGAAATAAAAGGACATATTTGTCCTTATTAATATAAGTTTGCAGGAATTAAAAGACGCATACGGATACAATTATAACTTTTTTAAAAATTCTAAGGGAGAAAAAGGTCACCACTAAAGAGAAAAATGTGAGATTTCTCAAGCTAGTATCATGAAAAATATGAGTACGATAGTTATTCATTGCATTTTTGGCAGATGGATCAATGTAAGGTAGCTGATAGAGATACATAAGAAAGGGAATAGCATTGTCTTAAATCTTATATTGAAAATATGGGCTGGAAGAGATGAATTGTAATAGAAAAGGGTGGGGGTTCTAACTTACCTCGCTGCCGGTTCACTTCCTCCGGTGCCGCGTGGTCACGCCTCATGGGCGCGCGCACGCGCAGTGCAAAAAACAATAAAAAATTTAAAAATTAAAATGCTGAAAACAAGATGGTGATGCATGCGCAGTGCTGGAAACTTGGCTTCTGCGCATGCGCAGAAGAAAAAAAATTAAAAATTCAAAAAAAATTCAAAAAAAGATGGCGGCACCCACAGACCGGCACCGACCGAACCGGATCCGTGATGTCATCATGATGTCACCAGCGGGTCGCTACCAGTTTGGGTGAACCAGTCTGAACCGAGAGGAACTCACCTCTGGCCAGAGGCAGTGTCACGGCAGTGTCACGTGACGTATCAGGACTTTTTCCCCCTTCACTAAACTGGGCCTGGCATGTGGCCAGCGCATGATGCATCCAGCCCACAGGCCACGAGTTTGACAGCCCTGATATAGGGATTAGAGTCAGTGGTGGTTTCCTACCAGAGCTGTCTGGTGCGTAGCTCCGGTGCCGTCTCTGCCGATCCGTCATGCACATCGCCATTTTTTGTGAGAATTTTTGGGCTTTTTTGCTTCTGCGCATGCATGGAAGCAAAATCACACCAAAATCTTGTGAGGGGACCCGTGTGTGCATGAGATTTGGGCGAGATTTTGCTTCAGCGCATGTGCAGAAGCAAAATCGTGCCAAAATCTCTCTCGTGCGTGTCCTCTCGCGAGATTTCAGCGAGATTTTGCTTCCGTGCATGCACAGAAGCAAAATCGCACGAGAGGGTATGCGTGTGGCCCCCCAAAACGTGGAGATGCACGCGCAGCACACCGGTATCGGTAAGTGAGCAACCCGCCCCTGATTAGTGTCATCCCAAACCAGGAGCTTTTGCAGGATCCAGCCAGATAATAAGGCAGCTGATGCAACAACAGGATTCCTAGCTTTTCCTAGCATTCCCAAGCAAAGAATGTGTTGGCAATTTCTGGTCTCTAGCTCCTTCTTACACTCCATCACATCTAGGAATATGCATACCAAAACAAAACCCTAATCCTTTCAACCGGGTAATGCTGTCCCATTTGCAATGACAAAAAAGTGTTTCCATGTTGTAGCAATGATGCAGCAGACCATGAGAATCACCACCAACATAGTAGAGATTCTCATCCAAGAGCCAATTTTTCTACATGTTTCTAAAGGTTTCAGCTCCATCTAATGATGGTTCCCAATGTTGGCCAAACTGCTACTTACAACTGTATCTTTGCTAAATGAAACAATTCATATAGCTGCTAAAGGGCCAACCCTTTACAGCAACTGACTTACTAATGAATCAGTTCAGCTGGAAACCAGGCTTCTTCAAAAAGTGAAGAATCTATAAAGCAAGTGTTCTCCCATGAAATGGGCTCATTGGCCCAGTCTGCTTAGCCTCCAATGAACACACACCGAGAGTAGATTGCAAATGTTTATTCTGTGCAGAAGAACAGTGCGGGGGAATAATTTTCCAAAGCAAGCACAAGCACTTAACGGAATTGGAGGGGGGGTTGTTGTTATATGATTTTGCATACAGTCTCGACATAGTTTCAATAATAATCACAAGACTGCAGAAACTGCAAATCATTCATATGCCAATAAGCTTCAAACTTTAGTATAAGATATGCTTTCCTTTTGTAAGATTCCTATCTTACAGAAACCACAAGCTGTTCTTTCAACAACAACAAAACATTTCCTCCCTGCAGGCAGGCATGTTGTTCTTCAAATAGTTCTTTCTGAGAAACAGGGGAAGATCCTTGGCATGGTAAGATGGAGTGATCTCTGGCTGGTTCCTTAGCAGCAGCTCTTTTCTGGTCAGACATTCTATTTCCCTCCTATAGTTTCCTCAGACTCACTCTACAATTTTCCATTCAGTTCAATTTATTTCAGTTTTCCATAGATCAAGCTCTGTAACCTTATTTCTGGGCTGATGGTGGACCTCTCAGGTTTCTGTCCTGTGAAATTTTCATATTTGACTGGGTATGTGAAGAGTGGTTCAGGAATTCCTGGCTGCCATGACAAGCAGGGGTCTGTCCCAAGTCATCATGGTCTCTACTCACATGAGGGCCATATATTACAGCAACAGTCCCCAACATTTCAGCTTGGTGGTGGTAGCAGCATTTGGGAGTAGGGCAGGGGTGGCCAAACTATGGTTCTTTGAGGACCTGTGGACTTCAACTCCCAGAATTCCTGAGCTAGCCATGCATGCATGGCTGGCTCAGGAATTCTGGGAGTTGAAGTCCACAGGTCCTCAAAGAACCATAGTTTGGCCACCCCTGGAGTAGGGATAGTTTCAAGTGTGCACCAAACGCTTGCGCAAATGGAGGTTTGCATGCTCGCCAGCCATTAGCACAGCCTGGTTCCCAATGGCCGTGGTTCAGTAACGATCCACAGACTGGGGGTTGGGGATCCCTGTACTAGAGAGAAATCATTGCATGATCTGAGGAGAGAGGTTAAGATTAATTTGGGATCCACCACACCTCTTTGTTCTGAGCTGAGTCAGATCAATGTCTCTCCACCAAAAGATTGCACTGATCCTTTAGGTGTAGCTATAGAACATTAAAATAAAAATAAAAAGTACCTTCCAGTCAAGTTTGATTTCTGGTGATGATATCTACGAAGGCTTTTGGCAATGTGTTTGACTTCTCCCAAGCGATTTTCCAGTCTAGATTACAACCCTGTATATTTATGGATGAGTTTTTAAAGTTATCAAAGTTCAGAAAGCTACTCTGATTTGCTAGAATTGGGGGGAACCTTATGGAAGACACCAGAGAGTTTATATCACTGCCTTCTATGACATCCAACAAATCATTATGAACAATCTTTTCTGACTGTCAAAAAATCTTATCACATATTCTCATTAACCCTGCCTTTGCAATAAAGCATGACAAAGTTATGATGAAATGTCTGAAGTTCCTTCTGTTATATATGTCTAATTGGTGTGTCTAAGCCTTTGTCCTATGTTATGGATTGTTAGCCACCATGATTTAGAGTCCACTTGGTTGCTATGCACCCTTCTGCCAACTTGTTTTCTGTTGCTTTTTCTCAGGCTTTGTGCTGGATAGAGGTTTTGGTTGCTAGGTAACACATTTTTTTCTGGTTTCCATAGTGCCCCCTTCAGAAAAAGACAGACCAAGCAGAGACAAATTCTCCTCTAGTTGTTGAATGACTCCATAGAGACAAATAAATTTTATTCCAGAATTGAGTTGTGATTTTCTACACAATTCTTTTATTGAACAATAAATGCATAACTGTTAGTGATTCCATATCTTCCCCCGAGGTTACACTGTTCTGTTTTCCCAATTGACTTTTTCTTCCTTCTCACATGTCATTTAGGAGAGAAAGACAGACAAAAAATGTAGCTCTAATACAATCTATCTAGGCATCACAGTGTAGCAGGATCCTAAAGAATCCAAGGATATCTCTATATAAAGTGTATTTCTCTCTCTCTCTCCCTCCCTCTCTCTCTCTCTCTCTCTCTCTCTCTCTCTCTCTCTCTCTCTCTCTCTCTCTCTCTCTCTCTCTCTCTCTCTCTCTCTCTCTCTCTCTCTCTCTCTCTCTCTCTCTCTCTCTATCTATCTATCTATCTATCTATCTATCCACACCACATATAGTATATACCAGTGGTGGGTTGCTGCCAGTTCAGGCCAGTTCACCTGAACTGGTGGCGGAAATTTGCCCCGCTCGCCAAACTGGCAGCAAAGGACGGCTGGCCACGCCCCTGAATCAGTCCTCCGGTCACTGCTCCTTGAAAGCGGTTGGCAAAGAACCCTCTGCACATGTGGCAGATAGTTCTATGAGTATCTACTCTGGAGACAGAACATGATAAGGACTCTTGATATGATTGCTTCTGAAAGGCCTCTTTCAGAAGGCTGATCCTAGATTTACAGAAAAACTCCAAGATATAAAGCATCATAAGTGATACTTAGAGTGTGGAGCAAGTCGAACAAAATTGAACCTGACTGAGCATGTTTGCCAACTGAAGTTCAGGATGACATCAAGGTGATAAGGACTGTGAAACAATAGCATTTTTCCCTCCCTTATCACTCTAGCAGATTGACAGCCAGCAGCCCTGCTTAGAATGGTCATCTCCCTTTTGGAGCAGGATGAGCAGGTATCTCCTATTGGCACTGTGGTAATTTCGTACAACATTTTGCCAATGCTGCCATTTAGATTTTTGTCAACCATTCATGGGTGGAATCTGATGTGATATCAGCCCTTTAGGATAGACAATATTAGGAAACAGACTGAAGAAAGATTTGAACATTACTTTATTGATATGGACTATCATAATAGAATTTTGAAAGCCTGTGTTTTCCCTTCCTTCCTGCTTATATCCCGGAGTTAAAAAGGAGTCAACTTGAATTTCTTTCCAATGCTTTTGTCACTTTCTGGACTTAAAACATGGTTTGGAACTATCATACTATAGTTTCTCCATGGTCATCTCTGTGACTACTAATGGATGAGCAAATGTAGACCATGGTCACAAGGTTCTTTGCCAGCTTTGGGTGGTATAGGAGTTTTTGACTTGAAGGACTTTGCAGTGATAACTAATCCTGCATGCTCAGCTGGTGTCAATCCTGAAGTGAACCTGTCTGAAGCCATCTTGGAGGCTTCAGGGTTGTCACGAAGCAGAAGAAGGGGCAGGGAGGGGGGAAAATAGCTAGATGGGGTTTTGTAGGCAAAACAAGAAAGTTTTCCTGTGGGAACCAAGGATATTCTGACAGATGGCTGGCCAGGGGATGAGTGAAGTAACCAAGCAACTGGCCAGCACCTTGATTGGACAGCATGACCAATAACTTGGGGAAAGGGGAAACTTTTTAATCAGGTGAAAGCCACGGGAACTTTCAGAGTCGGCTTTCACCAGTTGTGCCAATATTCTGTATCCAATAAATTGTTCTTTGAGGAATTTGCCTGCCTCAGAGTTCTGCTTTCTATGGGTGCATTACTTGGAATGCTGACAGCTGGACTATTTCAGTGGATTCTAAATTAGAGTGCTTTGGTGAGTGCTGAGAAACTCATTGGTACAAAATGTAGTGGCCTATTTGGTAGCAGGTATTTTTCAGCATATTACACCTGCTTTACGGTTCTTGCGTTCTCTTCCCATAGATTTCTGAGTACAATTAAAAGTCCCGATTTTGATCTATAAATCTTCCCACTGCTTGGAATCCAGGCACCTGTAAAACCAACTTCTCAGCAGCTTTAACCTATCTGCCATTTTTTTCCCCTGGGGGGAAAAACTTGTTAATAGTAGCTGAAGCCAGGGATGCTATTTTTCAATAATATCACATGTCTTGTGGAAGAGCCTCCCCTTAACTTTTTTTTATTGCATTCTTGAAGCTGTTGAAAATAGGATGGCATTATCTGAGCTTATTGTTTGGATGTTGCGGTTGATCTGTTTCATTTTTTTCATATTTAATTTAATGTTAATAACTTTGTTTACTGTGGATGTTTTAATTAATATGAGGTATGCTGTTTGTTATCATAGTTAACTGCTGAGAGTTCCCCATTGATTTTAGTGCAATGGAAATTTAAAATAATGTAAATATATTTAAAATGATGTAAATAAATAAAACATCTGTTTTAATTCCCTACCCTTTCCATTTTGAAACTATTAAATTTAACTATAACAAACTAAACATAAAATATAAAAAAATGAAAAAATAACCATAAAGGAAAAATCAAATTTTATATAATCTGACATTCTTTCTCCATAGAGGCCAATAAGATATTTGAGGAAATCCACTAACCAAATATAGGTGCAATATGATATTCCCAATGTTATTCTTTAATAATTAGTAACAAGACACAGGTTTTTCTCCAATATTGGAAGCAATTTATACAAGTTAGATTTAGAAGTTACTTAGCCTCCTATGCAGGCAACAGTCAAATTCACCTTTTTGCCCCCAAAAAGAGGGTGGAAATGTCGGTGCATCTTATACACCAAATACAGCCATTTTTTGGCCTCCCAAAGCCCCACCCTCGCATCCCATTTTTGCAAAATATGGGCCATTTTTTTGCAAAAATTGGGGTGTTTTTGCTTCACCCACCCACTAGGAGTGCTCTGCAGGCTTCCCAAACCCTCTGGATGCCCCGTTTTTGCAAAAAACAAGTGAAAAAAGGCCGGTTTTTTGCAAAAACGAGGGCGTTTTTGCCTTCCCCCACCCCCTAGGAACGCTCTGGAGGCTTCCCAAATCTTCTGCATGCCCTTTTTTTTTGCCAAAAAACTAGCGAAAAATGGGCCATTTTTTGCAAAAACTGGGGTGTTTTTGCCTTCTAATTACCCCATCTAGCATTACTGGAGGAAGAATTCTGGGAGTTGAAGTCCACTAGTCTTAAAGCTGTCAAGTTTGAAGACCCCTGGGTTAGGGGTTAGGGGTGCAAGGGTCTTCAAACTTGGCAAGTTTAAGACTTGTGGACTTCAACTCCCATTCCTGAGCTAGCATGACTGGAGGAAGAATTCTGGGAGTTGAAGTCCACTAGTCTTAAAGCTGTCAAGTTTGAAGTTTGTAAAAAGTATACATGGTTGTAAAAAGTGTACATGGTTGTAAAAAGTATACATGGTTATAAAAAGTATTCTGCTACACTGGTATTTTATTAAATAATATATTACTACACCATTTGGTTCAGAATACTTTTTTCCTTGTTTTCCTCCTCTAAAATCTAGGTGTGTCTTATACTCTGAAAAATATGGTATGTGTTGAGTCATATGTTTGTTAAAACCATTATTCATTTGCAATTCTAAAAAAACCCACCTGTATCTTTAATGCCTTTTCTCACAAAAGATGCATTTACAAATGCATTTTATCTCAACAACCTACTTCTGATCACCATCTATTATATGAACTCCCCCTTGATTACATTCTGAAAGCTGTTTTTGTCATGGAGAAATTGACCTCATAATTGTAGCTCAATAGAACTATATTTTGTTTGGAAGATGTCGATCAGGTCAACTTATACAAATTGAAAGATTAAATGCTTTCAATAAATATCTTAGTAATATTTAAGTATTATGTGATATTATAAAAGCAATGGAATCACCCCATACTTGGATAAATGGAACAAAACAGAAGGAATGAATGGAGCAAAACATTTTTTTAATCTGCTAAGGTATGAAAATAAGTGGGATGAATGGCACAAAACATATCTTTTATCCGTATTGTATGGAAATAAGTGGGCTAAGAAGGATTAGAATCTAAAATTTTTTAAAAAAACAAAGTATCTATGTCCCAATCACAGATGAGAAAATTCAGAATGCAAGTCAACTGGATATTTCATTCTTCAAATAATGAAGTATCATCTAGAGCCGTGATGGCGAACCTATGGCACGCAGAGGGCATAGCAGAGGGCACGCAAACCGGAAGTGGGGGAAAATGCACTTCTGTTTTGCCGGTGGGCTGTTTTTTGCACTCCGGAGAGTTCAGGGAAGCTTCCTGAAGCCCCGGAATGCAAAAAATGGCAAAATGGGCAAAGTGGAAGTGCGGGAAACGTTTGCCCATTTTGCCGTTTTTTGCATTCCGGGGCTTCAGGAAGCTTCCCTGAACCCTCTGGAGTGCAAAAAACAGCCCACCGGCAAAACAGAAATGCGGAAAATGCACTTCCGGTTTGCCCATTTTGCCATTTTTTGCATTCCGGGGCTTCAGGAAGCTTCCCTGAACCCTCCGGAGTGCAAAAAACAACCCAATGGCAAACCGGAAGTGCTTTTTTCTGCACTTCCAGTTTGCCCATTGTGCGTATGCGTGGGAGGGGCAATGGGCATGGGCACGCGAACCAGAAAAGGTTCGCCATCACTGATCTAGAGGAATGCTGAATTTATGATTTATTTTTATTTTATTTGTTTATTTAGATAAGGTGTATGGGAAAATACATGAAGTTTCAATAGGAATTTTTATTGCATAATTACATTTTAATAAAATTTAATAAAATTTACAACTAAATTGTACTATCAGGTTTAATATTTTAGAACCATCATTTTAGAGTAGCAACAAAAGTCTTTTGTCCCTTCTTGTTTGTTTTATTTCATGTAAAATAAATCTGGTAATCATTTTCCCCCCCCCCCCCAAATAGATAAAAAATAACTACAGCTGCCTAGTATATCTCAATTAATTTGTATGATGTGTTGCCATGATCAATATGGTATATATTTCCCTGGAAACATTCTTGCTATTACAAATCAGAAAATAAGTACTTTGACTGAAACACATATTAGTCCTGAGCAATAATTAAAAAGAAATACATTAAGTTGTCTCTTTTAAATTATTAATATATTTAAATTAATATATTTTTTATTTTGACCCAACTATGATATAAACAATCTGAAATATGGAAGGAAGTATAAGGTAACTTCTATGGTGAACAAAAAACAAGAAATAATAGGAAAAACTATTTTGAAGGTTTCCGTTTTCTTTTTATAATAACAATAACAATGACAATAATAATGGCAATGGTAGGAGGAGGAGGAGGAGGAGGAGGAGGAGGAGGAGGAGGGGGAGAGGGAGAGGGAGAAGGAGAAGGAGAAGGAGAAGGAGAAGGAGAAGAAGGCGAAGGAGGAGGAGGAGGAGGAGGAGGAGGAGGAGGAGGAGGAGGAGGAGGAGGAGGAGGAGGAGGATTTAAAAACAGATTGCTATTGATAAAACTGAATTTTGCCATGTTCTCAGTACTTTCCTGCACCCATTTAAATTTATTTGAAAGGAAAATCATTTCCTATTTTCACAAAACTAAAAAACAGAACCAGAAAGTCATCATAGGATTTCTCTTCTGTCCTTACCCAAAATATATCATATTATAATAATAACATCTAATATTTTAATAATACTTAATAACTTCATCACTTCTGTCCTTACGCAGATCTCCAAAACCTGGATATTATATTATTGTGGCGACTATACTATCACTAACATCCCTTTGCCTAATATGTCTTCTATTTAAGGTTTTGTTTTTAGTTTTTAATGTTTGTTTTTAATATCGCTGAAATTGAAATCTCTTAATAGTAATGGGTGGCAAGGAAAAAATGAGAGGGTGATTCAGATGCCTGCTGAGATAAGCCCTCTTCCTCCATGGAGAGAGGGGGCCCTTAGCAACATGCTAGGATGGGGAATGGATGTTAGGATGAGAATAAAATCTCATAGAGGCAACGTTTTGGATCTTTACTTGGAATTCAGACAGTTAAAAATAAAAACAAGATTAAATGTCTAATAGAAAATATTTATTTCAGTACAAAAACAATAAATCCTGAATAATTACATCTTTGCTAAGAAACATGACCGTTCAGGTCAAGAGCCAAGGCAGAAGAAGAGATTAATGGTGGATTAGGAATGTAGACATGCATACACATCAGTGGTGGGTTCCTACCGGTGCGGTCTTGGCTGTCCGTCGCCGCCGAGCCGAAGAAGCTGGCGGCATTCGCGGCACGGGGCTTCCCCCGCCCGCTTTCCCGGGATGCTGGGACGCCGCCATTTGCGTTCTTCTGCCCTCTGCGCAAGCGCTGCTTGCGCAGAGGGCAGAAGAACGCAAATGGCGGCATCCTGGCGTCCCGGGAAAGCGGGCGGGGAAGCCCCGCGCTGCGAACGCCGCCAGCTGCTTCGGCTCGGCGGCGACGGACAGCCAAGACCGCACCGGTAGGAACCCACCACTGGTACACATCATATCACGTGTTCTGCTTGTATTGGAATATACCATAATATTAGATAGGGGTGTATATCACCCTGCATAGACATACAACTGACAATATTCACATCGTGACAATGGAGGTGTAGTTTTCATCAAGCTATGTGGGTCTGTTTATTCTCCCTTCCTTCAGCAAAGTGACAGGCACTTCTCCTAGTCAACCAAGGAAAAGAAAGGAGTGATTTCCAACATTCTCTGCCAATTTCCCACAAGCAAATTCAATGGGGAAGTGACAAGAAGTTGGAAGTCACTCATGTTACCCATTGAATTTTGTCTGTGGTTATTATTTTGTTTCCTCCCCCCAGCAAAGTGCAAGGCAGTACCACAGGTGGGGGGGGAAGGAGGAGGAGGAAAAGGAGGGGGGATTTCAAATATTCCCTGCAGCATCTCACAAGCAAAGTCAATAGGAAAGGCCACAAGAAGTTGGAAATCACTCCTGCATCCATCGCTTTTTTGCCCACTCGTCTTCATTCTGCTTCTCTGTTTAGGTAAAGAAATATCTCTGAATGGATGACCCAACAGGTCACAGGTTGTCTCGTCTTTTATAAATGAGAACAGCCTGAACATATTCCTAATTGGTAAATTAGGAGAGGGAAGATGAATAAAAACTAAAAGTTACTGAAGAAAATCAGCAGCCTTCTGGTTTTCTCCTGGCTTACCCTTACAAAATACAATAGTAACTCCGTAGAAATCCAGTTTGCCACGGAAACTTTTGTTTAACTTGTTGGTTACTATTACTTCATTAATTATAATGTTTCATTCTTTTTTTCCAAAGCACTGATTCCTTATTATTAGTTATCATTATAGAAAGTTTATTCCATGAATTTAACAGCAACCATCTCAGTTAAAATCCCATTTCTAGTGGAAAATACAAAAACAAAATAACAAAATCAACTTTGAATATACAGTAGTCTATAGATACTAATTTTATTATGGCACATTTCTTTATAAAACAGAATAAATTGACAACTTTTCATTCCCTATAGCACAAATGTGTTTATTTTTCCTATCAAAGAACCAATTTACCATTAAAAAAAATCACAGTTTCAGAGAGAATCGTTTCTTAGGGACATATAGGCATAACTTGTTATCCTCATGGGGGAGAAACTGTAAATTAGGTTTTAACAGGCCAAATGCAAGCAATATAAATGTGTACAGAACAAGTTTTCAACATTGGCAGAGTGGCTGATTATGTATATAGTGTTCAAACTGTGTCAGGTAATGATAACTAAGCCTGAAGATGCGTTGTTTTTAAGTGAACATTATTATAAGTTACAAATGAAGTTTCAGGAATGATGCAAAATTAACTTAGCAATTAATAGCTGTGCTCCACTCATCATCATATGCATCCTCATTGTCATCACCATCATTATCCTCTTCAATCATCATTCCCATCATCATCATCATCATCATCCTTTCTAAGGTACTTAAAAACTGAACTTTCTGGCTAAGGCTACAAGACAAACTGTACAAGAGTCATAAAAGTTTGTGGTTATACCTGGATGCATGTTTACAACTGCTTTTCATTATGATTGGTTGCACAGGCAGACATATGTTTACTCTGGATGTGACATTTTTGTCTGACATTATTATTATTATTATTATTATTATTATTATTATTATTATTATTATTATTATTATTATTATTATTATTATTATTATTATTATTATTATTATTATTATTATTATTATTATTATTATTATTATTATTATTATTATTATTATTATTGTTGTTGTTGTTGTTGTTGTTGTTGTTGTTGTTGTTGTTGTTGTTGTTGTTGTTGTTGTTGTTGTTGTTGTTGTTGTTGTTAATATCTTTTATTCCTTAAAAATGAAACTCAGTCAACTGAACATTTAAAAATGTGTCACAAATACCATTGACTGGTGCTAATGGTTGATATGGGTTGCTGCCAGTGTCCTGGGTATCAACCAAGTATCTTCTTAAAATATATGATATTCCAAGTAGCACAGTTTTTTGCAGTTCCGCTGGTGTTATTGCAGGAAGCTGCAATTTCTTGATGTGTTTTGTGAAATTCTTGGACATGGCACTAAGTGCCCCGATGACAATGGATATCACTGTTACATGTTTCATCCATAGACGTGTAGTTTTGATGGCCAGGTCGCAATATTTCGTAATTTTTTCCAGTTCTTTTTCTTCAACTCTGGCATCTCCTGGTAAAGCGATATCAATAAACTGTACTCTTCAGCCCTCGACAATCATGATATCTGTGTTGTGTTCCAAATGACGACCTGTCTATAATTGAAAGTCCCACAAGATCTTCACCTTCTCATTTTTGGTAACTTGTTTCCACTTTGTGCTCTTATGACGTTTTGGATACATATCCGAAAATTATGTAAAAAATATGTCGTATTTTTTACATAATGACCAGTGGATTAATTTAGCAACTCTATCATGTCTTGATTTGTAATCAGTTTGCACAATTTTGCTGCACTCACATATTATGTGTGAAACAGTTTCGACTTTGCAACGGCAGTTTGGATTGTCAGTGGATTTTTGTATCTTTGCTTTCATGGCATTAGTCTGTAGTGCTTGTTCTTGAGCAGCTAGTATTAAACCTTCCGTTTCTTTCTTGATGGTTATTGTTGTTGTTGTCGTCATCATCATCATCATCATCATCATCATCATGTTTAACTGCTAGCAAAGAGATAGATTTTCTCTAATCTGTCCCTAATCTGTTATTTTATATATCTCCATGGTGCAAACATCACCACTTTAACTGAGCCCATCCACTTTGCTGCTAGTCATCCTCTTCTCTTTCCTTCAACCTTTCCTGGCATTAAAGCCTTTTCCAGAAAACTAAGCCTTCTCATAATGTATCTTTCTTGTTCCATTGACTAGCAGCAGTAGTAGTGACGGTGGTGCAACCTAGTTCCTGCACATGTGCAAATGAAACTTTGTGTCCTCATTCACCACTTGCAGTTCCCAAAGGGCTGCAGACCAGTACCGGTCCGCAACCCAGAGGCTGCCCCCCCCCCTGCTGTATCTGAAGTGTTTCTCTATACAGAAGATAAAGGCAGGGAAACATATTCTTGAAGGGTCTTGCAGTTGATTTCTCCTTCTCCTACATACACACATATGATACGGGTTGGATATATCAAAAAGGAAACAAGACAATCTGAATTCTTCTCCTTCTCCTTCTCCTTCTCCTTCTCCTTCTCCTTCTCCTTCTCCTTCTCCTTCTCCTTCTCCTTCTCCTTCTCCTTCTCCTTCTTCATCATCATCATCATCATCATCATCATCATCATCATCATCCAAGTTGTTAACCAAATAAGCTTCTAAGGCTCTCAGATACTGTATTACTGAGTTGTGACATGAAAGTAAATATTATCTTTGAAGAAGTGCAGTTCTGCAATTTAATGCAAGTGTATTGTTTATAAATTACAATAGTTAGCAATGAATTATTAAACTGACTGAAAAACCTGAGCTTGTGTTCATGAAACATTTTTCCTTTTAGTCACTCTGAAACCAGCACTTTCCTTGTGATAAGCTCCACGTTTTGTCAATCGACCCCCACAGAATAACTCATCATCTAATGCAGATGTCTATGGGGAAAAGCCTTCATGTGGGTAATTTTGCACTACAATGGTCTTTTTTGTTTGTAAAATTAGCATGTATGTATTGTGTAAAGCTTTTTTCATGAAGAAACCCATGGACTTTGCTGAGGTTAGTGATATTGGAAAGGGTAGGACTTTTTAGAACCTCACACATTATTCTGAATATGTGAATATTTCCTAAGCACCTGAATAGGCTATTTATTAATGCCTAGATTTGTTATTAGATCATTTGTTGGTTGACACACAATCTAATACAACAAATAATTTTCACTCTCAGATAATTCTTTTCCTCCCTTGGATAATTGTATGTTTCAGCAAGTCTTACATAAGAGCTGCAATTTTATTTTGTTGACTTATGTGCAGGCTGATGTTTCATAATGTTCATTGTACAGTGCTACCTCCCAAATGCTTCCAATTGTTTAGAAAATAAATATTAAAAAGCAAGCAGTTAGATTAACAGAAATCTAGTACAAAAACCACAACTAATGTAAAAATTGTGCTCATAAATCAACAAAGTTCTTAATAGTCTCATTTAGGAATGTATGAAAGTGTTCTATTTTCCTTCAGTTCAACTATTTTTCTCTTCATAAGAAGTACATTTGCTCCCATTTGGTGCTTTGTGGTAACAATATTGGCTAGGAATTCTAATAGTTGTCCTTCCCATCTGGATCGCATCAGATTGGAGAAGGTTGACTCAAGTCAAGCCCAGGTATCAGTAACAGCAGCTTTGATAAAACGAATTGAGGAAATTGAAGTCCACAGTAGGAAATGAGCTACAACAATAGTCTGACTCAGAATAAATAAATAAATAAATAAATAAAAATATGTTCTACGTATAATTCTTCAATAGTGAAAATTATAGGTAGTCTTGAACTATGATCTTAATGAACCCTGACCATAATGGTCATAACTCATGAGGGTCATAAATTGGGTTGTCATATGACAGACTTCAGTTTACAACCTTTTTGATGGCACTCATTAAGCAAATTTTGATGGCACTCATTAAGCTCTGGTTGTCAAGTGAACCAATGGTTTATTATGGGATGGTGGTTTTTTTTTTTTTTTTTTTTTTGAAATCTGGAAGTAAATGCTGATTTTCAGCAAAACCCATAACATATAGTCATGACTGTGGGACAATGGCCATAAATGAGGCCTAGTTGCTAAGACAGTTGAAAATTAAGGTCTACCCATATATAATGCACATTGAGCTTTATTTCTGTTTGAAATAATGAATGTATCAGTAGGAACAACAACAACAACAAATCTCATTGCTGGCACTTCGAAAATGTTCTATGTTTAAACTTGATCACCCACTGCTCTGGTTTATGCAGACAATATTCACATGCCATGAGGGGCTGTGAACTATTCTGAATCACATTGGAAAGATTTCTCTTCAGTTGCTCATTCCTCTGCAGTAGTACATTTTCCAGCTAGGATATCCAACAGGCAAGATGATGATATCATGGGCAACACAGCCCTTGAGGAAATCTTACGTTAACATAATTATATAGTCCATTGTGGTGGTTATGTGAATGATTAGCCATTCTGGAGGAGCTAATTAATCAAGTCAGAATAGCAGTTGAACTAGTTTAGTGTGAGAATGACATGAACAATTAAATTGCATGAGAAATAATATTCAGAAGAAGAGAATATGAACATAGTAGTTATTTGCAATGGTTTCCAACATGTATATTTGAACTTATGAAGCATTCCCTAACACTGAAAGGAATAGGGTATAAACTATTCTATCTCATGTACACAGCCTGCTAGTACTCACAAACTGCCATGCTGAACAAGAAATTCTTAGTAATTAATTAATAATTTTCAACCCATCACACCTATAAGGCAACTCTTGGTAATAGTGCAGCTGGCTCCATTATTGTTACATATTTAAAGTTTCAGTGCTCTGCTCCCAGCAATGTTTTCTCAGTGTTTTTTCCCTTTGGAAAATTAGAAGCGCTGCTATTTTGAAGATTCCTGTTCTGGAGCACAATTTATACAGTATATTGAATAAATCACACAGCCAACAGCTGTTCAGACATATATAAAAATTGGAGAATTTCTGGGGGAGGTATGGTAAAGTGAAGACAGCTTCATGAGAGAGGAGCCAATGACCACCTCAAAGACAAAGGAACCTTATCTTTCCAGATAAGGGGAGGACTGGAGATCACACTCTAAATATGTGCTCTAAATATCTTCTTGTGAATAAAGTTTAGAGCAGCAGTTATCCATACATTTGAGTCCTGGGAGATGAAATGATCAGCAATCATGGACGAGACTTTTGAGGGACACTAAGTTCACATACCTCACTTTCTAATCACTTTTGGAAGTTGTCTATCAACTATTTTTTAAGTATTAGAGACCTTTGCAACAACAGGTTTGAAAGTCTTCATTGGGTGACTTTTATCTTTAACTCTGAATAAAAGAAAAAATAATAATTACAAGTTTATAGGAAAAAAATGAAATAAACAGCAAAAAACTAAATAATATTTTGATCTAAGAAACTTGTAACATTGGAAATGTTAATAGATTTATCTGAAGAATAGAGGTAGAAGTTAGTCATTACAATATCAACACTGACAGCAATGATTATATAGTGAGTGTGTGTGTGTATGTGTGTGTGTGTATATATATATGGAAACCCTTTATGGACTTTTTGCTGACCCAGGGATTTAAAAGTTGATGTTTTATGGTTTTGCTTATAGATAAGATATATGGGATGGGATGAGGAAATATCTGTTTAATCTTATGGGGGTGAAGAGTTATTAAATTTGTTTATATAGTTGTGATAAAGGGTGGAAGTTATTTCTTTATATATTTCTTCTCTTTTTCTTTATTATAGTCCTGAACCAATCCCTAGTCAACCTCTCTAATAAATATAAAGGAAATTTCACCACAAAAACATTTGATCTGGACTACAACTTTGAACCTAAAGTTACACTTGGGCCTTTAAGCTATGATTCCTGGAGAATATAGTTCAGACATTTAGAAGATCTTCATATTGAGTGGTAATTCATTCTCTAATAAACAAACAATCAAGTTATATGGATGTGGGATACCGAAGATGAAAATATCCACTCTGGCATCCCCTGGAATATTTTAGATCTACAGCCTCTCAGCTCTGGCAGAGATCAGAATAGAGAAGCATGATATATTTCAAGGTTGGTACATCCCAAGATTTTTGGAATGGATTATATTATTTACAAGTTGTACCCAGCAGGGTTCAAAGATCCCACTTCCTGTTAATCAATGAAGAAAAAAGAAGGATCAAAGTCTTTGTATGCATCATTTTAGCTTTTTTAATTACTAATTGTATATCTTTGATCCATCTATCTGCTTTATGATAAGTGGGTGTATCTACAGCAGAAAAGAGGTTTGTATGTATGCTGGCAAGCCAATTTTAATATGGCCCCAAAGCATCTATCTTTCTTCTGTAAATTAGCAGATATCCTGTGGGTTTCTTGCTTACAGGGCTGCCAAGGGACAGTAAAGCTGCTACCCCAGAAAACTCATTATACTGTATAAGAGAACAGCATAGTCATTCTCAAGCAAAGAGTGCATTAGAGTAAGAACCCAAGTGCTGAAGAGGCCAAAGATAAATATAGCAAAGGAGAATGTAGCCATTTTAATTAACAAAACAGCATGGCTCAGACATCTTGGTAATGCTGAGTGAAACAGACTGCAAGCAAATATGAAAGGCTCAGTTTAAACTAGGATACAAAAATGAATCTGAACTTAAAGAGGCAGGGTTGAGGGAGTTAGGGAAATTATATTTCTCACAAAACTGGAAAGGAGAGAAGGAACAGTAACATAAAAAAAATTTTCTGGCTGACAACAAAATGGAAATTGAAGTGGCCATTTTAGGTGCTCTCTGTGGCAGTAGTGGGTTGCTACTGGTTCGCCCCGGTTCGGGTGAACTGGTAGCAGCAGCAGCGGGAGGCTCCGCCCACCTGCCCGGACGTCATCACGGATGATCTGCGCATGCGCAGAAGGTTCTGTGCATGCGCAGAAGGTTCTGTGCATGTGCAGAAGCGCCGTGTATGAGCGAAGCAAGCACGCGTGTTCGCGTTCCGAACCGGTAGCGAAGGTCAGTGAAACCCACTACTGCTCTGTGGTACTTTAAATTGGGAATCATCATGACCTGGAAACACTTTGTTTGGAAATTGTCATCAAGAATTGGACTTGTGATCAGCAGTGTTGCCTCACAGATTTTTGGGTATGAGACTCTCATATATATTGGTCTTTAGAGATTAGCTGAGAATGCTCCTATTATACCAGCCTTCCTGTTATGTAGCAACTTCCCTGCTTGAATTCCTTGTCTCTGTGGCCAGGTAGGCAACGATGTTCTAGAGGTTTATGATCTGAGGGGAAGGGTTCATCTTGCTTTCTCTGGAAGCAGGGTCTGAAGTAGTTTGGGAGTTCATGGCCATCCTAACAGCTGTGAGCTGTTCCAGATCATCCAGGGCCCAATATATAATAATGGTGATATAACTTATCTGGTGTTTTTTTTCTGTCATAGTGGCATGCTGTTCTGAATTTGGGGGAGATATTTCTTGTTTCCTTGTCATGATCATCCCTAGTGAGCCTGAAGTTCTCTGGCATCAGGCCTTACTACAGAAAAGCTGGACCTATTAGATCAGTCACCCAGGCAATTAATAGATTGGGTTGTGTTTCAAAGGGACTTTGGGTCCCTACATCAGGGCTTTCAAACTCACGGCCCATGGGCAGGATGCATCACATGTTGGCCATGTCCACCCCCAGTTTAGCAAAGGGCAAAAAGTCCTGATACGTCACGTGATGACAATGTGACAACATGAGTTTGACACCCCTGCTCTACATACTTCAGTCAAAGTTCTCATAGCAACCTAGAATGATAGCACAGCTGAGCCTTAAACCTGAGTAATTCCCAGAATTCCCCCCGGTTTATGCAAATGCTTAGAGAGATCAAGCAGGTGAAGAGATACCTAGAGTGGTATCATGGGACACCAAAGAGCAAACCCTTTTAAAAGAATTTTTGGGCTTTTTTCTTCTGCGCATGCGCAGAAGCAAAATCTCGCCAAAATCTCATGAGGGAGGCACGCGCGAGAGAGATTTCAGTGAGATTTTACTTCTGTGCAGGCGCAGAAGCAAAATCTTGCCGAAATCGCATGCGCAGGCACGCATCCCCTCATAAGATTTCAGCGAGATTTTGCTTCTGTGCATGCGCAAAAACAAAATCGTGTGAGCGTGCACGCACACAAAATATGGAGATGTGGGCGCAGCGCACCAGTATCAGTAAGTGAGCAACCCACCCCTGTGTTACTGGAAGGTTAGAATCCAAGCTTTATTTGCACAAATTTGTTTAAAGATACTAAAGACCTATCCATTAAGAATGTGGAATCCTTTGGTGCAGCTATGCTTTACAGTTTGGGGGGTTTAAGGTAAGAAAGGTTCCCCAAAGATAAAGAAGTTGGTAATTGGTGGCTGAAAATTGATTTTTTTAAAAAAATGATTTGTTTCTTAAAAGTCCTCAACAACTAAGGAAGTGTAACAATTAGTCCTGCAGATCACCAAGAAAGGCTTTAGAAATGAAAGCAAAATGTTTTGAGTTATTTCAAGAGATGATGTACTGTATTTTTCGGAGTATAAGACGCACCGGAATATAAGACGCACCTTAGTTTTTGGGGAGGAAAATAGGGGTGGGGGGGAAATCTGCCTACCAGGTATTCATCTGGATAACGTCCTTAGTCTGGTCAGCTTCAGCACATTATTTTATCCCCTGGTTAGGACTTAAAAAAACCTTCTTCGGAGAGAGTAACAATGAAAGAGCCTGCAAGCCAGTAAGAGCTGGGAAGATCATTAGCACCTGGTTAGGGCTAGAAAAAACTTTTTCGGAGCAAGTGGAGTAATGAAAAAAACCCTGCAAAGACTTAGGGCTGGAAAAACATTCTTCAGAGAGAGTAACAATAAAAAAGCCTGCAAGGTAAGAGCTGGGAAGATTGTTAGCAACTAGTTAGGGCTGGGAAAAAAGCTCCGAAAAAAGCTACATTCAGAGTATAAGATGCACCCAAATTTTCAGCCACTTTTAGGGAGGAAAAATGTGCATCTTATACTCCGAAAAATACGGTAAGTCAGTAGTGAATAATATATAGAAAGATTCTACCTGTATTGGACATCCCTCTTAAACCAACAGTTATTTATTTATTAGATTTATATGTCATTCATCTCATTATCCAAAGTGACTGGGTAGTTTATACTGCAATAAAAATATAAATACAACAACAATTTAAAATTGCAAGAGTCAAGTACAGACTAAAAACTAAGCACTTGAACAGTACAGAAGTAGTGTCTTCTGGGCCATTGCACCAACTACCTCCAGCCCCAAAGTGTCCCTATCAGGGTCCCAAGACAACCATTAGAACCAAGTTTTAATGGAGACAGACCTCACCTCCAGTGGCCAAATGTTCTAAAGGTGGTGGCCATGACAGAGAAGTTCCTCTCCTGGATCTCACCAGTCAAAAGTTGCTGTTCATTAAAACTCCTAAAAGACTTTGTGAACATTTGGGTGGCCATGTTAGCTCTGTTTGAGTTACGATGAGAACTGCATTCTCCATTTGAAAATGGCAGAGATGGTCAAATTCTCTTATTCTTTGGTAAACACACACGCACACACATCTTATGCAAATAAGAAGTTGTGATAATAAATTTGATCTCCATACAATAGGTTTTGGAAGTTCTGTGGCAGTGTTTCCCAACCTTGGCAAGTTGAAGATGTCTGGACTTCAACTCCCAGAATTCCCCCGCCAGCGAATGCTGGCTGGGGAATTCTGGGAGTTGAAGTCCAGATATCTTCAACTTGCCAAGGTTGGGAAACACCGTTCTGTGGCAGTAGTTGGCAATACATGAATTTACTTGATAGATTCCATTTGCTTGAAGCGTATGCAGCTCATTCAATCTTCTGTAGTTACCAGCGTTTAGTCTTTCCAGATTCTATCTTTCTTTTTTTCTTCAGAGTTTCTGTCTCTATGACAACCTTCAGGTTTTTTCAATCTCTTTATACCTTTTCTGCAGATTATGCTAAGGAAGACAAAACAGCTGCCCCATTAACTTGAGGAACATCTGTTTACCGGCCAAATTGCAGTGGGGACAGCTTTTCCAGTTAAAAGTATTTAAAAATCATTGGCTTTTCATGGCAGTTAAATTAACAGCTCTACATAAACCTCAGTGGAACCATTTAAAACAGTATTAACCATTGAACAAAATGAGTATGTTACCTGAATGTGGTCTGCTTCAAAGAAGCATCTCAGCATTTTTTTAATTTGAAGAATCGTGTCTTGGGCAGGAACAAATTTTTTCCTAATGTTGAAAACACACAAAAAGGCTTCAGGCTAACTCTGTGAAAGCTAAAGGTGTATCTTCCACTACATACAAATTACTCATTTCTCCTGTACATTTATTACAATATAGTCAGAAGCAGCCTTAGCTAATATAATATACCAAGCTCTGATAGGCCTCCCATTGCCACCTGTCCCACACAATTTGTCTGTTGTTTCAATCATGCTGGAAATACTACAAGTTCTAAACCAAGGACGTCTGGACCGCACCAGGATGGGGAAGACATAGCTGTAGAAAGCCTGCTCTACTCTACACTAGATTCAGATTCAGATTAACAGAGTTGGAAGGGACCTTGCAGGTCATCTAGACCAACCCCTTGCCCAAGCAGGAGACCCTTACATCTGCCTCTACCTAGGATCGAACTCACAGCCTCCTGATTGTGAGGCAAGAGCTCCATCTAAGAGCTGTGGTGGCACAGTGGTTAGAATGCAGTACTGCAGGCTAACTCAATGCCTACTCCAGGAGTCTGAATGGCTCAAGGTTGACTCGGCCTTCCATCCTTCCAAGATCTGTAAAATGAGGACCCAGATTGTTGGGACAATATGCTTACCTTTGTAAACCACTTAGAGGGAGCTGTAAAGCACTGTGAAGTAGTATATAAGTCTAAATGCTATTGCCATTGCTACTCATGCTACTATACAGATAGTTTATATATATATATATATATATATATATATATATATATATATATATATATATATATATATATATATATATATATATATATATATATATATATATATATATATATATATATATATATATATATATATATATTTATTTATTTATTTATTTATTTATTTATTTACCGCCTCACAGTGCAAGCACTCTCTAAGCGGTTTACACCATTAAGCAATGTATATTTATATTGCCCCCAACAATCTGGGTCCTCATTTTACCTACCTAGGAAGGATGGAAGGCTGAGTCAACCTTGAGCCGGTGAGATTTGAACCGCTTACCTGCTGATCACAGTCAGCTAAAGTGGCCTGCAGCACCCCACTCTAACCGCTGCGTCACCTCGGCTCATATTATATGTGAAAGGCTCCCCCCCCCAAATCTCTTTGCCAAACCTGAAAAGAAAGGCATTCCGATTGATGCCAACAGGTTGCAAAAATTGCCACATTTGCTATAACCCTGTTAATGTGTAAAAATGTGTCCAGAAATGGCAAAAGTTTTTTTTAAAAAAACTGAAATTACAACCTCATTAATAGCCTCATAAGTTGTACAGTACTGTACACTTATATGTTGTGTCAGAAAAGTCAGACATGCAGAAGGAGAAGTAAAAGGAGAAAATAACTCATTTTCTAATTTTGTTTTAAAGAATAGATCTCATAGATCTTTATACTCTATATCAGTGGTTCCCAACCTTTCTAATGCCGCGACCCCTTAATATAGTTCCTCATGTTGTGGTGACCCCCAACCATAAAATTATTTTCGTTGCTACTTCATAACTGTAATTTTGCTACTGTTATGAATCGTAATGTAAATATCTAATATGCAGGATATATTTTCATTGTTACAAATTGAACATAAAGCATAGCGATTAATCACAAAAACAATATGTAATTATGCCAGATCAGAAATTCTCGGGCCAGTCTTTGCAAGAGCACAAGGAATATCATCTTCCACAACAAGTCTACTTCTGTATTTAGACTTGATAACCAACAAGTGTACGGCAATATTTCTCAATCTCAGCAACTTTTAAGGTGCCTGGACTTCAACTCCCAGAATTCAAAGCAAAGCTGGCCCCTTAGCTGATGCCGTCAAAGCTCGGCCGCCAGGCGTCACAAACGCCTCTCACCGAATGGCACCTCTCCCGACCAATCAGAGGGCTCGGGCGAGTTGAGTTGATATGGCCAGGCTTGTGGCAGTGGGGGGGGGGAGCTGAGGATGTCAGGGCGACCCCTGGGAAATGGTCGTTCGACCCCCAAAGGGGTCCTGACCCCCAGGTTGGGAACCACTGCTCTATATAGTCGCATGATAATTCCAAGTGCTACAAAGAACCAGCAACAGTCTGTAAAGGCATCCTAGTGCCTCTATAGATCCCCTGGGATTTATTTTGGGAAGTTCAAAGATCCAAAATCATCTTGTAACATTTTACCATTTTTCAGAAATAAGTACAGCTTCTCTTTGCCTCTAACTGGACCTGCCAATCCATGTCTGTCTATTTTATTTATTTTGTCAAGTACGTATTGGTAATATACATAGATATAACATTGTTTATATACATAAGATGGGTACTGATAAGAGGGAACATTAGGACAGGGATGGTAGGCACGCTGGTGCACTTATGCACGCCCCTTACTGACCTCTTAGGAATCGGGTGAGTCAACAGTGGACAGTCTAAGGGTAAAGTTTTGGGGGTTTGGTGACGAAACCACAGAGTCAGGTAGTGAGTTCCAGGCATTAACCACTCTGTTGCTAAAGTCGTATTTTCTACAGTCAAGTTTGGAGCGGTTCACTTTGAGTTTGTATCTGTTGTGTGCTCAAGTATTGTTGTGGTTGAAGCTGAAGTAGTTGTTGACAGGAAGGACGTTGTAACAGATAATTTTATGAGCTATGCTTAGGTCGTGCCTAAGGCGACGTAGTTCTAAGCTTTCTAAGCCCAGGATTTCAAGTCTGGTTGCGTAAGGTATTCTGTTGCGAGTAGAGGAGTAGAGGACTCTTCTTGTAAAGTATCTCTGGACACTTTCTAATGTATTTATGTCCGATATGCGATGTGGGTTCCAGACAGCTGAGCTGTATTCAAGGATTGGTCTGGCGAATGTTTTGTATGCTCTGGTTAGTAGTGTGATATTTCTGGAGAAGAAGCTATGTAAGATTAGGTTAACAACTCTTGAAGCCTTTTTGGCGATGTTGTTGCAGTGGGCTTTGGCACTTCGGTCATTTGATATGAGTATTCCAAGGCCTTTGACAGAGTGAGGGTTGTCTGCAAGGTCTTGTCTATTCAGCTTGTATTTGGTGTTCTGATTTTTTTTTTTGCCAATGTGTAGGACACAGCATTTGTTGATTGAGATTTGGAGTTGCCAGATGTTTGACCATTCTGACACAAAGTGAAGGTTTTTTTGGCGGGTAGCAGTGTTGTTGGTGGTGTTGAAGAGTTTTACATCATCGGCGAAGAGAACGCAGTCGCTTGTAATGTGAAAACAAGTGTCACATCGTAAATCACATTATTACATGGCCAAATCAATAATTGCTGAATATTCTAAAAGTTCAGCATACTGTGAAAAAAAAGTTGAGGAATTGTTCATACATTTCAGACCTTCTCGTGGAACACATACTTTCTCAATACCTCCCTACTCTACAGTTAATAACAAGCACCTTACATACGAGTTGATTTCAGTGAAAAACCTTGAGATGGTGCCAGATTTTTAAAAAATATAATATTAGATCTTTAATCAACCATGTTGAATAGTCTATATGAATTAGCTTGGATGGGTACCAATGCATTTGTGAGGAGGAGGAGGAGGCCAGCTGGAATCTTTCTGGAGCTGCCACACATTTCAAGAGGCAAGTAAAAAACACTTCGAATGTCAGCTTTTCTGCTATAAATTAAAATGTTATTCTTGGGCTTTGCCACTTTGAGACCACCTGCTTGCTGGCTTATTTCATTCTTTTTGCATATCTTTCTTACTGATTTGCAGACTCTGAGACACATTCCCTGAAAAGACAGCCAAGTCCATTTTTGAATAATTGAATGCTGTACTTCACCATGGTTCCAGTGCAAAATATGCCCAATTTAAACAAAATGAACAGGAAAGTAATTGCCACCCTGATTTAAAAAATGGGCAACTTTTTGAAGGATCCCTAGGTTACATTTTGTCTTGGGTGGCAAATCCAAAATTGCACAAAAATGGACAGAGCGAGGGGGGGGGGAAAGAAAGTGGTGGGAGAAAAACAAAGAATATAACTTAATATTTGACCAATTAATTGGTCAAATACATGTATGTGTAAAATAAAGTTCACCTTCTGGCAGCATCGAGCAACATGTACCTAAAAGATTTGGGGGTAGGGGGGAATAGAAAAGCTTTTGCAAAGAGAATAGCCTATTCTCCTATATCAGTGATGGCGAACCTTTTCTCCCTCGGGTGCCGAAATCGCGTGCGCGGGCGCTATCACGCACATGCGAGTGCCCACACCCATAATTCAATGCCTGGGGAGGGCAAAAACGGCCTCCCCCGCCCCCGCAGAGGTCCTCTGGAGGCCGGAAACGGCCTGTTTCCCAACTTCCGGAGGGCCCTGTAGGCCTGTTTTCCCCCTCCCCAGGCTCCAGAGACTTCCCTGGAGCCCGGGGAGGGCAAAAACGCCCCCCGGAGGCCCTCCAGAAGCCTAAAATGTTCTCCCAAAGCCTCTGTGTGAGCCAAAAATCAGTTGGCCGGCGTGCACATGCACGCTGGAGCTGAGCTAGGGTAACAGCTCGCGTGCCGGCAGATATGGCTCCGCGTGCCACCTGTGGCACCCGTGCCATAGGTTCGCCATCACTGTCCTATATAGTTTTGCTATTACTGCCCACTGTCTTCTTTAAAATAAAAATTACTGTTCTGGACCACATATTCTCAATCCAGTTTACTAAAAGAGTAAGATAAAATTATCTTTATATAGAATAAAATAGAATGAGCTGGAAAGGACTTTGGAGGTCTTCTAGTCCAGCCCCTTGCTCAAGCAGGAGAACCTATACCATTTTAGATAAGTGATTGTCTAGACCAGTGGTGAGTTTCACTTACCCTTGCTACCGGTTCGGGAACGGAAGCGTGCGCATGCGATGCTTCTGCGCATGCGCAAAACCTTCTGCACATGCGCAGAACGTCCGTGATGATGTCCAGGTGTGTGGGCGGAGCCTCCTGCCACCGCTGCTACTGGTTCACCTGAACCAGGCCGAACCGGTAGAAACACACCACTGCTCTAGACTCTTCTTAAAAACTTCCAGTGATGGAGCTCCCATGATTTCTGGAGGCAAGCTGTTCCACTGGTTAATTGTCTTCACTGTTAGGAAGTTTCTCCTTATTCCAGGTTGCTCATCTGTTTGATTAGTTTCCAACCATTGTTTCTTGTCCTGCCCTCTGGTGCTTTGGAGAATAAACTGACTTCTTTGTGGCAGCTCCTCAAATACTGGAATACTGCTATCATGTCACCCCTAATTCTTCTTTTTTTAGACAAGCCAAACCCAAATCCTGCTGTTCTTCATATGTTTTAGTCTATATATATAATTCATCCATAAAATTGAAACAATGTGGATATTGCTTTTTCATTTTCAGTCTTCTTTTTTTAATCCCTAATATTTTCAGATAAATGAAGACCGCTTCTGAGCAATTTGATGCCTGAACATGGCTAAATTTGAGGGGTAAATGATATTATTACGAGGGTGAGTCAAAACGTAATGCCATTTTCTTTAGGATATGTATAATTACCAACACAGGAACATGTAGCATACATCAAAATGAAGCTGGTCCTCTGTGGATCACATCCCTACTTCTCAACATAGTCACCGTTTCTCTCAATAGCAATGTTCCACCTTCGAATGAGAGCATGTATCCCTGCCTCGTAAAATTTTGTTGACTGTTCTTTGAGCCACTTCTTCACTGCAGTTTTCACTTCCTCGTCACTGGAATAATGTTTGCCTCTCAAACCCTCTTTGAAAGCCCCATGAAAGAGGGTTTGAGAGGCAAACATTATTCCAGTGACGAGGAAGTGAAAACTGCAGTGAAGAAGTGGCTCAAAGAACAGTCAACAAAATTTTACGAGGCAGGGATACATGCTCTCATTCGAAGGTGGAACATTGCTATTGAGAGAAACGGTGATTATGTTGAGAAGTAGGGATGTGATCCACAGAGGACCAGCTTCATTTTGCTTTATGCTACATGTTCCTGTGTTGGTAATTATACCTGTCCTAAAGAAAATGGCATTACGTTTTGTCTCACCCTCGTATATACCGGGAGCTACTGTACATGTCTTCTGCCCTTTTCAGTTACTAGTCTGTGTTTAATTTTGATGAATCAAACGCTACACTACAGACCGCTAAGATGGCCATAGGAAAGCTTTACAGTATAGGGAATATCTCATAAGGCAAGGATACATCCAGTGAAGTAAACAGTATACTGCCCTGATGGCACAGTGCCCTGAAGACAAAATCTGCCTTGCAATGTTACCAGGCAATCCACAGCTGCTATTGCAATATCTACATTCAGCTTTTCATCAGAGGATGGACATGTTTTTTCCTCCCTATTAGCCCACAAACAAACTTAGCCAAGTTCACATTAACTTCTTCATCGATCAATTTGTACATTTATTAACAATTTCACACTCCATTATAGCAGCACCCTGAGTGGATTATGAAGCACTTTAAAGATCTTAAAAATACAAGATTAAATCATGACAAATGCTGCAGCTCACAAGGAGCCTACCAATGAAGCAACATAATGGAGACTTCAGGCAGCAGAGACGGGAAGGAAGGAAGGACCCAGGGGGAGATTAGAGAGGCTTAATTTCAAGCATTCTCATTTCTGATAAACACTATGCTACGGGTTCTCTTAGTCTGACCCAGCGGGCAGTGAACATAGTCTACTTGAATTAAAATCCAAACAACTATTGGGTGCATTGAGTATTTTTCATAGGCCCATTCATTTATTAATCCTTTTCCTATCCCATACAACTCAACTTTTGCTCCTATCCAAAAGCTTTCTCAAGTCATAAACAAGGTGTATCACAATCACAGCTGCAGTGAAATAATATATAAATAGCTCAGCTTTCTTTCTTTCTTTCTTTCTTTCTTTCTTTCTTTCTTTCTTTCTTTCTTTCTTTCTTTCTTTCTTTCTTCTTTCTTTCTTTCTTTCTTTCTTTCTTTCTTTGAAAAAAAAAGCCATGAATAATTCCCCCCCCCCTCTATGTATTTTATCTGTCACAGCAAAATGAAGAGTCCTTATTCAGAGCCCAGGTTGACAGGAATAACCAATCAGATTGAGACTGAACTTTTCTACTTTTCAACAATGGTCACAGTTAAAGCCTCAGAGAATAGCTCTGATTAATAACATTTTCCATATTGTATCATTTCTTACACCATGCCTCATCAAAATGAGCAGCTTCAGAAGGCAGTCGGAAATGAATGTCATTTTCCGTAAGAAAAAGAAGGGCGTGTGTTTCATACATGTGTCGAGGCAGACAAAGAACCCTGAAATCTTTTAAAGTTTTTGAAGGAAAGGTTATCCTTCACACCAGAAAATTAGTTCTGATTTCCTTCCCTAATGAACAGTCTTCCCCCCCAACACACACACACACACACACACACACACACACACACACACACACACACACACACACACCAGTGCAGTCTCAGCGCAAATGAATGAATGGCAACCTTGAGCTATTACAGGCATGATTGTAAATCCACAACTAATGATTGCATATGTATAAGTATGTTTTAAAACAAATCAAAACAACAATTTAAAATTTTGCCCTAGGTTTAGACTTCCCATCAGCTACTCCTGGGTTATAGTATAAGTTCATAGTGATAGACCACAAATTACTAGTCCTGGAACAGATAATTATCATTACATTTAGTGTGACTTCATAAATACATTTCTGACCTAAATCCTCAACAATGTTATTAGGCTCACTAAGTCAGCCGAACCAATGCTACATTAGTTCCTGAAAGATCCTTCCTTCCTTCCTTCCTTCCTTCCTTCCTTCCTTCCTTCCTTCCTTCCTTCCTTCCTTCCTTCCTTCCTTTCTCATGTATTATTTTTTTATAAATAACTCAAGACAGCAAAGATATCTAAATACTCCTTCCTCTTTCTATTTCCCTACAATAACAACCCTGTGAGGTGAGTTGGATTGAAGAAGACTGACTGGTGCAAAGTCATCTGGCTGGTTTTCATGCCTAAGAAGGACTAGAAGTCTTGGTCTCTTGGTTTCTATCCTGGTGCCTTAACTACTTGTCCAAACTGACAAATCTTGCTGAATTGTGATGAGTTTTAAAAATAATCTGAATAAGTTACTTGTTATATAAGTATCTTCCAATTTATTTGCTTATTTGCTGTATTTTTATTTGCAGCCACACAGTATAAATCTTCCACCATTTATTTTTTGTAGCCTGATAAGTTAGGGAGGATAATTTCTGAGTTTCTTTCCTTGCTTGTTGTGCATTTATGGGCACAACTATATCCCAACTGCTTGTTCCCTGGCAGCATCTCTTTCCAAATTCTTCTAAGAACATTCCCAATGGCACTCCCATGAGGTTTGATCAATGGAGGGGGAATGAAAACTGCAAAAGGCCAATAAACACATCATTGGCAAAGAATGCCTAGTCACTCCTGTGATAAAAAGTATATTAGAAGAAGATAGACAAGCCAATTTTTAAACTGGAAAGCTCTAGATATTGTTAAGTTTCCTCAGCTGTAGAGAAAACTTAACAATATCTGTAGACTATGGCTGTCAAACTCCCAGCCCGCGGGCCAGATTTATCATGTGCTGGCCACACCCACGTCCAGTTTAGCAAAGGGGAAAAAAGTTTTGATACATCACGTGACGCCACCATGATGACGTGTTTGACACCCCTGCTGAAGACCAAGGCAACGTCATGAGGACACGTCACATCAAAAGATGGAAACAGTGAAAAGGACTTACACTGCTGTTATGCCTCCGTTACAGAGGTAAAGATAGTGATGGGAATTATTTTATGGGCCAAGTGCCTTGGATATCATGAAGGCCACCTTATGAAAAACTGTACTTATTTTATATTTTGTTTTCTTTATATTCCTAGTCATTCAGAATGATCAATCAGCTAAGAAATTCAGAAAGCAAAATAATAACTGGTAGTGCATTTTAATAAGCCAAACCATAGATCCACTTTCTGTGCGTCTCCCATAGTATGAGTATACAAATCCATAGACTTCAGTTCCACTTGTACTGAATTTGAATGGCTTCAGCCTCCTTGCCCATAATAATTTAATTATGTCAAAAAAAAGCATTGTTTGTGACAATGCTTGTTATTTGTTTGTTTTTTTACCTGATTATTAGCACACTCTTCCCTTGAAATATACTTCAACACAGTCATCATGTTAAGGTAACACAGCATTTATCAACCGGGGAATGCTTTTTTTATTATTGTTTAATTCTGTCAGTCAAGCAGTGAAATAGATGAATCTGAGCAGTTATTTATGAGTCAATAAAATAAAAATCAAATGTATTTTATTCATAGCAGAAATCCATAAAGCAAGTACACTAGTTTTAAGCTGTATACTTGTAATAATATAATGCATGGCCCTACATATTTTGGAGCTCATCACCTCACAATATTTTGCAATGATTGTTCTGGACTGTTTCTTCTTGTGTTATGTTTACATCCCGCTTCTTTCCCTGAAGGATCTTAAGATACTATTCAGACAATTTCGGTGGCATCTTAATCTCTCGGACTAGCTTAATCTCTCGGACTAGCTAAGCAAATCCTTTGCGGTAAATGACTCCAAGACACTCTCACGAGTATAGACTTCAGGTAAGAGGTCAGTCCGTGCCGAACCAATTTAGGTTAAAGTCAGCGCTGAGAGCATCCACCTCTCAGCGCTATTTATGCAATTCCCCACCATCACCCCCACCAAACCACCATCCAGCTCTGTAATCCCTCCCTCTCTCAGCTGTTCAGCAGCTCCACATGGTTTCTGATGGTCTGTTTTCCAGCTTTGGCTTCAATCCGCTTGGTTTTCACTGCGTGTCAGTTAACTTGACGTCAGTCACTGGTGCCAGGCATCTGAACTGCTGAGAATACATGTCATCGACACCTGCCTATTCCCTGCAGTCCATTGTGTTGACAAATGTCGTGCTTTGCTTTCAGTGTCTCCCCCTCCCCCCAAGGTGCATGTGTCAAGTACTGGCACGACAGGTGGCTCTCCTCTACCAGGGGTCCACCTGCAGGAGACAAAGCAGAAGGGTTAGCAACATTTGAATGGTCCTGAATGGGCCCTGGTTTGTGTGGATATTGTTGATGGAATTGTCTTAACAGTCATTCAGCTTTGATGTCATGCGCTGCCACCCATGTAGCCTCCACAAGTGGATATCCTTTCTAGCACACCAGATATTGGAGGTTGCCTTGAAATAGTCTGGAATCAAGGATTTCATCTACCTCGTAACGACCCATGTATATGGGACCAGGGGTTGTTGGAAGGACTCGAGTTACTTCCACAGGCTTAAGTATACTAATGTGAAAAATGGGATTTCCTAATAAGGGTGGTAATTTCAATTCTACCATTACAGGGTTAATCACGCGAGTTACCAGAAACGGGCCAAGATATTTAGGACCTAATTTTTTTATTAGGTATCCAAAGTTTTAGATATTTAGTTGATAAATATACCTGATCCCTGACATAGAATGGTTTATGATTCGCTCGGCTTTTATCGGCATACTTTTTGTATTCCTCGGCCACTCGCCGTAATGCTAACTTCACCTGGGGCCACCCTTCTCGAATCTTATCAGCCCATTCCTTTAGGGTTTCTGAGCCTTGGGGTTTCAAATCCAACTCTGGAATTGTGGGGAATTCCATTCCATACACCACCTGGGAAGGCATGAGACCAGTACTGCGATGTACAGCATTATTATACGCTACTTCAGCGAAAGGTATCAAGATTGACCAGTCAGTTTGCTGGTACAATACATAACACCTTAAGTAGCATGCTATCATAGCATTAGCTCTCTCCACTGCTCCATTGGTGCTAGGATGGAACACAGAGCTCAACCCCTGTGATGATCCTATCAGTTGTACAAAGTTCCGCCAAAACCTGACAGTGAACTGTACTCCTCTATCTGAAATTATGTGTCATGGTACCCTGTGTAACCGGTATACATGTTGTAGAAACATTTTCGCCAACCGTTTTGCCGATTGTATACCAACACATGGGATGAAATGGGCCTGTTTTGAAAATAAATCTATTACCGTCCATATTACGGTATGCCCATTGCTGTCTGGGAGGTCAACTATAAAATCCATCCCAATTTCCTCCCATGGCCTACTGGGATCAGCTACCGGTTGTAACAACCCCAATGGTCTACCAGGCTGTGGTTCGTTCACGGCGCAAACCGCAAAACTCTGTACATAGGCCTCAACTTCTGTTCTCATCCGCGGCCACCAAAATTGTTGTCTAGTAATGTTTTTAAGGATCCATAATGTCCAGCGGGTTTAACATCATGGCATCTCTTTAACACTGAGGAATGAAGGCTTAGTGGCACATATAACTTATCTCCCTTCCAGGCTAGGCCCTCTCTGTTAGTTAATATGTTTATATGTTCAGCTAGCCAAGGATCTATTGCCAATGCCTTCTTCAGCTCATCATTCCATGGGTTTAAGGGATTTCCCTCTACTTCCCTTCCCACTTGCTGACATGGGGTTATCATGGCTTGTACCACATCTTCCCCCCAAGGTGCATGTGTCGAGCCCTGGATATTGCTATATTATAAACAGCAACATAGCTACTCCTAGTAATATCTGAAGAAATTGAATTTGCCACTGTATCATACTGTATACCAGATAAACCTGTGACTCATTGGGTCATTCATTGAAAGAAAGGTAGTGTAGTCCAATGTGACCAGAATTCTGATGGAATGTAGTCTGGATTCCCAGGAGGGATGGAGTGCATTGCACAGGAGCAAAAGACAACTCAGTTCAGATAGTTTGTGTGAGAGAAAGAGGGTGAAGATGGCTTCTCCCTAACAATTCCTATAGTTAAATGCCTTGCAGAGGTATTAGCATGCTTTAGTTTGGTAAGATTCTGTCTATGGTTGAGGAACAATAAAGAAGTCTGTTCTGAAAAATCACTATATGTTTCTTGGTTTCTGGAGTCTGACAACAATAAACAATGGTTAATACATGTACATATACATATACATATACATGTACATGTACATGTACATGTACATATACATGTACATACACATACACATTACACATACACATTACACATACATATACCAACATCTTTGTCCAGCCATAAGAAGGCAGTGAAAAGGCCCTTTTCCATTCATTTCTCCTTGCATCCAGAAATTGAGGAGAGAAATAGGAGAGAGGTCTTTTTGATACAGTAGGAGAGTGATGACTCACCTGCTACCAAAAAATGAATGACCTGAAAATCAATGGCCAGGGACCAGGGTGTCCTGCCCCTTTGTTTATGATTCCCTGCAACCTGACTTCTGAAGATTGCTTGTGCTATCAGGAGTTCAGAAATGTGGCTTGTTAAAGAGAAATTGGGTGGAGGTTGCCTTTGTGATGGGACAGAAGCTTTCAAAAACATTGAAACATAGAATCATAGGACTGGAAGAGACTTTGGACGACTTAGAGTCCATCCCTATTCCCTCTATGATAGCTAGGCGACATGCCTTTTATCATAGGAACCAAAAAGAGGGAGAAACGATTAACCAATACCTCTCCTCAATAAGAGCTTCAGCTCTCTATTGTGAGTTTGAGAATTTAGACAATGCCTTACATGACAGACTTGTCTATGGCATTAGAGATCTCCGTTTACAGCACCACCTATTGACCAAAATGGAGCTGCCATTATAATTAACAGTAGATGAAGCTAGGGCTGCAGAGCTGTCCAACAAATCAGCTATAGAAATCCAGCAAACAAATACCTCAGGTTCTGCTGCCAAAACTGAGGCAATCCATTCAGAAACAGTAAACATAGAAGGAGATGCAAGAGAAGGAGAAGAAGTTCACCGCCTTAAGCTGCCTACAAACAACAATGACAACAAAGAAAAGCTAACCTTCCAAAACACTTGCCTCAGCTGCGGGGTGAATCACCCACGAACTGCATGCAAGTTCAGAAACACATATTGCCTCCAGTATGGATGGAAAGGACAAGAGTCTGCAGAGCTCCTCAACCCACCACGAGACCAGCAGCCAAAACACCCTTACTTAGGAAAACTCCCTTCAAAAGTTCAAACAAGGGAGAAGACTGCTATACCATTACTAAAGATAGATACCCCCCAGAATCAATAATTGGGCAAGCAAATAGTGGGCTTAAGAATTTTTTTTATTAATGTTAAATTAGAGGGATCCCCATGTAAAATAGAGGTAGACACAGGGCCATCCATGTCCCTGATGTTCTGGAGTATCATCAAGCGGTTGGTTCCCAAAATTTCCAAAAAGGTAATTAAGCCTTGCCATATTAGGCTCAGGGATTACCAAGGAAGGCACATTCCTATTCTTGGTACCAGCCAATTTCGCATTCAGTTTGAGAAGTTCACAGGGCGGCTTCCCCTCATCATAGTAGTGGAGTCCTGACCAAGCCTTTTAGGGCTCGACTGGTTTGACTCTCTAGGCCTTTCTATCTCTGGCATCCACAACATCAATAAACCAGCCATGTCCCAGCTTATCAAGGAATTCACAACAGTCTTTGATGGCGGCCTGGGTAAGTACACAGGCAAACCCCTTTCTTTTAATCTTGATCCCCAGGTAGCACCCATCCGCTGGAAACCATTTGCGAATGCCATTTGCCCTCAGGGCTAAGGTAGACGAGGCCTTAGATAAACTATTAGCTCAGGGTATCCTTGTATTTGTATTTGTTTATTTGTCAAGCATATATTATTATAAGCAAAGTATAAACAGTAAAACATGATTGAATATATATATGTAATAGTACAAGCATGAATAAGAGTAAAAGAGGTATGAATATATCGGTACATTAGGACAGGAAGGGTAGGCATGATTGTGCGCTTATGCACGCCCCTTACCGACCTCTTAGGAATGGGGTGAGGTCGATGGTAGATAATCTGAGGTTGAAGTTTTGGGGGTTTGGGGAAGAAACTACTGAGTCAGGTAAAGTGTTCCAGGCATTGACCACTCTGTTGTTGAAGTCGAATTTTTTGCAATCAAGTTTGGAGCGGTTTACATTAAGTTTGTATCTATTGTGAGCTCATGTATTATCCTTGAGGCAGTACACCACGCAAAGTGGGAAACGCCTATTGTCACACCTGTAAAACCCGATGGATCTGTCAGAATCTGTTTGGACTATAAATGCACACTTAACATGCCCCCAAACCGGCTCTCTCGGTGGCGCCATAGGTGGCACCATCTTGTTTTTTGCTTCTGCTCATGCGCAGATGCTGTTTTTTGCTTCTGCGCATGCACAGAATCTGCGTTTTTAGCACTGCGCATGTACACGCATGCATGAAGCGTGCACCCGCACGGCGCATCATGAAGCGAACCGGCAGTGAGATAAGTCAGAACCCACCCCTGATATTGACCATGTAATACTTCTTGCTGTGTCTCTTTCTTATTCTTCATTTTAGTCTAGGGTTGTTGTTTTTTTTTGTAGACCAATTAATCCCTTTGGTATTCAGTAAGCCATCCTGCTTCAGTGCATCTTCAGATATTCTTCCAAAGCCTTTTTTTTTTCTTGTTCAGCTATATTACCCTTATTATTATTAT
The DNA here is from genome assembly GCA_023053685.1 of Diadophis punctatus similis. Taxonomy (NCBI): domain Eukaryota; kingdom Metazoa; phylum Chordata; class Lepidosauria; order Squamata; family Dipsadidae; genus Diadophis; species Diadophis punctatus. The sequence goes on from JALIGW010000122.1 coordinate 278,967, forward strand.
TCTGTAATTTTTACAAGTCGCTCTAACATTCTTTTCACAGAAATGTTTGTTCATTGAAAGAGGAATGTAAAAACTTGCTGCATGTGAGGTTGGAATCAATGCAGTCTCATTCCCAGTTCTATTTGTAGCTACCTCATAAGAGTAATTAGCATGAAAAAAGGAAACGAACTATACAACCATCAAGCTGATCCTCCTAAATGTTTTCAGTCCTCAGAATAACAGTATCCTTCTGAATATGGAGTCTTCAATGATTGTTCAATTAAGCTAAATGCTGCAACTAACAAAACTTTTATTTTCATTCAAGAAGGCTGGATTGCAATTTAAACTCCTTCATTATTGATTATTATGTGTTATCAAGGCAGTTGTTCTGTGAAGTTGTAAAAAAATTAACAGCATAAAAATTTGCCCACTTATTTCAATTGTCAACACCCCTATTATTGTGCTTTAAATAACCGCTGCAGTGTCTTCCTTCACTATCCCTTTCCTCATTTCTTTTTTTCTCACTTGGAATATGCTTACTCTGGATTTCTCAAGGGATCAAAATAGAAACACCAGACAGTTTCAGCAATAAAATATTGCATCGGCTCTGTTTGGTGTAAAACTCTCTTTTGGCTTCCCAAAATCTGAGTGAATCAAGAAGCAGGGCAGGGGTGGAGCGTCTTGACAAAACAAAAGGCTGCTTCGTTTCAAACCAGTGGAAGAGCTGGGTGTGTGCAGAAACCTCTGTTTTTTTTTGTGTGGTTTTTTTTTTTGCCAAATTGTGTTTAATTGTTTGCTCGTTAAATTTACACAGCTGCTTCTATCACTTCTGTGAGTCTGGGAAGAATAACTGGAAGAATAAGCTTAATTTTGAAACTGGAGCAAAATGAGAGGTGACTCTTGAGGTGGTCCTTTGTGACATCTGGGATCAGAGCACATATTCTTTAAGGCAAGAAAAACTTCGTGAAGATAGATCATGAGATCCTGCCCCTTTCATAAAATATCTGCAGGCAGATAGGAGTTCTTCCTGCCCAGGTTTTTTTTTTTTTAATCTTCGATATTCAGACAACTTGCAACATCTCTACATAGAAAATAGAGCAGTCTCATGTTTTCCAACTGCTGGCCCAGGAGCAGAGCCTTCTCTGCTATGGCTCCTGCCTTTTGGAATATCTTACTCCCCGGGGCGGAAGTACTCTCCTTACCCTCCTGACTTTTTATAAGAGCCTTAAGACCTGGCTCTGCCAGATGGCTTGGGGACCCAATGTGGGAGCTTCACAATGGAGGTGGTTGACTAATGAAAAGCTAAACCTGCCTCCCTCCATTGTATGCAGCTCCCTCCTTTGCCATTTTGTATTAATAATTTTATTTTATGTGCTTTCTTATCTTAATATATGACAACTTTTTAATGAACTTTTAAAACTTTTTAAATGTTTTTATGCCCAGGCTTATTGTTTGACATGAGATGTGCAGCAAATAAATTTCAAAATAATAAATAAATAAGTAAATAAGTAAGCAAGCAAGCAAGCAAGCAAGCAAGCAAGCAAGCAAGCAAGCAAGCAAACAAACAAACAAACAAACAAACAAACAAACAAACAAACAAACAAACATTATTTGTCTACCCCAAAAAAATCTTCAGATCCAAAGAAGTCTTCTTCAGAGTTCTTCTGAAAGCAAGGGTTGGAAGGTTTTTACCAGAGGAATTTCCTTTGTGGTCACATATTGTTAAGACTCTGTCCAAACAATTGGGTTTGCTAATATATGAACAAGCATTGTAGGCTGAATACTATAAAAGGGAGCAAGAAAGCAGGCTCGTTCTTTCTGCTGATTCTGACTCTCTCTGCTGATTGTCTCTGCTGCTTCACTGTTGAGTAATTGACTTCGTGTCTGTGTGAAAGAACTGTGAAGAACTGCTGTGTAAAGCGTAACTATCTGTGATAGTATAGATTTGTTTGTTAGCTGTAATCTTTGTTTGCTAGTTAAAACAAAGATAGGCAAGAAGAAGATTCTTCGTATTGACTGACTTACCGTGTGTGACTTGGACTTCCTATTTGAACTTTGCTACTTCTTTAAGTACCGTATTTATCGGCATATAACACGCACCGGCGTATAACACGCACCCCCATTTTAACAATAAAATTTGAGTAAAATTTTTTTAAATTAAAAATAAATGACTTGGAATGTCTGAACTTAATATTGGATTCATATTTATAACATTATAACATGAACTATAACATTAACTCCTCTTATAAGGCAAATATGAAATGAAAAAGCACCTCTTTGAATGAAAAAAGAATTGCTTTCTGGGAAACCAAAAAATTCCTCATCTTCACTTTCCTACCATCTTTCTTTTTCTTTCTGTCTTCCTTCCTTACTAACATTTCTTTCTTTCTTTCTTTCTTTCTTTCTTTCTTTCTTTCTTTCTTTCTTTCTTTCTTTCTTTCTTTTTTTCTTTCTTTTTTCCTTCTTTCTTTCTGTCTGTCTTTCTTTCTTTTTTTCTGTCTGTCTGTCTTCCTTCCTTCCTAACTTCTTTCTTTCTGTCTGTCTGTCTGTCTTCTTTCTTCTTCTTTCCTTCCTTCCTAACATCTCTTTTTCTTTCTTTCTGTCTTCCTTCCTTTCTAACTTCTTTCTTTTTCTTTCTTTCTTTCTTTCTTTCTTTCTTTCTTTCTTTCTTTCTTTCTTTCTTTCTTTCTTTCTTTCTTTCTTTCTTTTTCTTTCTTTCTTTCTGTGTGTCTTCCTTCCTAACTTTCTTTCTTTCTTTCTTTCTTTCTTTCTTTCTTTCTTTCTTTCTTTCTTTCTTTCTTTCTTTCTTTCTTTCTGTCCGTCTGTCTGTCTGTCTTCTCCTTCCTTCCTTCCTTCCTTCCTTCCTTCCTTCCTTCCTTCCTTCCTTCCTTCTGTCTTTCTCCCTGTAAGAGAAAGAAGGAACCTCTGTTGCCGTCTCCCGCGGGGCTGCAGCCACCCGACTGAGTCCCCGACCGTGGCAGCATCCCTGCTGTTCTCCGGCCAAGCGGCCGAAGGAGCCCTGGAGCCCTGACGCCGCCCTGCATCTTGGTCTCTTGGGGCTTGTCCGGCAGCCTGCTTGGAAGGCTGCGACGCAGGGAGGGAAGGAGCTGCTATTGCCGCTCCGGCATGTCTCTGTGGCTGACCGGGGAGCCGCGTCCTTGTTAACAATGGAGAAGCTGCGTGGAGCAGAGGCGCCTGGCGAGCGAGGCGAGTGGCTACATCGGCGGCAGGCTCCTGCCCGCGTCTCCCGCCCGCCTGCCCACCTCTTGCCTTAGCATTTAAAAGAATGAGAGGCGGGCGGGCGGGAGACGCAGGCAGGAGCCTGCCGCCGATGTAGCCACTCACCTCGCTCGCCAGGCGCCTCTGCTCCGCGCAGCTTCTCCATTGTTAACAAGGACGAGGCTCCCCGGTCAGCCACAGAGACATGCCGGAGCGGCAATAGCAGCTCCTTCCCTCCCTGCATCGCAGCCTTCCCAGCAGGCTGCCGGACAAGCCCCAAGAGACCGAGATGCAGGGCGGCATCAGGGCTCCAGGGCTCCTTCGGCCGCTTGGCCAGAGAACAGCAGGGATGCGCCCACCCGTTTTTGAGCTGCCCCCAGAGCGGTGAATCAGCTGGGATCGGCATATAACACGCAGGTAGAGTTTTGGCTTCTAATTTTAGTTTTAAAACTGCGTGTTATACGCCGATAAATACGGTAAACTATTTGTATATACTTTAAACGTATCTGTTTATTGACTGAAGCAACTCATATCAAACTACAACATCACATTTCGCTGTGCACGTGCTCAAGAGCACACAAACTCCTTAACGCATATGATTCCTCCTTTTATTTGAAATAAAAATAATACATTATTCTGAAAAATGTTAAAGTAAATTAAGGCATATCAGAAATTCTTAAAAGCATCCAGATAGCGGTGCTAGTTCAATTGAATATTTAAGTGTCTTAAAATACCTGTTACTTCAACATATTTTGTGTTGGACTACACTTCCTGTATTTGACCAAGGGCTATGCTAACTAAAACATGGATTTTGCAGTGTTAAACATTGTGAAGATACTGAGAGTATCTGTGCTCCTAATAGCTGATTATTTTACATAGCAATAATATGCCGTTTTCATATAATTGTTTTCATAGACACTGTACAAATGAATGTGTAAGAAATATTGGTATATATTTTTGTTTTGTTTGCTGTAAATTGTGTAGAACTAATGAAGTAGTAAAATACATTTAGACAGTTAAAAGCATCTAAATGAACAAGAGAGTGTGGGAAAGGAATGACATATACCTAAGGGATTAATAACAGATATCAATATGCTTGAGAGAACATACTGGCCAATTCTGCAGAGAGGGATTTTTTAATATATATTTTGATGATTTTCCTTCATTAGTCGAGCAGTCACTTTTAATTAATGAGAAAAGTAGTATAAGAATGAAAGCTTAATCACTAAGATCATTGGCTTGCATTAAACTATGTCATTTAAGAGGGTTATAGAATTAACAGTGAATGCAAATGCTTTTCATTTGACATGATTTCTTTTTGTCAAATCATTTTTTTATATCCACCCTATGCCCACACACACCCAAATCATTTGCCACATTTGTTTTGCATTCTGGCAACTATGTTTGCCTCCTGATATATCCTGAACCACTTTTTAAGACTGGTTATCTATCAGTGCACCATAGTTCAAAACATATGACTTCCAGTAGAATTTTTCCTGATAATGGACTATCAGGGAGGCATTATAAAGCATCTAGCTGGTGTCAATTCATGAAACCTTCCCGACCTGCTCTCGAGTTGCCATAGGCAGGGGGATGGAGAATTGAGCCTCGCAGCTGTATTGAGGAGTTAGCACCTCAGTCAAAACAAAGCGCATTCCAGCCGGCATCTCCAAGGCCATCTCCACGGAGATCCACAGTGGCCAGAGGGAGTGACTTCAACAACCCATGAAATTGCTTCGTTGGGGAATGTGACTGATGACACACCTGGGGGGATGGGGAAACAGGGTCAGAGCCAAGGCACGAATTAAGTGAGGTCAGAGTTGGCTTCACTTGGTACGTGCTGACATGATGCTCCTAATAAATAACTGGATTTCTTTTGAACCTCAGCTTGAGATTCATGTTTTAATTAGGGCATTGGTCGAAACCCTGTCAGCTGGCCTCAAAATATAATAGGCAGTTCTTGCCTTAGTGGTTTATGAATTGCGCAGGCTGGAATATAGGATGCAGTAATTCCTAGGACCAGTGTGAATGCTTTGCAAGATCTGAAATCCATGAAGTGTTTTTTTAGAAGTGACTTTTCATATTCCTTCTTGGTCAAGTCAGTACATTCTATAGTATTTCCAGTCTAGTCTATGGCTTTGAGATTTTTTATGGCTTTGAGATCTTCTATCCAAGTGCTAACCGGGCCAGTTCTTTTTTGCTTTTACAAAATGCTGCTGTGACTTTAAGATAGTATCTCTTCATAAAGAAACAACATTTTTTTGCCATCCATTGCTTATCTAACCTGTCTCTTTTCTTTCCTCAAACAACTTTACACAAACCCTGTAAAGTAGATTAGACTTAAAGGTGGTAACTCTTCAGTGTCTGAAAGTGAATTCTGTCACTGCAGAGTAAAGAAATCAGATTCACATCTTTAAAGCCCAAAGCTTAATATTGTGTCACAGAATGTAGCATACACTCTACAGTCATAGAAATCATATTTTATTTGTTACATCTTGACTTGTCATAATTACTAAGATATTTTTGTCATTATCTCTTTTTACTTATTTGTTCTTCACTTGTATGCACCACTTGAAATATTTTGGTCAGGAAGGCAACTATCGGTCATTACACAAACATAATGGTACATTTCTTTACAATTTTGTTTGCTCAGCCATCTCTCCTTTACAATCACCTCCAGGCAGAACTTGTCAAGTTTTCACTTTAATTTTAAGACATTTATGAAAGATCACCTTAATTATAAGTTTCTTGGCATAGCATTTATGTTGTCATTCTATATGAGTGATGTGTGTTTCCAATATGTTACCAATGCCAAAATATATTTTCAAAAGTTTACTCTTTAGAGAATGAAAACATGAAATATTACTACAAGTGAAGCAATTTCAAAGTTTATTTTTAAGGACAAGGATGATCATCTGTTCCATCATGCCAGTTTTTAGACCAGAAATAGTGCAGAATTGATTCTTGATTTAACTCTGTTTTCATCATTTTATTTATATTAATTTACATGCAAATTTTCCTAATACACCTTTCCTTTCCTTTCCTTTCCTTTCCTTTCCTCCTTTCCTTTCCTTTCCTTTCCTTTCCTTTCCTTTCCTTTCCTTTCCTTTCCCTTTCCCTTTCCCTTTCCCTTCCCCATCCCCTTCCCCATTCCCTTTCCCTTTCCCTTTCCCCTTTCCTTTCCCTTTCCCTTTCGCTTTCGCTTTCGCTTTCCCCTTTCCTTTCCTTTCCTTTCCTTTCCTTTCCTTTCCTTTCCTTTCCTTTCCTTTCCTTTCCTTCCCTTCCCTTCCCTTCCCTTCCCTTCCCTTCCCTTCCCTCTCCCCTCTCCCCTCTCCCCTCTCCCCTCTCCCCTCTCCTCTCCCCTCTCCTACCTTCAATAATCCTGTCTCAAAGTTTGAGATGGCATTGTAGATACAGCATGGTACTTACAGGGCTGCAGAAAGAAACTTACATGGACAAATTCCAGGCGGATAAAACTGGGAAAGCTACATACTATACAGGAGCTGAGCTAAAAACTTCATTTCATATCACCTGAGTGCTGCTGGTATGTATTGACAATCTCTTGATCTTAAAAACATGAGGAGAACAAAGGAGTTCCTCTGTACAATCAGTATGACGTGATCAATGTAGATCTTTCTGGATCTGGAGGCATGGAGAACCATCACAAAATATTAAACGTGCAAGACCTTTTAAATTCTGGGTCAAATATGTGATGGGCTTCAATGAAACTCAGTGGAATGATATTCATCTCTGACACACAGCACTGAAAGTTCTAATTTATTCAAAAAGGATATCCAAAAGAAGGGTTGGGAGATACTACACTGTACTAAAAAAAAGGAAAGGAAAGGAAAGGAAAGGAAAGGAAAGGAAAGGAAAGGAAAGGAAAGGAAAGGAAAGGAAAGGAAAGGAAAGGAAAGGAAAGGAAAGAAGGAAAAGGAAAGAAAAGCATACATGTGCACACAAATTCAAGAATCAAAGCATGGACATTTTTTTTGAAAATATGTGGAGAAGAATAAAGGAAAGGTGAAACAAAAAATAATAGCGGGAAATTATTCTAGACTACTTTAGTAAGAAGAAAATATGGATGAATTCTCACTATTTCAGATGACTTTTTGACCAGTCCTAAAAAGGACATATGATAATCATAATGTTTGATTTCCATTACCCTGACATCTGCTGAGAATTTAACTGCAAAGACTCAGAGAGCTAATAAATTCTTGCCTTCTCTTGCTAACAACTTCATTTGTCACAAAGAGGGGGAAAGATCTGTCTTGGATCTAATTCTCACCAACAGAATAGTGACAATTTTTTTTTTAATTATGGCCAGAAGTCAGTAAAACAGACCAAAGAATCATAGAGATATCAACAGAAAGGAATTAGTTGAAGAAGTGAGGATAACTGGTATATTGTAGGAAAGTGATCATGTTATTCTTGAATTTATGACAGAGAAGGAAGATATTAGATTAGATACTAGATTTCAGAATAAGGAATTTGGATGAACTCCAGTTAAACATGGTCAGATATACAGTAGGGCTTTAGATCCTCAAAAACAAATGTATCCATAAAGGAAGGGGAATCCTACAAAATGAGAAATATGAAATGCAGTCACCAATCTTTCTTAACAAAAGGAAAACAAGTGAGAAGTCGAACAATAAACATGTGGCTACACACAGAGCTCACTTAATAGCTAAAAATAAAAAGGGACCAACTTTAAAAAATGATCTTGTATAAGAGAGATGGTCATATAGTTTTCAAAATAAATAAAATATGCCATTCTGATATAGTTCATATATACCTTCCTGTAAATGAGTGCCAGTTCCTAAAACTAATACATTGTAGTAATCTATAGTTTAATGGTCTATGAGTTCAATTCCCAGTGGAGACTTTGAGTCTATATACAATAACAATCTCCCTATGTACAGAATGTCGGATAGTAGATTGAAACTGATCACATACTGCCTCCTGGTGATCAATACCTAAATATTCCAGGAAAATGTCATATACATAATGTATCTGGACATCTGCCACACTTTCAATAGTCAGTTATGAAATTGCCCTTAATAAAATGATAAAAAGAAGTAGATACTACTGTCAGATGAATACACAATGGGCTGAATGATCACTCTCAAGGGTGCTCATTAACAGCTCCCATTTGGTTCTAAATATTGAGCATAGTGTCTTAGGCCTTCTGCTGTTCTTTTTTTTTTAATCAATGATTTGGATAAAGGAGTTGAAGGGACACTAATGAGTTTGCAAATGAGACAGAACTGGGAGGGGAGGCCAAAGGAGCGAGAAAAGTTTTAAAAAGTCCTAAATAGAATTAACTAGTGGAAGAATGTGATTTAGCAGAGAAAAATGTCAAATGCTTCATCTGAATAGGAAAAAATTACAGACACAAGAATAAAATGGGAAAGATCTTACATAATTCATATGAAAAAGGACTTAGGCATCCTTGTCAACTGCAAGTTAAGCATGAGCTAGCAGTGTGATAGAATTGCTACAAAGGTAAATGCTGTCTTATTAACAGGTCCATATCACAAAAAAAATATGTTTTCCATTCCATTCTGCCCTGATCAAAATTCATAGTTTAAACAGGACAGAGAAAGAACAGATTGCATTTGAGGCAAACTATCAAGATCTGGAAATCACAGTCTATGAGACACAAAGTCTGTAGAGATTCTCAGTCATCCAGGTCATGTTTGTCCCAAAGGGGTTTTTTTCAGGAGGCAACTGGACTTTCTTGTTCTTTCTTTGAAGACATTTCACTTCTGATCCCAGAAGCTACTTCAGCTCTGACAGGGTAGTGGGGAATGGAAGGATTTATATTATATTCTTGCAGACAGATGGTCATTTGCATCCTTTTAGAGGGTTGTTAAAGCACTTGGAGGTTTATCTGTGTCCTCAGGATCACCTGAGTAGGGGATGAACACCCTTTGAATGGTGTGGGAGTAGGAATGGATTTCCAGAGGAAAAAATGGCAGACTACAGGAACCAGGAGCACCACTCAGGTGACCCTGAGGACACAGATAAACCTCCAAATGCTTCAAGGACCCTCTAAAAGGATGCAAATGAACAGCTGTCTGCAAGGAATATAAATCCTTCCATTCCCCACTATCCTGTCAGAGCTGAAGAAGCTTCCGGGATGAGAAGTGAAACATCTTCAAAGAAAAAACAAGAAAGTCCAGTTGCCTCCTGAAAAAGCACCTCTGGGGCATCTATGAGACACAGTTAATCTTGGTATGTTTATCCCACAAAAGAGATGACTGAAAGAAGATAAGAAAGTCTTAAAATATCTTAAGGACTATCCAATGAAAGATGAAGTGGACTCATTTACCTGTTGCTCCACAGGGTAGAACCAGAACCATTGAGATAAAGCTACAAAGAAGTAATTCAAATTAGAAGTTAGCAAGAGCATCCTGATGGTACAAGCAGGGAAATAGGCTAACACATGATGTGGAGATCTCTCCTTCTCTAGCGGTCTTAAAACAGAGGCTAAGTAGTCATTTGTCATAGCTGCTTTAATGTATCCTGCACTCAGTAGTGAATTGGATCAGATTATTTCTAAGACCCCCTTCCAGGTCTATAGTCCTGTGAACTATTCTAGAAAGAATCAAGAAAATGTCTTGCATTTTGTCCTGCTCTTTAGAGAAGCCTTTCTCTCTCTAGGTTTCAGCAGTGATAATGCAGACCCTCCAAATATCATTATAAAATTGAATACATATAGTGTTTCAAATAATTTGGACCACTGGCATTCAGGGCTTTCCAGGTTGGCATCAATATTTGAATAATATTTGGGAAATACACAGCAGGACAATGCTCGGATCAAACCATCTTACTCACAAAGTTGAATGGGTTAACCAAAGATTGTGACAAAGTCGTCTAAATAAAGCTAACATTTCAGAGAATAAATTAAAACCTCCCCCCAAATACTTGTGATTTTTATCTACCTCTTTGATTATAAGTGAGAATGCAAGCACATAATGTGGATGATATTAAGTTGTACAACACATTCTCATTATTCATGGTAACAGAGACCTGAATGTCCTTATAGTCTTATTTCTCCAATGCAGAACTCTGCTGTGTACAGTACTTTCCCACCACCGAACGTGAACTGTAAACTTTGAATAACTCAAGAAAAGCACAAGAAAAGGTGGATATTAAGGCTGTAAAAACAAGTGTTTCCTATTCTACAGTATTATAAGTTTTGTACCCCAAAGGCAGGAGCAACAGTTCTTCTAAATGTAATTGAGTTTTTAAAGGTTTCCCTAAAGTTCAGCATGGATTTAAGATGAAGAAATTCAAGCCTGTATGGCTATAAATAAAATATGTTCTTTAATGTTTGAAGCAAGCACATTTTTTTTTCTTGTCAGCAGAAAAAAAATGATCATCATTCGAAGAAAATGAAATATGACTGATAAGTTCAAACTAGTTTCATCCAAGTTATGCTGTTTTATCGTAAGTCAAAGCCATTATTATATTTCTTTGGCTCCTCACTTTTATTTGAAGTTATCTAGCAAAGATTAAGCTGTTTCAATTAGAAACTCTGCTTGGGAATGAGAGTCAAAGCTTAAGTTTCCTTTCAGTCTTCGTAATTCTCCTGCTTTTCATCCAAAGAATATTAAAGAATTGTGTGCTTTAAACATACACACACACACACACACACACTTACACCCCAGCATAATGTCATCTGAAATGAAGGATATAAAGTAGAGAATAAAATTTTAAAATGCGCTCAGTATGTTCAAATGAAGAAAGAATTTGCAAAAAAAAAAATAAAACCCAGGAAGTAATAGGCTGTTGAACAGATAATCCCTGTAATTAGCATTTCAGGAGAAACCACATATTATCACAGTAACTTATCTCACTATATAAGTCTCTGACCTCCAGGTTGTAATTGAGTAGAAAGCCTTGGATTGACTTCAGTTTCATTTAAAAAAAGGAACTGTCAGGGGGGAAAAAATTCATGAGAACTTCAGATACTAAAATTGCTGCTGTATTTCTGTTATCCACATCAAGCCACTTTCTATTTTCCATATAAGTTGCTCCTAGCATCCCTCACTATCAACCATACTACATGAGATTGCTGACAGATGCAATTCAGCAATGTACAGGACCCCATCTCATCTCCAACTCCATCTTCTCCTCCATTGTCGTGTCTCCATCAAGAATTTTAACAATGCTCCCACTTTGAATGCTCACTTGCATGAGGCAGATCAGGAGTAAGAAAAATTAGGACTCCCCTGTAAATTACTGATGTCCTTTCAGTGGGTCCTGCCCTAATCTTTGAGAAGCTTCACCTTAAGACAAATAATAAAGTTTTTGTTGAAAAAGTAAGAAACTACATAGAGCGCCCGTGAAATAACAGATCAACTACTGATAGAGTCACTAAACAGAGAGATATATTTATTCTTTAATCTCCCCATATGTTTTAGAAGTTAGGAATTTAAGTATTTGACAAATTGTTTTATTTTATGTTTAAGTGGGGAGTATAAGATAATTGATCTACTTATTAAATTGGGAATATAAGACAATTGTTCTACTTATTAAATTCATATCCTATCTTTCCCACAGAGTTCCTGAGCTCCTGAGGGTAGAACAAGAAGCAATGGGTGGAAACTAATCAAAGAGAGAAGCAACTTAGAACTAAGGAGAAATTTCCTGACAGTTAGAACAATTAATCAGTGGAACAACTTGCCTCCAGAAGTTGTGAATGCTCCAACACTGGAAGTTTTTAAGAAGATGTTGGATAACCATTTGTCTGAAGTGGTGTAGGGTTTCCTGCCTAAGCAGGGGGTTGGACTAGAAGACCTTCAAGGTCCCTTCAACTCTGTTATTTCTATTTCTAAAGTTCAAAGTTCCATCATCTTCCTCTTTGCTGACCTCAAAAGGCTAGGAACAAACAGAGATCGCCATATGACAAAGAATGATCAAGAATGCAAAATAACAGTAACACTAATAGCCCTCTGCCCACTGAATTGAAATCACAAGCATCTCCTTTCCCTCTGCTCACTCAGAATGGAATAAATTATTTTTTTTCCAACTTCCATATTTTCAGTACAGTTTGTGCCCATTTGCCCTAAAAATTCAAACATGCCGAAAGAAAGAGCTGAAAAGCTATCGAACCACCTCTCTTTCATGGTGTTCAAGAGCCCTTTTCAGCTGTGATGAGAAATGAGAGCTCATCAAGCTTTTTCGGAAGCATTTCCATATTGTTCTGTGTTGCTGTATTGATTGAAGTGGGAAACAGGAGATACATGCTAAACAATGCTAGGAACAACACTCCAGGAAGAAGAAATGGAAACTCCATAGCATAGGAAGAAAGAGATTAATGGTTGCCTTGAATCTAACAACCAAGAGCAGGTGAGGCCCCAGTTCCACATCAAGCAGAAAATAGTTCCATGGTTGGCTTTGCATAGCTTCAATGCTTCATATAAAATGTCAGTTTTGCTTCAATTGCAAACAGAAAGCAGCAGAATCTTGGCAGAGAAATGGACTCCAAGTGACTTAAAGTCAAGTGTCAGCACAGATCTAGTTCTAAAGTGATACAAAGGAGGTACTGAGGAGATACTATAAATCAAATCTTTATTTCCCTATTCATCATAGACCAACATTTTAGCCTGTGACTAAGATTCTCATCTGAGGAATTATTTATGTTAGGGAAATAATAATAAAAATCACAGCATGCCAATAGCCCACTGGTATCGTGGTAAATTTAATTTTACCATAATGTTAAGAAAATTAAGCAGAGTAAGGTAGTTCTCTCATACCATGCATGAAAGGAAGAAGACATGTAACTGTTACAATTATCCAATCATTTTCTTTTAATTCCAACCGATCCCATCATCACTTCTTCTGGCATTCTGATCCTTTCATAGTGACAACCCATATTGTTCACCTAATCAGAGACTTATTGACCTCAAGTGGACAAGCAATAAAGAAGGCCACATATTTTTCAGGCATAGCAGTGAGCCAGGTTATGAGGTTTTGCTGCATTATCTGATAGACAATAAACAAGCAGGATAGTGAGCAAACAGGATGTGCCATGCACATATGAGGTAATTCATGCCATCTACAAAAAGCCTAATGCCCTCCGAGTATAATATTGTCTCATTGCCAGCATTGATATAAGAATTATTTGCCAATTTAATTATAGAAAGGAAAGGAGAAGTGCCATCTTGTCTTTTGCTCAGGCAACAAAAAGTTTGTGTCAGATTTGGCTTTACTAGTAGAACTGAGTTCACAGTGACCAACACAATGTTCAATGTATTCTGTGTTGGGTTGTACAGAGATGAAAGCTTATAAGATTATCAGAAACAGAAAGCTGTGATTTCTTTTCTCCCATTAGTCAAGTTGATCATGACAATAATAATGATTACCTAAACCTTCTCCCCAGCCATCTTTTATTTTATCAATGCTATAATTCAATTAGGGCGGAACAAATCCCATTCTAAAACTGAACTGAACATTTTTTATTTTTTATTTTAAATCTTTTCCCACTAAAAGAGAGAAAGCAACTCTTCTAGTATATATCCAACACAAAACCCTACATAGCAAGATACCTAGGCATATTTCCCTATATTTCTTGATTGCTGCTAAGGACTATCTTGATCACTTGCACTTTGAAAAATTATCAATGTACATAACTCTATGAATTTAATTTGCTGTGCTTCTGATTTGGATTGTCACTTTTGATTCTGTTAATTTATAAGTCCATTCAGTCCCATTTCCCACTCAAAAAAGACAAATTTTATGACTAGAATTGTTTTTATTTTATGTAAATTATCTATACTATGGCCAGATAAAAATGTAGATTAAAAGTCAATTCATCTATTAAATTAGGGTGACATGGAGTATTTTGTGAAATTATTATTAAATGAATTCCTCAGCCCTGTTTTGAGATTGTCTTGTTCAAATCACAATAAAGTCATATTTTGATATAAAGTAGGTTTCAGTAAAATGTCTATGGCAGAGGTGGTATTCAACAGGTTCTGACCAGTTCTGGAGAACCGGTAGCGGAAATTTTGAGTAGCTCAGAGAACCATTAAATACCACCTCTAACTGGCCCCGCCCCCATTTATTCTCTGCCTCCCAAGTCCCAGCTGATCAGGAGGAAATGGGAATTTTGCAATAACCTTCCCCTGGAGTGGGGAGGGAATAGAGATTCTACAGTATCTTTCCCTTGGAGTGGGGTGGGAATGGAAATTTTACAATATCCTTCCCCTGCCACGCCCACCAAGCCACCCCACCAAGCCACACCCACAGAACTGGCAGTAAAAAATGTGAATCCCATCACTGCTAGAGATTCTCAATCATCCAAGTCATGGTTGTCCCAAAGCGGCTTTTCGAAAGGCAGATGGACATTCTTGGTTTTTTCTTTGAACACGTTTTGCTTCTCATCCAAGAAAAAGCTTCAGTTCAGAACTGAAGAAGCTTCTTGGATGAGAAGTGAAATATTTGCAAGGAAAAAGACCAAGAAAGTCAAGTTTCCTTTTGAAAAGAACCTTTAGGTTTCAATAAAATGTACTTTTAAGATAGTACTATTTCTTTAAATGAAAGTCAGAGAGACAGAAATGAATTTAAAAAATTGGACATGCCAATAATGTTAACAAACCCAATATTATAATGGATAGTTCACAATAGAGAAAGCCCTATTGTTAACCTTACTTATCCTGTTGTTGGCCAAGGAGCTGGCTCTCTAGAATAACTCTAAAACACGAGTAACTGTTTTGGTCTCACATAACTGATCCCAAATATTAGGGCTTGTAGCAAAAATCACTTGGTTCTTGAAACATAAAACCAACCAATGAGAAAACTAGAATGAGCATACTATCTCAGTTCAATCTTCTAAGGAATAGCCACCTATAAGCTATATTTTATGTAATAAAGGCATGAATAAGTGAGACTGGATTTATTTTCCTAAAAGGAAACACCATTGATATACTAGCTAAATATTTTAAATGGACTTTTTTTTTACTTTTCACATTTACTTTGATCAAAAGGACATTAAAATCACTTTTTCCCTTTTTCCCCCAAGGAGAAGAAAATGTTGATGAAATTATCATGAGTGGTAAGATAAGAAGTACAGGAGTGTAGTGGGGTGAAGTGAGTGTCCTGTCCTTCAGTGCACAACCCTATCATCTTTCAGAGGTTACCAGTTTCCCTGGCTCCCAATAGATTAATTAAATTTTAAGAAAAGATATTATAAGAAAACTCCTCCCTTCAGACATCCCGACATCTAGTGGGGCAACCAGCAAGTGATGCAAAGTCATGTGTTCTTGTAGCAATAAATTAAACTTGTAAATGCTACCTACTGTAAGGCTTATCTCTCCGTCTATCTTGGAAAGATGCGAACTTCTGAGCTGAATAGATCAAAAGGATTCTTTATTCAAGTAGATGTGAATACAGGCCATTCAAAGCAAGATCTGAATACCCTTAGGCAAAGCAAACACACTTAAGCTTAGAAACTCCTCCCCATTAGCCAGAGTGTAAACCCTGGCCAATACACATGTGTGAAACCCAACTGCTTGGAAACGTAATCTTCTCTGGTTCCCAAAGCCTCTATTTGAGTAACATCACCACATGGCCCCTCATAAAACATGTCCCAGGATTTTCGGGACTCTCACCGCCATTGTTCTTAGGACAGTGGGACGTACTGAAGATAATCACTATTCTTGAGGGCCTAGAGGTCGTTGAAAGACCTTGGAAAGATCGCGAGAATTCTACATACATCCCCTGCCTGGCTTTTTCAACTGCCAGGCGTCTTTGGGGGAGGAACCTGGCTCGGATTAATTACTTAAAAGCTGCTTCCCAGACTGCTGCACCCCCCCCCCACTGCTACCAGCTACCAGTGATATCCAGGGAGCTTTTTACATCTGTGACAATTGATAACTATACTGGATGCCCAGTTTGAAAATATTTTTCCCTCCGTGGGTGTTCCGGGTCATCCTAATGAACAGAGAGACTGCGCTGAAGATGTGGAACCCCCCCACGAGTCCAACTCGGTTGCAGACCGTGGGGAAGGGAACCTCAGATCCCCAAAGACATCGGAGGAAGGGGGGCTTTCATCACCCCTGGATTATAGAATATCCCTGGACCATTAGACCATCTGGAAAGGCTGAGTTAAAGCAAAGGACCTGTCCTCCTAGTATGCCCTTATTCGGAGGAGTTTGCCTTCTTTTTAATAACACTTATTTTAAATTGTATTTCTCCTCCTCTGAGATCTGACATGTGTATGTGTATGGGTATGAGTGCGTAGGAGGATGGATGGTATTTATGAGAATGGCATGTATGAGAATGGTATGTATGGCCTGCAGGAAAGGAAGGGGGCCAGCGGGTGGGGGGTCTCTGGTGGGGAAGAGAGCCGGACCATCTCGGTCATTATGGGAAGAGGCAGATATGGCGGGAGCAGAGGGGAGGGCCGCTCTCGGGGAATAAGACCTCGCTGTCTTCAAGCGATCCCTTGTTCCGGCCCCTCTGTCTTGGTTCCATCTTGCTCAGCCCAGGTACCTGGCAACCAGGGTTCTCAGGGCCCTGGGCTCAGGATGTTACTGCTTAACGCCAGGTCAATTATCAACAAAGCCCCCCTGATACGTGATTTAATCACAGAGGAGGGGGCAGACCTGGTATGTGTTACCGAGACCTGGCTAGGGCAAGAGGGGGGAGTAGCCCTCTCTGAGATATGCCCAGCCGGTTTCTCGGTGCAGTACCATTCTCGACCCCAGGGAAGGGGGGGAGAAGTGGCAATTATAACGCGTGGAAATCTGCATCCTCGTAGGATCCCTGCCCCGGAGATTGTTGGGTGTGAGACGCTCCTTCTGAAGTTGGACTTAGGGGTTCAGGTGGGCCTTTTCTTAACGTACCTGCCTCCCAGCTGCGTAAGTAAGGCCCTGCCTGAGCTGCTCGAGGCAGTAGCCGGCTTGGCGGTTGAGTTCCCCAGGCTTATGGTGCTGGGGGACTTCAACTTGCCATCTGCTGGTGAAACCTCTGGGATAGCTCAGGAGTTCATGGATTCCATGACAACCATGGACCTAACCCAAGTAATCCAGGGTCCGACTCATGAGGGTGGTCACACGCTTGACCTAGTATATCTCTCGGGGCAGTGGAGAGATGATCTGAAGATAAGGGACATAGTCATCACCCCTCTGTCATGGTCAGATCATTTCCTACTGAGGCTGGATTTCACGACCGCACTCCTCCCCCGCAGGGAGGCGGGACCGACTAGGTGGTTCCGCCCCAGGCGCCTAATGGAGCCAGAAGGATTCCAGAGGGAACTTGGGGAAATACCTGAAACCCTGGTACACAATTCGGCTGACTCCCTGGTGGCTGCTTGGAACACCGCAGCATCAGGGGCTCTAGACCGAATTGCGCCTAAGCGACCTCTCCGTGGCAGTGGATCCCGGAAAGCTCCCTGGTTTACCGAGGAGCTCCGGGAGATGAAACGCCAGAAGAGACGTCTGGAGCACCGCTGGAGGACCAAGAAGGCCGAGTCTGACCGAACACTATTAAGAATTTACATCAGATCTTATTTAGTGGCGATAAGGGCGGCAAGACGATCCTATCTTTCCGCTCTTATTGCGTCCACGGATTCTCGTCCAGCCGCCTTGTTTAGGGTGACTCGCTCCCTCCTTGGAAAAGGGGGGAGCGAGGAACACTTGCAAGGCAGAGCTGAGGAATTTGCTGAGTTTCTGTCGGATAAAGTCGCTCAGATTCGGTTGGACTTGGACTCTGGCAGGGCAGAGTCCATAGAGTTGACAGGGGCCAGTCTTAATCCATCTTTGTGGGAGGAGTTTGGGCCTGTTTCTCCCGAGGATGTGGACAGGGCTATGGGAGCGATGGGGACCTCCACCTGTTTATTGGACCCGTGCCCCTCCTGGCTGGTCTCGGCCAGCAGGGCGGTGGCATGCAGCTGGATCCGGGCGGTGATCACCGCTTCTTTGAGGGAGGGATTCGTACCGCAGTCGTTAAAAACTGCGGTGGTGCGACCCCTCCTGAAGAAGCCTTCCCTGGATCCAGCTGATTTGAAGAACTATCGTCCAGTCTCCAACTTACCTTTTTTAGGGAAAGTTGTGGAGAAGGTGGTGGTGACTCAGCTTCTGCAGCTCCTGGATGAAACAGACCATCTAGATCCTTATCAGTCGGGTTTCAGGCGCGGCTACAGTACTGAAACTGCCTTGGTCGCCCTGATGGATGATCTCTGGCGGGCCCGGGATGGGGGGAACTCCTCCATCCTGGTGCTACTTGACCTCTCAGCGGCTTTCGATACCATCGACCATGGTATCCTTCTGCATCGGCTCGGCGAGTTGGGAGTGGGAGGCACCGTTTTACGGTGGTTCTCCTCTTATCTCGCCGATCGGATGCAGTCAGTGTTGGCAGGTGGGCAGAGATCGTCCCCTAGGCCCCTATTATGTGGGGTGCCCCAGGGGTCGGTTCTCTCGCCCATCCTGTTTAACATCTACATGAAACCGTTGGGTGAGATCATCCGCAGACATGGGGTGTGTTTCCATCAGTACGCTGACGACACCCAGCTGTACATCACCACCCCGTCTGACTTCAGGGAGGCAATGGACGTAATGTGCCGATGCCTGGACGACGTTAAGATCTGGATGGGGAGGAACAGGCTCAGACTAAACCCCGATAAAACTGAGTGGCTGTGGATATTGCCTCCTAAGGTTCATGACAACTACCCCTCCTTGGTCTTTGAGGGTGCGAAACTGACCCCCTCAGACCAGGTCCGCAACTTGGGGGTCCTCCTAGATCCACAGCTAAAATTGGACCACCATCTTTCTGCTGTGGCTAGGGGGGCCTTTGCACAGGTTCGCCTGGTGCACCAGTTGCGGCCATATTTGGAGAAGGAGGCGCTACTCACGGTCACTCATGCCCTTGTCACCTCGCGGTTGGACTACTGCAATGCGCTCTACATGGGGCTACCCTTGAAGAGTATCCGGAGACTTCAGTTGGTGCAAAATGCGGCTGCGCGTGCTGTGGTGGGTGTGCCAAGGTACACCCACGTGACACCGATACTCCGCCAGCTGCATTGGCTGCCCATCGGTCTCCGGGTCCAATTCAAGGTGTTGATCACCATCTTTAAAGCCCTTCATGGCTTAGGACCAGGATATCTTCGGGACCGCATTCTGCCTCATACTTCCCTCCGACCGGTTAGGGCCCACAGAGTTGGCCTCCTCCAGGTCCCGTCGGCCAAACAATGTCGGCTGGCGGGCCCCAGGGGAGAGCCTTCTCTGTGGCTGGCCCCGTGCTCTGGAACCAACTACCCCCAGAGACCCGGACTATCCCCACTCTGCTGGCTTTCCGTAAAGCCATTAAGACATGGCTTTTCCTGCAGGTGGGGGGGACAACTTAATTCCACCTGAGCCTACCCCCCAAGTATGTATGTGTCGAATGGATGTTGCTGTTTTAAATAATTGTTTTAAATTTTTGTACTTGTTTTTAAATTTTATGCAATTTCTTTGTTTATTCTTGTATTTCTCCTTGTTGTAAGCCGCCCCGAGTCCCTCGGGAGTTGGGCGGCATATAAGAATAACAAAATAAATAAATAAATAAATAAGAGACTTCCAGATTCCTGGTTCCAGGATATGTGTTGTAAAGCCCTCAGTTGATACAAGCAATGTTGATGCATCAAACCCAAAAAACCCCTTCTCATTGAATGGCAGAGTCACCTTTATGGGATTATGACACCTACAGCCAGAAAACAAAGTAGGAAAAAAAATACTTCCGAAGTTGATTTCACAGAGGAAGCAAACATTCAGGAATCAAGAGCAGATTTTTTTGGACAGGCCATTCATAAAAAAATCCTCTGCATAATACCATAGCTACCATCTGATCTTCCAAAAATAGTTTTTAAAGCGATGAAATTGATTCTAGAGGGGAAGTATAACCTCATCCATTATTAATGGATCAAAAAATACCAGTAGAATAACAACAAATATTGTAAATGGCGTTCAGTACAGTAACATCTTGATTTTTTAAAACAAGTTAAACGCCTATTTATTGCTTACAGAGCACCAAAAATTGTATAAATCATTTCTATTATGATTTCCTCCCCCTTCCTATTAATGGCAGGGGGAGTTGTCATTCAAGTCTGCTGATTAAAAAATGGCTGTTGTTGAAAAGAAAATGAAAGGAAGATGAAGTACAAATGACACAAAAATAGAGATATCTGTGAAAACTAGAGACTTTACTAGTCCTTATTGCTTGAAAGGGCTGCTAAAGAGTAAAAAGAACATCTGTGTATGCATTTCAGTGTTTCTATATGTGATGGTGGTGGTTGGTATGGGGAAGGGATAATGGTTAGAAGTTAGCATAGCAGATGAAGCTGAGTTAATATAAAAAGTAAATAGCTTTTTTAAGAACAATTAATATCTATCTAAGTTTCTGTCTCTATGTCCATCCATTCATTCAAGCCCTATCTGTGTTTGGGGAAAAGTGAATTTCGAGTGCTCTGTCTGTCTGTCTCTATCACAGACAGACAGACAGACACAGACACACACACACACACACACACACACAATCATGCCTACAAACAAGTAGTCCTTGACTTACAACCACAATTGAGCCCCAAATTTCTGTTAAGTGAAATATTTGTTAAGTGAGTTTTGTCCCATTTTATGACCTTTCTTGCCACAGCTGTTAAGTGAAACACTGCAGTTGATAAGTTAGTAACCCGGTTGTTGAGTGAATCTGGCTTCCCCTTTGATTTTGCTTGTCAAAAGGTCGCAAAAGGTGACCACATGACCTTGGGACACAGCAACAGTCATAAGTATGAACCGGTTGCCAAGAATCTGTATTTTGATCAGATGATCATGGGGATACTACAAAGGTCATAAGTGTGAAAAATGGTCATAAGTCACTTTTTCAGTGCCATTGTAACTTTGAACGGTCACTAAATAAACTGTTGTAAGTCAAGGACTACTTGTATTTGTTACAGACAAATTTCCAGAATAGATTAAATGTGAGGTATCTAATTTCATCTACTGTACTGATAAACTGAGGTGAAGCTAGATACTGAACAGAATGTTTTGTCTACCATCCATCCATCCATCCATCCCTCTTTTATTTCCTATCATCTTCCTTTTAGGAAAATATGGAAAGTATCCTTTTTAAATGTTGAATTAGAATGTTAGAAAGAAACATGTTTTGCTATATTTCCTATTACAAATATTTAAACCAAGAATAGGTATCTCATTAAAAAATGCAGGCTAATATTTACATGAAATTCCAGCATTCAGAATTTACGATTTGTCGCCGTTAATTGATCAGTTAATCAACTAATTTATTTCTTCATTTAATCCTGTACATATTCACCTTAGAATTAGTAGCAAATGGACTTAACTCAGAGTTGACATTATTATTATTATTATTATTATTATTATTATTATTATTATTATTATTATTATTATTATTATTATTATTATTATTATTATTATTATTATTATTATTATTATTATTATTATTATTATTATTTGCATTTGCATTTGCATTTGCATTTGCATTTGCATTTGCATTTGCATTTGCATTTGCATGCCGCCCACTCCACAGAGACTCTGGGCGGCTCACAACAATAAAAATTCACATGCAACAACAAATATGAAAAAAAAACATTAAAAACAGTAGATATTAAAACATTTAAAAACATTAAAAACCACAATTTAAAAACTCATACAATAAATGTATAAGATTGTATAAGATTGCACTGTAACAGTTCACAAAAGAGGTAGAAAACACATACTGTTTCAATGTGTAAATTGCTTTCACAGGGTACATAGATTAAATAAACCTCCAATGTCAATAGATCAATGAAATAAAAATATTTGTTACATAAATGCCAGACTTAGTCTTGGAGAGAGAGAGAGAAAAAAAGGCTAACATAGCAAACAATGGTCTGGATAACTCAGCTGCCGGAGAGGGCAACTGGTAAATGAGACCTATGTGAAATACACATTTGCATTCAAGTCAATGCTCCAAGTGCATAATCAAGTACTGTATGCAGCCAAATGAGTCTGTTGTCTTGCAGTAATGAATATCTACATCCATCCTAAGAGTTAATGAGGAATAAATGACTTATTATCAGTGAATGGCTGTGTAACAAAAACAGAATATTAAAGTGTGGAGCTAAAATAGATCTTAAATGATAATGAACTTACTGAAATTATTAATTATTTTAAAAGCCTCTTATAAGGTTTACTGCTTTGGGATGAATTCAGCACTCGGCTCGCTCAAACTCTCTTGTCCATTTGCAACAAGAGCTAGCAAATTGTTTTATCAAAATTAATTCCACTAGCTGTAAAGAAAGTACTCCAGTTTAAGACAAAACAACGACTGACATATATTCAGGCCAGAGACTTGACTGAGCCCAAAAGCTGATTTCCAGTCCTGCAAAGATGATAGGACTCTACATTTGAATATCTTTGGGTTGTTGTTGTTGTTTTTTACTATGGAAATAGATGGAGCCACAAAATATATGATGCTAAAGAAATATGACTTGTACTGGAAGTTTCAGTTAAAAGATTCCATTTGAAATATTTAAAAAGATCTTATCTGTGGACTTGGACAATTCACTGCTAAGGCAAATAGGATCAGACTTCTTAATGATATTAAGAAGTAATAGTAAAAAGGATGAAAAAAATGACCATTTGGTCAGTGGCTGCAGAAAAATTTCACAAATTGACTGCAAGCAGTGTCACGACCTAGTTCCTAGAATTATTCCTTGGAAACTTCGCCAGACGTTTGAATGTAGCATAGTACAGGGAATATCAAGTTGAGATAGTTTTGGAAAATCAGCAGAATAAGATCTTATGTGAGTTTAAGATCCAAGCAAACAGGCATCTTGTTCGTAACATGCCTGATATAACTATTACTAAAAAGAAGAAAATTAGGTTATTGCCAGGGGTGGGTTCCACTTACCTTTGCCACTGGTTCACATCACGACATTTCGTGCGTGTGCGCTCACTCCGCTTGTGCGCATGCGTCCCTTCGTGCAATTTCACTTCCGCGCATGCTCAGAAGCAGGAATCAGCCCAAAACACAGCTGAGGAGCTGATCAGCTGTGCTTCGGGCAAAGAAATAAAGGTCAGTATTAACCTATGGGCAGGTGGGAGGGCCCTTTTTCAAGCTGCGGAAGAGGAGAAGAGGAAAAAATTCGTTAAAAAATTAAAAAAAATGGTGGCGCGCACAGACCGGCACCAAAAGTGACGTCACCAGCGGGTTGCTACCGGTTCGGGCGATCTGGTCTGAACCGGGAGGAACCCACCCCTGGTTATTGCAATAACAACCAACAATCATGGGTAACATACAAAACAATAAAACCACAAAAACTTTCCCCTTCCCCGATGCTTGTGAGAAGAGCCATCTCTTCTGGAAGGCAAGGAGAGTGGGACCTACCTTACCTGAGGGCAGGGGCAGCTACAGAGAAGGTGTGCTAGAGAAAATATGACGCATCAGTGATAAATGATGTTGCTACTAGATTAGCCAATGGCATCACTGTTGTCCAGGGAAGGCCTGAGAAGGCTCCTTTCATGTCCCTGGTATTTTCCCACTGAAGTGTAAATGGATGATGCTTAAAAAATATGAAAAGTAGAGGAAAAATTGGTGAGGAATCCTAGCCAGCTACTGAAGGAAAGTCACTAAATGTGTCTGTTCTTACTTGCATCCTCTGGATACTGTACTGTATTGTAGAATATGGATGGAAGATGACAACACACCTGCACAGGAACCCATTTTGCAAAGTCCTTGAAAATTGCATAGATTCCTAGTAGTACCCTTTGCAGGAGATGGAAGGAATTCTCAGAGCTTTTCTGTGTGTGGAAGAGAGGATGGGAGTGGGAATCCTCCCAGGTGGGCTCACTCCAGGTTGACCTCTCCCTCCTTCAAGCCAAGGGGTAAACATTCATGATCACATAGGCCTGGCTCCTCATGTATGTTCATGGCCAGGAATAGCCTGATCCAAAGTGACCTTAGTACTCTTCATAAACAAGTCAGCTAAAAAAAAAACCCAACACTTATAGACATTGCAGGGCAGGAGAAGAAAGAGGCAAAAGAAAATAAGTATTTCAAAGCACAGAACCGAAAAATCTTTAAAAGCATAGCTGAAAATGAATCATTTGAAATATGCAGTAATAAGTGGTATCTTTCTATTTTGGAATGGAGAATTGCATCACCAAATGTTGAAGAGTAGTTCAGTTTTAATTAGCATATTGATTTGCCAGTTGAGAATAAGGGAAAATGTGCATGAAAATGCAGAATGACTAAATTTGTCCTTCTGTCCTTACTTGTACCCTCTGGAGTGTATTATGGGAGGTGATTGCACAACTACACTGGGATCCATTTTGGAGCGTCCTTGAAAACCTCATAGGTTTCATGATACTAGCAATTCCAGGGATTCTTTCTCAAATTACTGTTCTGCTTTAGTGTTTCTTCTTACCATTTATTCATTTACACAATTTTGGCGCAGCCATTTCTTTGGCTTCTTTAGGCTATCATCCAGTCTTTATTTTCTGGAAATATCTTCTCAGGAAGATGATTTCCTGCATTTACTTTGAGATCATTATTCAAAACACTTCGGGTGGTATATTCTGCAGCACAATCAATCCCTTAGGTGATTGACACTTGAACTAAACATAGTATCACATTTATCAACTGACGTTTCCTGTCCTAAAACTTAGTAAAGAGTCAAAAACACCTCATTATTAAACGAACATTAACCATACAAAACAAATGTCCATTCGCAAACAATTCTTGAAAGATATAAGCATACAGTATGTGTGGTGTATTTTTTGGGGGGGGGAAGGGGGGGTTAATCCCCAAGACTTTTTAAAAAAGATATTGTGCTTTAATGTGCAGGAACAGGACTTAAATCAGCCCTTAATTTCATTAGCATGACAGTGAGGTCTTCCATATATATATGCATCACAAAGGTGAAGATTGATTGATTATAGGTGTTAGATTTGCGCGGGAATGAAGGGTCGAGACGTAGGAATGGTTCAGCACCTTTATTGTCTATTAGCTAGAACTAATACGGACTGCCAGCGAGCTGCAGGGAAGCCACTTTTAAGGGCTTCCCTGAAGCCTGCTGGCCATTGACAGCAGTTTATTTCTGCCGCCGCTAGGTCAGCCAATCAGTGGCGGCTATGCAAATTTACTCCGTACGTCAGTATGTAACAATAGGTAGAACAAAGTTCCAAGTTTCAGTTTAAGTATTGCTGGAAAATATTCTCATCTGAGACTGTAAAAAGTTGCTGCCAGTCAGTGAAGATTTAGGTAGGTCAATTATCAAAATCAATCTAAAGTAGTTTTCATTTTATATTTTATAATATCTCTCAGCAACGAGTCTGGGGCAGAAATGGACAGTGCATTTTTTTCTCAGTCATCAACAAATTAGGAAAATGACAGCCCAAATATGAAAAAAAACCTGGCATAATATTGAAAGGGGGATTGGACAACTTTTGAAATTACATTTCCTAACCTGAAAATTGAATGTCACAAACATTAGATAAAATGTTAGGTGATCAATGTTTTCATTCATAGCATTGCCATTGCTTTATTATTCTCTTTGAACCTATCAGGCTCTTATGGTTTTATATGATAAGGAAACAGGAAAAGGAGATGTGTTTGATGAAGTCTGGTCCAATGTCCACCACTAAATAAATAAATACAGTAAATTGAAAAATTCCTGACAAGCATTAAAATCATTTAGGATGTTTCCTAGTTTGAGAGCCATCAGAAGTGTTGTTTAGGATTTATTTGTTTTTTTGTTTGTTTGTTTGTTTGTTTGTTTGTTTGTTTATTTATTTACATTTCTATGCCGCCCAACTCTAGAAGGACTCTGGGTGGCTCACATTATACAGAAACATAAATAAAATATCAATATAAAAAGATTAAAATTTAAAAAGGCAGAATTAAAACATATTAAAAAATTACAATCATGCAACAGTCATGGGCCGACCTCAACTATTGTCATTGGAGGTCAATGGTCCCAGGCCTGCTGGAACAGCCAGGTCTTGATAGCTTTCCAGAAAGCCAGATCTCGGGAGGTAGTTGATTCCAGAGAGCCGGGGCTGCTACAGAGAAGGCCCTCTCCCATGGGCCCGCCAGCCTACACTGTTTAGCTGACGGGACCTGAAGGAGACCAACTCTGTGAGCTCTTACTGGTCATTGGGAGGTATGTGGTAGCAGGCGGTCTCGCAGATAACCTGGCCCTGAGCCATGTAGGGCTTTAAAGATCATAACCAACACCTTGAATTGTGCCCGGAGACCAATGGGGAGCCAGTGCAGCTCGTGGAGGATTGGTGTAATTTGGGTGTATCTAGGAACACCCACAACCTCTTGCGTAGCTGCATTCTGGATCAGTTGAAGTCTCTGAACAGTCTTCAGGGGTAGCCCCAAGTAGAGCGCATTGCAATAATCAAGCCGTGAGTTGATAAGGGCATGAGTGACAGTGAGCAAAGCCTCCTGATCCAAAAAGGGGCGCAATTGGTACACCAGGGGAACCTGTGCAAAGGTCCCCCTAGCTACAGCTGTAAGATGTTGGTCTAATTTCAGCTGTGAGTCTAGGAGGACACCCAAATTGCGAACCCGTTTTTAGTAGTATTAGCAGATAATTTCAGATTTATATCTTGCTTTTTAGGAAAAACCCTCATAAGTTTCAAGAGGACCTTGGTGCAGCCTACCAGATGTTGGTGGAATGCAACTCTTACGGTACCATCTCCCATCACTGTCTTTTAGTAAGTAGCATGTATGAAAATTGGAGATCAGCACATCCCCTATGCTTGACTCAAGGAAAGAAAAATCAAATATTGGTTGACACTTGTCAAATCCCACTAGCAGCTTGTGGGATCACCTAAAGTCATCCAACCATTATGCCAGAGTAATGTAATGAGAACAAAGTTTATATCATTTCAATGATGGATGTGTGATGTTATAAAGACCCCAGTATGAACTGTAATGATAGTAGCAAATTTCTTTAGTGTATTCTTATATCTAAGCACATTGTAGTCAAAGCAATAAAATCTAATACAATGTAAGCCAATATCAGGAATAAAGCAAAGCAATAACCTATATAAAACATATCTTGTTCCTGTAATGCTTCTTGATAATTGATAACAGTCTTAGTTCCAGTACTGCATTAGTACAATGTACTAAAAGTAAGCACTTTTAAATTATTGGTAAATATAAAATTAGGGTTGAAATAATTAAAGTGAGCATTTGTAAAAATAACCAATTGCCCACTCAAATTAGCGAAGTTTTTTATACAGGAAAAAAGAAACTGCAGCAAGTTGTATTAATCACAGTGGGATATTATCACAGCCTCTATTATTTCCAGCCCTCAAACTAGTAATTTGGACCCCATAGCTATGAGATCCTGAACCCCAAGTTTCAGTCCTAAATGTACCATTGCATTTGACCTAAATACTAATTCTAAAGACCTCGTGTATTACACTCTAATACTATTCATCTGATGTCATTTTGATTTGTTCCCAGTCAACAAGCTTTAATTGTAGCTTTGCTTAATGCTCTGCAAGAGCAATCAACAAGCATTATTTATAATTTATTGCAACGGGTAGGGACAATGACTGGTTGGCTGACCAAGGACATGGATCCCAAGACATGGTTTCTTTAGTGAATCAAATTTAAATTTCTTTTTAGGAACTGGCTGTCAGTTCCTATCAATCAAGGAAGCCTTTTAAGAGCAATGTGTGTGGGAGAATTCTTGTACACCCTTTATTATCTAATGTTTCTAAGGAACCGTATAAGAAGAGTGAAGGAACCACAAAACATGGTATGAAGAAAGCTATATTTTTTAATAAAATGCATCTTCTCCATTTTTATACCGTAGTATATTTTTATACTGTTTATCCACATGTACAATATACCGTATGTTCCGGCGTATAAGACGACTGGGCGTATAAGACGACCCCCAACTTTTCCAGTTCAAATATAGAGTTTGGGATATACTCGCCGTATAAGACTACCCTTCCTACTATCTTTCTTTTTCTTTCTGTCTTTCTGTCTTTCTTCCTTTCTAACATCTTTCTTTCTTTCTTTCTTTCTTTCTTTCTTTCTTTCTTTCTTTCTTTCTTTCTTTCTTTCTTTCTTTCTGTCTGTCTGTCTGTCTGTCTGTCTGTCTGTCTGTCTGTCTGTCTTCCTTCCTTCCTTCCTTCCTTCCTTCCTACCATCTTTCTTTCTTTCTTTCTTTCTTTCTTTCTTTCTTTCTTTCTTTCTTTCTTTCTTTCTTTCTTTCTTTCTTTCTTTCTTTCTTTTTCTTCTTTCTTCCTTCTTCTTCCTTCCTTCCTTCCTTCCTTTTCACACTTTATTGCATACTTTCCTACAAGTAAGAATCCATCTGATGCCTTTTCTATGCATTTTATGACAAAGAACCAATAACAGGAACCCTTTTCTTCTACCTTGGATTTTTTAATTTCTTCACAATTGCAAGCTTTGTGATAGACAATTACGCAACATATGCCTTGTACTGTGAAAACTACTTTGCTCTCTGTAGAACAAATGAAGAAACTTCATTTGGCAACCCTCCAATATTGTCCAATAGGGACAATGGGATATTGAGAGAATCCCTGTGTTTGTCCTGTTTAATTTGTTGCTGCTGTAGCAGCTTCCTTGCTCCAAAGTGATATTTGTCTTTGAGTTGGTGGTTTCCATCATAGCATTGGTAATGATTCTTTCTTTCTTTCTTTCTTTCTTTCTTTCTTTCTTTCTTTCTTTCTTTCTTTCTTTCTTTCTTTCTTTCTTTCTTTCTTTCTTTCTTTCTTTCTTTCTTTCTTTCTCTCTCTCTCTCTCTCTCTCTCTCTCTCTCTCTCTCTCTCTCTCTCTTCCTTCCTTCCTTCCTTCCTTCCTTCCTTCCTTCCTTCCTTCCTTCCTTCCTTCCTTCCTTCTTTCTTTCTCTTCCAGGACGCCAAGTGTGGGGAACCGCACCAAGCGAGGTAGGTGGGTGGGTTGCTCCCCTCCCCTCCCCTCGGAGGAAGAAGGAGCCTCTGTCACTGTCTCTCGCGGGGCTCCAGCCACCCGACTGAGTCCCCGACCGCGGCGCTGGCAGGGTTAAAGCGCATGGGAGGGAAGGAGAGCGCGCGCTACCGCCGCCGCTGCTGCTTTCGCTGCTCCGATATTTCTTCGGTGGGCGCGCGCGGGAGGAACCGCTGAGCAAAGGCACCCGGTGAGCGGGGTGAGAGGCACAGGGATGCCAGAAGTGGTGGCATCGGGGCAGGTTCCTGCCCGCGTCTCCCGCCCGCCTCTTGCCTTAAGCTGCCGGGCGCCTTTGCTCCGCGGTCCCTCCCGCGCGCGCCCACCGAAGAAATATCAGAGCAGCGAAAGCAGCAGCGGCAGCGGTAGCGCGCGCTCTCCTTCCCTCCCATGCGCTTTAACCCTGCCAGCGCCGCGGTCGGGGACTCAGTAGGGTGGCTGGAGCCCCGCGAGAGACAGTGACAGAGGCTCCTTCTTCCTCTGAGGGGAGGGGAGGGGAGCAACCCACCCACCGCTTGGCTGGAGAACGGCGGGGATGTGGCCATGGCCGTTTTTCAGCTCCCCCCGGCTCGGAATTTTCAGTACCCGGCGTATAAGACGACCCCCGACTTTTGAGAAGATTTTCAAGGGGTAAAAAGTCGTCTTATACGCCGGCACATACGGTATTTCAGCAAAGGCATAAAAAAGGAAGAGGGGAATATGGAGACAAAATTTTCCAATTTCTTATTTATAGCCTTTTCCTTATATCTGTTGGGAAAGGAATTTAATAGGAAGGACACAAAAGAGAAGAGAAAGGATAAGGCAGAAGGAGAGGGGACAGCAATTCATATTCATAAATTCCTGACTACTCTTAAATTTGAAATGAGATACTTGTAATCCTTCCGCATAAACATAATGTAACAATCCAATCAGAGGTTATATTAGTTCCCCCCCGCCCTTCCTACTTTTCTTTTCACTTCCTGAAGTCAGATTATCACAAGGAAATATTTCAAAATATCTCATATTAATTTCTCATTAACGGTGGATCAATCAATCTCTTTTAAAAAATGGTTGCAGTAGCACAGAAATGGTCAAATTTCAACAATACAGATAACTACATACATGGTTTACAATGCTTATATACCTAGAGTTATTAGACAACTGGCAAAAGGAAAACATTTCCTTCTTTTTGTCCATAAATACTCAAAATCAAATATTGTATGGGTTTTTAGTGACTTAAAAAAAACAAGTAGATTGTTTTCACAACAATATTCATTGAAAATTATTTGCATTGTGACCTTGTAAATTGCCTCCTTCTATCTTTCTCTTGTCCATCAACAGCCTCAAAAGCCTAGATTTACATTATTTATGTCTTGATTCCATCAACTGATTTCAATCCAGCTCCTTCAAATCTATGATCACTGTACAGTAGTCTGTAGATCATAGGACTTGTTATATGTTTCAGTGGTGACATTTGAAAAACCCATTGTCGTTGATTTATATTATCGCTAGCATATGTTCTTGAAAATAAATATTTGTTGGGAAAATGCTACAATTAAAAAGCCGGGCTTCTGATTCTGGGGAAAAAAGTACTTTTGGAATATAATCTGGACAAGCTATGCATTTAACTTCTAATTAGGATGAGCAAAGTTCATAGCTTTCTGGGGAAAAAAGTACTTCTGGAATATAATCTGGACAAGCTATGCATTTATCTTCTAATTAGGATGGGCAAAGTTCATAGCTCTACATGGCAGTGGTGGGTTCCTACCGGTCCGGTCCACTCTATTGCACAGTAGCGGTGGGCTGGTGACGTCATCAAGAGGTTACCGACCCAGTGCGGTTGGTTGCCAGTCCCTAGCAGGCACCATCTTTTTTTGATTTTTTTTTTTGCAATTTTTTGCTTCTGCACCTGCGCGGAAACAAAATCTCACCGAAATTTAATGAGGGGACGCATGTGCGTCTGAGATTTCAGTGAAATTTTGCTTCTGCGCAGGTGTGGAAGTGAAAAATCACCAAAATCGCTCTCGCACGCATTCCCTTTCAAGATTTTTTGCATGCGCAGAAGCAAACTTGTGCAAGGGGGCGTGCGTGCATAGCGAGCGAGCGTGCACACAAAACGTGGTGATGCATGCACAGCGCACCGGTAGCAAGGTAAGTGAGCAACTGCTACATGGAACTGAACAAAAGTCCCATACTGATAAAAAAATAGGATAAATTTTCTCCTATAACATCCCAGCATGGATCCTGAACTGACACAGTTGGCCATTTTAAACAATATATAATTAAAACCAGGAAAAGAAAGCCACTGAAGATGCAGATGCTAAGCATTGCATCTTTTCCCTCCCCCTTGTAAATTATAGGCATGTGCCTTCCTGAAATAAATCAACAAATGACTCAGATTTGCCACCTACAAATGGGGTGGAGAATTATAGAATTGCCTTTGGTTCCACCCCCTCATCTACTCTTTTGAGAGGGGCTGTTTCATACATTCTAGTTAGCATTGCCATTCTTATCTTATTATTTTATCTTCCACCGCATAGCTTTCAGAGGCACAGCAGAGTGAAGCTGCCTTATAAAAATAAATTGATAGGACTTTTGCATAACAGAGTGGAAAGAAAAATAAGTTACCTCTCAGCTGCCTTGGGTTTTTGATTAAAAAAGTTATCATAGCAGCTTTTCAACCTGGTGATGCTTATCTGTATTGTCTAGGAAGAAGGAATGGAAAATGATGTCAGATTAAAGATAAATAGTTCACATTTCACTGAGAGGGTTTTCCCTCCTTTGAAGCTGCTTCTATAGGCAAAGCATGAAGCATTCAATAAGCCTTTTTTCTTCTTTTTTTGCTTTTTTTGCTTTAAGGCAAGGAATCATTTTCTAAAAGCAGTTAGTAGCTAATCGGAGCATAAACTGTAAAATAAATACAATATTGTTATAACAATACATGCCAGCATTGCTTGTTTAAAATGCTGTAGAGATAACCAATTTTTTTCTTTCTTTCTTTTTCATTATTTTTACTTGCAAGTAAATACAGTATAATTACTATTAGACAATAGCACAATCCTCAAAAAACAATCATCCCACTCTGGGCACAATTTTTCAAGAAATAGCTTCACTACTTTAAAAATAGCAAAAAAAAAAAGCCACACTTTTGGAGGTGGGGGGAGGCAGGAAACTAACTGTGGGTAGATTCATACAATAAAAGAATTGGAGGTCATTATGTCCAACACACTGCAGGCTATCTGTGCAAGGTAAGTAGAAGGTGCAAATTTAAATACATCAATATAAATACTGTATTTTTCGGAGTATAAGACGCACCTTTTTCCTCCCTAAAAGTGGCTGAAAATTTGGGTGCGTCTTATACTTTGAATGTAGCTTTTTTTTTCCCCAGCCCTAACTAGGTGCTAACAGATCTTCCCAGCTCTTACCTTGCAGGCTTTTTCATTGTTACTCTCTCCAAAGAATGTTTTTCCAGCCCTAAGTCTTTGCAGGTTTTTTTTCATTGCTCTACTTGCTCTGAATACATTTTTTTCTAGCCCTAACTAGGTGCTAACGATCTTCCCAGCTCTTACTGGCTTGCAGGCTCTTTCATTGTTACTCTCTCAGAAGAAGGTTTTTTTAAGTCCTAACCAGGGGATAAAATAATGTGCTGAAGCTGACCAGACTAAGGATGCTAGCCAGATGAATACCTGGTAGGCAGATTGTTTTCCCCTATTTTCCTCCCCCAAAACTAAGGTGCGTCTTATACTCCTGTGCATCTTATACTCCGAAAAATATGGTATATAAAATCAGAGAAGTCCAGTGTAGTCCTAAAATTCCTACCAGCAACACATTAAATGACATATGGCATGACTTTTGGGATATGGGGGATAACAGTATCCCATATATTAAAAGGAATGTAGGATAAATCTACAAAGCAGGTTTGTTGACTGCACAATATACTATTTCCTTCTGTACAGTTATTATGAGGTATGATGCATTAGAGTGCTGCACAAAGAGTCAATTTAGAAATTTGAATTAAATACTTTGTGTCAAAAATGGGTAAGGAAAATTCACTTGATTCCCACTTTCCACGCTCTTATCTTTTTTCATGAGGAATTAGGCGAGCAAAGAGTTGGACTGCCACCGTTTATCTTCTAAAAGGATAGTTTTGCAAGGAAATCCAGATCTTTCAGAATATAATTGGAAAAATACTGGGCTTGATGTTAACAGTGGAATACATGCAATTAATTTGAACTATTGGCACCCATGAAAGAAGCAGCTGTAATCAATACCCAGGTCTCTCTCTTGTGTGTGTTGTGTGTGTGTGTTTACATAAATTAGCCTTAACTCCAGGTGACTGCCTGGACAAATTACTGTAGTTTTCTTGACAACATTTCAGGAATAGGTTGCCATTGTTTCATTCCTAAGGTTGAGAGAGAGTAAATGTTGCCCCAAGGTCATCTTCAGGTTGTTGTTTCTTTTTAACATAAGGCAGAACTAGAACTCAGGGCTTCTAGCCTGAGGCAGGGAGAGAGAGGGGGGGAGGGAGGGAGGGAGGCATGCCATGATGTCAATCTCACAGATATATTGGCAGCAGTAGAATTTCTTTAAGCAGTTTGACAGCTATTTCTTGCTTCTCATATATGACATCTGGTTGTGGATTTTCAGAGTAATGGAAAGGGATTAAATTTTGCCATTCTCGTTAGAGGCACAGGAGCCTCTATATAAGTCAGATTCTCCAATCTGGTGCTGTCCAGATGTGTTAGTATATAATCCCCCACTTTCTCACTCAAGCGTAATGGAAATTGTGAACTAACACATCTGGACAATACCATCTTGGGAAAAGCTTGAGAGCCCTAAAATCGACCTGATGCATTTGATATTCACATCATAACTAATATATTGGTGGTTAATCTCGTTGTAGATGTCATAGCAGGCAGAATTACACCCTTCAAATAATGTTTCTAAATGGGGGAAAAAATACATGAGGCAAAGTTTTATAGAGCGTCATCATCGTAAAGGAAGGAATATTAAGCTTTGCAAAAGTCCAAGATCTTCATTAAAAACAAAACAAAACTCTAGATCTGGAATGCATTTTACGAATGATACAAAAAACGAAAACAAACATGATTAATATAAGAAATATAAATATAAATCAAATGAAACTACGTATAATTATGCCTAAGAAATATATGGAAAAACTAGCCTTATTATATATGTGTATGTATATATATATATATATATATATATATATATATATATATATATATATATATATATATATATATATATATATATATATATATATATATATATATATATATATATATATATATATATATATATATATGTTTTCTGAGGTTTTCGCGGGTGTTTGTATGTAGGTCTTTGGTTATTCGGGTTTTCTCCTGCGTG
The DNA here is from genome assembly GCA_023053685.1 of Diadophis punctatus similis. Taxonomy (NCBI): domain Eukaryota; kingdom Metazoa; phylum Chordata; class Lepidosauria; order Squamata; family Dipsadidae; genus Diadophis; species Diadophis punctatus. The sequence goes on from JALIGW010000122.1 coordinate 313,521, forward strand.
AAATTGGAAGTATCTTTGCAACGTTTCGACGAAGTCCCATTCGTCATCATCAGGCTGGAGTCTTCAGCTTGATGCTTCTAGGAGCAATGTGAGATTGCAGCTGTTTCTTCCTTTTAACTGCCACTGGGGGTTTGAACTGATAGGGTGGGAGCTTGGCTGTGTTCTGATTGGGTGGAGGTGTGTTCTGATTTGTTGGGGGCTTGGCTGTGCTCTGATTGGATGGTGGGTTGGCTGTGCTATGATTGGCTGGGGTGTCAGTTTGCTTCATGTATGGAATGGAGGGGTTGACATCCTGGTGACATCCTGTGTGGTTTTCGTGATTGAGTTAGAAAATCAAGGAGTATATGAAATCCCATGCACCACCTGCCCCACCACATACATTGGACAAACCAACAGAAGAATAAGTGCACGCATTGAAGAACACAAGAACTCAGTCAAAAAAGAGGAACCAACTTCTTCCTTGGTCCAACATCTTAAAGCCACAGGACATGAAATTAACTTTAAAAAGACCAGAACTATCGCCAAAACTGAACATTTTAACAACAGAATAATCAGAGAAGCCATTGAGATAGAGAAACGCCCACAAAGCATGAATAAACGAGATGACACCTCCCGCCTACCAGCCATTTGGAAACCCGCACTTGTTGACAAACGAGTCCCTAACACTAAGAATGACACTAGACCCACACTCACGAAAACCACACAGGATGTCACCACCACACACCCATGCAAAAAGCAAACCCAAACCCACACCAATGAGGCACGGCCACAAACCAGAAGCCAGACCATAGCTGCATCTTTAGCCACTCTAAACCCCTCCATTCCATACATGAAGCAAACTGACACCCCAGCCAATCATAGCACAGCCAACCCCCCATCCAATCAGAACACAGCCAAGCCCCCAACAAATCAGAACACACCTCCACCCAATCAGAACACAGCCAAGCTCCCACCCTATCAGTTCAAACCCCCAGTGGCAGTTAAAAGGAAGAAACAGCTGCAATCTCACATTGCTCCTAGAAGCAGCAAGCTGAAGACTCCAGCCTGATGATGACGAATGGGACTTCGTCGAAACGTTGCAAAGATACTTCCAATTTCACGCGGGAGAAAACCCGAATAACCAAAGACCTATATATATATATATATATATATATATATATATATATATATATATATATATATATATATATATATATATATACACATATGTATTATATATATATATATATATATATATATATATATATACATATGTATTATATATATATATATATATATATATATATATATATATACATATGTATTATATATATACATATGTATTATATATATATATATATATATATATATATATATATATATATATATATATATATATATATATATATATATATATATATATATGTTACAATACTAAAAAGAATATTATTTACTTTATTATTACTAGTATTATTACTATTATTATTACCACTATCAATATTACTATTAGTATTATTATAATCATTATCAATATGTTTATTATTACTTATTAATATTTATTGTACAATACATGTTATATAAAGATATAAGACAATGAATTGAAAATTATATAGATATAAATTGTCAATATATAACTGTCGTAAGAGATCGAAAGTTTTACAGCTGTATGCACTTTTTATGTTTTTTTTAAATGTTCGTAATGTATTTGTTATTGTTTTGTTCTTTTTGTATGTTTTTAAATGTAAATAATTTAATAAAAACTATTTAAAAAAACAAAAAACAAAACAAAACAAAACAAAACTCTAGATGTAGTAGAAACTGAACATGCTAGGAGAGATGGGCTGGGCTGGGGGTTTAATTATTGGAAGGCGCAGCTGATCTCTGGGAGAGATTAGAATGAAATGGAAAATTCAGTGCTGGAATACTTTTAAAAATACCAGATACAGATCAGCCTACTGGAGGAAAGTGTGAAAATATGCCATAAATATGAAAAAAAATTATTTTTGTTGCAATCAACTCCTACAGAACTAATGTGGGCCCAGCATTAAACTGCTTCCAATAGGAAGGAAAGATGTATTAAAACGTGTGTTTTATTCAATTGATTAACTATTAGGTTTTATGTGTGAAATTTTAATCTATCTGTTTAATCTTTATCATCTATCTATCATCCCTCTATCTATCTCTGTCTGTCTCTCTGACTATCTGATTATCTATCTATCTATCTATCCATCTATCATCTATCTAAATAAATAAAAGCAACATTAAGTTAAAATGAGAGTTCCATGCTTAAAATTCCCAATCTTTTTCTTTTTATAAAAGGCATTCAAGGCCAGGGAATTTAAATCAGTGCTTAAGCATGGGAAAGGTTGGTTTAATATTTTTATCCTAATGCTACAACTCTAATTTTCAAACTCCTTTTGCAGCAGCTATTAGCTACCAAAATAAAAGCTGATAGCTTCAGGGGTTTAAATTCATGTATTTCTTTCTCCAGAGCTAATAGCATTTTCAGAATGGAGAAAAGGGGGTAAAGGAGAGATTCTCCCCTTTCCACCTAGCTATATGCAAATTTCAAGGTCCTCTGGCTGCATTTTATTTATTTTTGTTTCTATTTAATTGAGCACTTTGAAGTACAAGAGGGAATGTTAAAAAAGAATAAAACTATAACATTGCCAAATAAATCAGAGATTTTACAATGTGATGGTGTTTATAGCTTTATGAAATATAATTAGTTTTGAAGATGTAGATATGATATAGATACAGATATAGATATGATACAAATGTAGATGTAGATATATTAGATAGATAGATGATAGATAGATATTAGAAATATAATATCTTTGTATGGTGTGTGTGTGTGTGTGTGTGTGTGTGTGTGTGTGTGTGTGTGTGTGTGTGTGTGTGTGTGCTCATGCAATAATACATCAAGGGACTAAGAATTACTACTAACTTAAACTAAAAATGAGTGTCAAAATCATGGTCACTACAGAATAAATCACCAAAAGTAATTGTACTCTGTGTTAAATTGACTAGATGACTCCTTTCTATATGCCCTAGACCAGTGATGGCGAACCTGTTTTTCCTCGGGTGCCAAAAGTGTGCCCATGTGTGCGATAGCACATGCATGCCCACACCCATAATCAATGCCCCCCCTGCACCCTGGCCCCCTGCGCATGCACACATGACCCCATGTGTTGCCCCACCCCCTGTGCATGTGCATACAACCTCCCCACTCTTCCCTGTGCATGTGCGCATGACCCCCCGCACCCTGTTTTGGGCCTAGCAGGCCTCCTTGAAGCCGCCGGAGGCCGGAAACGTTTCCCATTTTCTGGTGGGCCGGGTAGGCCCATTTTTCATGCTCCCCAGGCTCCAGAAGCTTTCCTGGAGCCTGGGGAGGGTGAAAACAGCCTCCCTGTTCCCCTGGAGGCCCTCTGGAGGCTGAAAATGCCCTCCCAGAACCTCCGTGCGAGCCCTGTATTTACTTGGCATCCAAAACCGGCCTTATGGAGACTCCGGGGAGGGGAGGGGCGGTGTGGGTAGGGCCAGCTGAAAATGTGTGCTGGAGCTGAGTTAGGGCAAATGCTCGTGTGCTCACAAATATGGCTCCGCATGCCACCTTGGCACGCTTGCCATAGGTTCGCCATCATGGCCCTAGACATATTACTATTTTTTTTTTTGTGGTATAGATATCTCACACAATTCAAATATGGATTGTATGTCTAGTTAAACCCAAATTTTGGATCTGGTAACCCAAATTTTGGATCTGGTATCCCTACCGTGTTTTAGAATATATTCTACAAATGATTTCCAGTTTGAACTGAAATATGCTTTTAAGGTCAGAAGTTATTCTAGGTATGAAAGGATATTCCACAGCTTACTTATTTTTTCTTCCATTGGAAGGAATCAGTGAATTTTTTTTCTAAGAAGAATATAGTGTCCTTGTAACAGTTCTTACATGACATTCAGTGTACTTTGTGGGAGGTGGGATTTATTTATTTATTTATTTATTTATTTATTTATTTATTTATTTATTTATTTATTTATTTATTTATTTATTTATTTATTTATTTATTTATTTATTTATTTATTTATTTATTTATTTGTTCTTATATGCCGCCCTACTCCCTGGGGACTCAGGGCAGCGTACAACATTTAAAGAACAACTAAACAATATAATAATTTAATAACAGTTTAAAAAATAATTAAAAAAACATATAAAACCATACATACGTGGGGGAGACCTAAGATGTGAAAATGTCTCAAATCACTCCGCCTGCAGGAAGAGCCATGTCTTAATGGCTTTTCAGAAGGCCAGCAAGGTGGGGATAATTTGGATCTCTGGGGGTAGTTGGTTCCAGAGAACAGGGGCCCCCACAGAAAAGGCCCTCTCCCTAGGCCCCGCCAGCTGGCATTGTTTGGTTGACGGGACCTGGAGGAGACCCACTCTGTGGGACCTAACCAGTCGAAGGGAAGTATGAGGTAGGATGCAGTCCCGAAGGTAACCTGACCCTAAGCCATGTACGGCTTTAAAGATTATAATCAACACCTTGAATTGCACCTGGAGACCAATGGGCAACCAGTGCAGCTGGCAGAATATGGGTGTTATGTGGGTGTATCTTGAGACACCCACCACAGCACGCGCAGCCGCATTTTGCACCAGTTGAAGTCTCTGGATACTCTTCAAGGGTAGCCCCACGTAGAGTGCATTACAGTAGTCCAATCGAGAGTTTGATGAAGTGGAGGCATTTTATAAAATGCAAAGACATGGACATTTTTTAGCCAAAGAAGTTCCAATCCAGCAACAGTTTGTAGTTGTGTGAATAAATGTATGCCCATTTATAAATATGCAGACAGTCAATGTGCTGGAAAAAGTATTCAGCACAATCTCAATATCCACAAACTTAACAATTGTCTTCTTCTTCTTTTATATCCAAACAGATCATTCTACACTCAGTTAATGAGAAAGTGTGACAATGAAAAAGGATTTTCAGATATAATATCTTTACATTAGAAACATTAATCAGTTAACATCAAATGATAACTTTAGATGACTCCTTTCCATCTGCCCTAGACTTTTGCATTCACATTTCTTTTCATGCTTCATTTGCCCGTCATCAGGCAGACTATGTACAACCATTTTAATAAGGAAGGGGATGAACTGCTAAAGTAAATTGATTTTGGACTCAGAAGTTCACATTTCTGACTTGAAGTGACTTGTAGAGTTTCACATTAGGTTACACTTGAATTACTTGCCATGAGGTCATGTTCATTCTGATGTAATAAGACCTGTTCAGAGTACCATTCATTAATGAGAATGTTATTGCAGTGGGCTTTGGCACTTAGATCATTAGATATGAGTACTCCTAGGTCTTTGACAGAGTGAGGGTCGTCTGCAAGGTCGTGTCCATTCAGTTTGTATTTGGTGTTCTGATTCTTTTTGCCAATGTGTAGGACAGAGCATTTGTTGGTTGAGATTTGGAGTTGCCAGTTGTTCGACCATTCTGACACAAAGTCGAGGTCTTTTTGAAGGGTAGCAGTGTTGTCGGTGGTGTTAAAAAGTTTTACATCATCGGCGAAGAGAACGCAGTTGCTTATGATGTGATCGCAAAGGTCATTTACATAAAGTATAAAGAGTGTTGGTCCTAGTACACTACCTTGGGGAACACCGCTGTTAACAAGTGTTATGATTTGACAAAGGTTCCAAAGCTTGATTAAATTCTGTTTCCATGAATATCTTGAAACTACCATTCTTTTCTGTATATTTCAGATTTCTTTTTATTACTGCACACTTAGTTTGAAACCTGATTGCAAGTATACACAACTACAGATATAAAGAATGCCATTTCATTTGCCAGTGATTTTCAAAATATGTTAAAGTTAAGGTCTGATATGTCCACATAAATTTCATTAGTACAGTATCTGTGGTGACTCCCCTGGATGGTTCCCCAGATCAGAGGTGTATTCCTCCCGGTTCGGACTGGTTTGCCCAAACCGGTAGCAAATCGCTGGTGACATCATGATGATGTCACCGAACCAGTTCTGTTGGTGCCAGTCTGTGGGTGGCGCCATCTTTTTTTGGATTTTATTTTATTTTATTTTTCTTCTGCACATGCACAGAAAATGAGTTTCCGGCACTGCACATGCATCACCATCTTGTTTTTGGCTTTTGGGGGGCATTTTTTTCAGATTTTTCGGCACTGCACATGCACGCACGCACAAAGCATGCGCGTGGCCACGCAGAGCAGAAGGAAGAGAACCGGCAGCAAGGTAAGTTAGAACCCACCCTTGCCCCAGATATCTCTCTAGATGTCAATTCAGAGGAGGATGAACCAGTTCCAAGCAGGTGAGGAGGGGAGTTGGTCAATGGCTCCAAGCAGCCATCTGAGAGCAATTTGGCTAAAGCCCAGCTGTAGCAGGACAGCCCTGATGCTTCAGGTGGGGAAAACAAGCAGCTGCAGCAGGTCAGTGATGATGAAGAGGAGCTGCCTTCTGCCCCTGACCCAAGAACACATAGGGCAGAGAAAAGGCAGGAGCAGCGAAGGGCAGCCAGATTATTTGGGAAGGGCAGCCTCGTCCTGCTTCAGGCTGCACCGGAAGCTGGCTATTTAGCACAGCAGACAGATGGAGATGATGCTGGGAACAACATATTCATTTCCTTGCTAAGTGTTCTTATCTTGAATTTTGGATTGTGTCTCTTCAGCTATGGCCTTGCCCTGCCTTGCCTTGCCTTGCCTTTGCATGTGGACTTGCCTTTGTCTTGGAACTTGCCTTTGTCTTGGGAACTTGCTTTTGCCCAGTGGACTGGACTTGTCTTTGTCTTGAGGACTAGTGTTGGCTTCATTTGAGTAGCCTGCGGAACTCATTGTGGTTGAGCTGGTACCAGCACAGGAAATTCAGGCTTGGAAGCTTTAATAAAGACTGCTTACAAACACATGAGTGGGGCAGCACAGTATCACATTGCTAATTCTAGTTTCGTTTTTAAGCTGAATATTTATGAACGTCTCCCTTGTATTGTTATTCTGCATGTTTGTATATGTGTATTATATTAAAAGAAGAAGGATATTCAGTAAATTTAACAAGAGGAGGAGGAGGAGGAGCAGGAGGGGAGGAGGAGGAGGAGGAGGAGGAGGAGGAGGAGGAGGAGGAGGAGGAGGAGGAGGAGGAGGAGGAGACAACCATAAACATACCTTAGATTTTAGAGGAGAAAAGGTGATTCAGCCTTACAACTTTTATTAAATATCAACACATGTTTCATTCATTTCCCCCTCCATTGTTTTCAGAAGGGAATGGAAAACCTAGTTTTCAATTCCAACTTACATTTGGAAATGTTTCTGGGCACCCATACTTATGCTGCTGTTTCTTTAATGTATCCCTTAAGTTCAGTGCCCATCATAGATGCTTGCTCTTCTGAAACAATATCATATGATTTGAATAGCCTTTTAAATCAAAGTGACCAGATTTTTTTATTTTTAAGCGGGACGGGGGGGGCGCCTGGGCGCCGCCATTTGTTTTGCCCTCTGCGCATGCGCAGAACGCTGCGCATGCGCAGAGGGCAAAACAGCAAATGTCGGCATCCAGGTGAGGTGGGGGGGAGAGGGGGGGAGGCGGGAGGGCGCTTGGATGCCTGCAGCTCGCGACAGGTAAGCTGCCGGCTGCCTCCTTTCCCCGTCTCCCGCCTCCCGTTCGTTGCTTGCCAGCCCGGCCGAAGGGAAGGCGGGAGGCGAGGAAAGGCCTCGGGAAAACCCTTCGGGAGCCCGCCTCCCTTTCGGGAGGCCTTTCCTCGCCTCCCGCCTTCCCTTCGGCCGGGCTGGCAAGCAACGAACGGGAGGCAGGAGACGGGGAAAGGAGGCAGCCGGCAGCTTACCTGCTCCAAGCATCCAAGCCCCACGGTCTCCCGGTCGCCCGCCCGGCCCCAGGGCAACGGCGGCAGCGAGGCGACGGGGGGAAGAAAGGGGAGGGGGACGAGGAAGGGCTGTTTGCGCCGCTCGTAAACTCAAAGCGGTGACGGCTCCTCGTCCCTCACCCCTCCCAACAGCAGCGGTGCCTCCGAGGGCGGGGCTAGGGATGGGGCAGGGGAAGGAGAGGAGGAGCAGCCTCCCTTCCCCCTCCCCCCAGCTTCCAGCCGCCGCCGGAGGAGTCAACAACGCGGGACGCACGCCCGCCACCAACGCCACCCACGGCCGGCCCGAGCTGAGAGGCCTGCTGCCTTTCAGGCCGATTTTTTGAAAGAATGCCCTAGTTGTGCATTCTTTCAAAAAATCGGGACTTTTTAGAGGACGGGCGGGACGCGGGACAAATGATGAAAAAGCGGGTCTGTCCCGCCAAAATCGGGACGTCTGGTCACCTTATTTTAAATGTTTCTATACAAATTCCATCTGAGTCAGTTTTTTGTCCCTTAAGGTTTCTAAAGCAAGAACAAGTGGGGGGGGGGAGGCTGATATACTGTAGCTTAGTAATGCAGATAATTGAACTATCTGACATAGAGATTATTGTGCATACAGTTTCTCTTAGATTGGACATAATCATTCATGTTGCATTCAAATATTGTTTTGCAATCTCAGTTACGTCCTCATGAGGCAGATTGCTCTAAAGAGTTGTTTCTTATTAATTAATAAGGATATCTTTTACTCATTGTTTCATGATATCCCCAGTGAAACTCTTTGACAGGCAAAGTGAATGAAGAATAATAAAAGTTAAATTACTTATTTGTAATACTATCTAGCTAATGTTTGCACTTCAGAAGTCTCAATGGAGAAGAAGAATCACATGTCTCTCTTCAATCGTTCTTTTCATTCCCACAATTATTAAAATGACAATTTATTTAATTTTGTTTAGTTGACTAGCTAATATATCACAGTTAAAAAATCTACGTGTTGTGATCCATCTTATTTGATTTAAGTTTATTTTGTTGGTGTAAGACTGACTAACAGATCAGAAGCTACATTTTGTTTCATGTAATAGTTTTTTTACATTCATTATTCTGTGAATATATTAAAAGTAAAATCCAGGTAACCAATTAATATCACTTTCCTGTAAGATTAATTATGTTTTCCCCTGTCTTCTTGCAAGACAGCATCAGAAAACTTTGAGATATAAGGCCAGTCAAGATTCTTCGTAATAAGATAACAAGATGCTTCTTTTAAAGTTATTTATGTGTTTGAATGGATTAATACCTCTTTTAAAGAGGAATGGTTTCTTCAATTTTTCTTTGAGACTGATGTAGCCTAAAGATCTTGACATAAAAATTATTGACTGAGTGGTAATGAAAGCATGCATTTTCCAGACAAATTTTGCTAGTGGCTGATGTCCTTTGACACATGTGTGAATATGAAAAATATGATCAAACACAACTCTTCCTCATACTGAATAATATCAGAGATATAACTCATTTGAGCAAATTAATTTTTGTAAAGATCACTAAGCAATGTTGTTGTTCTACTGAAGGTTTGAAAGGAAACTACAGCCACCTATCTCCACAACCTCCATCCCAGACACACCAACAACAGCCAAACCTCCTACAACTGACCCCATCCCACTGGATTCACAACCCCTGGTGATCACAGAAAAGAAAGTGCATTTTATTTAGCGTATGGCTGGTCACACACAATATTAAAACACTTCATTTTTACAAATTAAAAACAGTTAAAGCAGTAAGAAAAACCTAAAAAGGAAAACAGAAATAACATTTCAAAGCTTAATATCAAGTTTGGAGATCCAGTCAGTAGCTGCCGTTGTTGTACAGAGGAAGTCCCTACAGTCTCCTGGATATCTTCTGTTAGGGCATTCCCTCACTATATGCTGAATAGTCATATAGTGAGGGAATGCCCTAACAGAAGATATCCAGGAAACTGTAGAAATGGTGGTAGACTTTAGGAGAAACCCTCCCATTCTACCGCCTCTTACAATACTAGACAATGCAGTATCAATAGTAGAGACCTTCAAATTTCTAGGTTCTATCATATCTCAAGACCTAAAATGATCACCTAACATCAAAAACATCATAAAAAAGCACAACAAAGAATGTTCTTTCTGCATCAACTCAGGAAGCTCAAGGAGCTGCTGATACAGTTCTACAGAGGATTTATTGAGTCTGTCATCTGCACCTCTATAACTGTCTGGTTCAGTTCTGCAACCCAACAAGACAGACATAGACTTCAGAGGATAATCAGAACTGCAGAAAAAACAATTACTGCCAACCTGCCTTCCATTGAGGACCTGTATACTGCACGAGTCAAAAAGAGGGCCGTGAAAATATTTACCGACCCCTTGCATCCTGGACATAAATTGTTTCAACTCCTACCCTCAAAATGACACTATAGAGCACTGCACACCAAGACAACCAGACACAAGAACAATTTTCCCCGAACGCCATCACTCTGCTAAACAAATAATTCCCTCACCACTGTCAAACTATTCACTAAGGCTGCATTACTAGTACTATTAGTCTTCTCATCGTTCCTATCACCCATCTCCTCTCACTTATGATTGTATGACTGTAACTTTATTGCTTGTATGCTTACAATTTATATTAATATTGATTGTTTCCTGATTGCTTATTTGTACCCTATGACAATCATTAAGTGTTGTACCTCATGATTCTTGACAAATGTATCTTTTTTTATGTACACTGAGAGCATATGCACCAAAGACAAATTCCTTGTGTGTCCAATCACACTTGGCCAATAAAGAATACTATTCTATTCTATTCTATTCTATTCTATTCTATTCTATTCTATTCTATTCTATTCTATTCTATTCTATTCTATTCTATTCTATTCTAATCTGTTTGAGTCTTCTTAATAAAAGTTTACCAAGACTGATCCTTCTTCATGGAAAACTTGTGCTTTGTCCCCTGACCTATGGCCCACCCATAGGTGTTAAATTTTACTGGTAAAGTTCCAAAATATATTGTGCTAGTGAAAAAGTAATATCTAGCATACCAATTGGGAGGGGGGAAATCATCTTTAAGGTACTGTACCTATTATTCTATTGCTAATAGTAGTAATCTAAGCAAGGGCCTTATTAATTTGGGATATCCATTACACTGCTTTTGAACATACACTTAAGCACTTTTGGTCATTCAGTTTTGTAAACTTTTTTTTTAAAAAGGACACACCCATAATCCAACTAAATGTACATTGCCTTTATAAATCAAAAGTCAACTTTTTGTTCACCTTTAGACAAAGACCATGGTAGAAATTGTTCCATTCATCCATAGATCACAAGTTACTTTGTTTAATTAGAGTGCTGCATGAAGACAGTTGCATAGCTTAGTTATCATGCTAGCAAACATCCTTCTGAAGGTATTTTAGTTCAGGAAGCTGTGAAACAGCTATTCTAGCTTCATTTCAGCATTTCAATAGTTTCCTCTTTAACTACAGCATAATTTCACTTACTAAACCTAATGATAGACAATTGTTCCTTTTCTTTAGGATGATGATGTGGCCATTCTCGCTCTCTAAAATCAGGCTAGCTTTAAAAGAAGTCCACAGGCCCTCCCTTACTATAGGCAAGATAGACTCACTGTAAACTAGGTTAACACTGACATCATGAGCGTTTTTAAGGGACAGAAACCACAAACATTAATGGTAGAGAAACAAAATGACATAGAAATAGCTTTTATCATTTAAATATCTTGAGGTTGTATCCCAACCCTCTGAAAACTGGCACAATTAAATCTCTCTGAAAAGGACAACAGCATTAATATACTGATTTGTTTTTTTTTTTTTTTGCTTTGTTTGAGATTTGTTTTTGCTTTATTTGAGATTTGGTTTGGTTTTATATCTCCCTCCCCCCCAACTGAAATAGGCAGTAACATACCTGCTGCTATAAAACCGAAAGCCATCTCCCAGATGTTGTATGGCTGTCAGGTATGTGCATATAATTCAAAGCACTTAAATATAATCTAATCCAGATTCCCCCACATCCCCCCGCAAAAACCCCCCCACTGTTTCAAGTACCTTGCTGCATTTCAAATGCAGCACTTCATTTAGAAACAGGGATAAGCGTCCTGGAATATATGATCTGCATAAACCAGCTTCATTTGTCCAGTGATCCTCTTGCTGTATGTGCCTTATTATTATTATTATTATTATTATTATTATTATTATTATTATTATTATTATTATTATTATTAGTAGTAGTAGTAGTAGTAGTAGTAGTAGTAGTAGTAGTAGTAGTAGTAGTAGTAGTAGTAGTAGTAGTATTAGTATTAGTATTAGTATTAGTATTTATTCACAAAAAATGTAATACACAGCAAACGAGATTTATATGCTGGATTTCGTATCACTATATCACAAGTCGAACACTTCCCAAGCATCTAGGACTGTGTGATGTATTTTCGTATGATGCGCGCAGATCCAAGTAGGGTGGCCTTTTGCAACTGACAGATCGTGATTTTGTCAATGTTTATTGTTTTCAAATGCCTGTTAAGGTCTTTTGGCACAGCACCCAGTGTGCTGATTACCACTGGGACCACCTGTACTGGATTATTATTATTATTATTATTATTTATTATTATTATTATTATTATTATTATTATTATTATTATTATTATTATTATTATTATTATTATTATTATTATTATTATTATTATTATTATTATTATTATTATTATTATTCCTCTTTGTGGAAATCCAGAATTCAGAATGATCTATAACAGTGAGGTTTCTCATGTAAACACTTCCTAGTCATGGAATATTAGGAGGTTATAATCGGGTAGCATGTGTTTCACACAACTGTCCAGGTAAAGAAGGATGAATTTGGCAATCAATATTGGTAGAATATAAACAGAAAACCCATTATATTAGCAAATTATCTGGTTGATATCACTTGTCCATCATATTGTAGAGCTTTTCCATAGCATTCTTTAATGTCTTGCCCTGTGTAATATGGGAGGTTTTAGTGCGTAAACCATTTATTTTGTCCTGAAAGATTCTGGAACTCTCACACACATTCTTTTTATAGCAGTTTGTGACCCATTCTAGTAGCTATTCTTGCTCATAGAAATTCCACCTTTTCTGAGGACAAAACGTTCTTTGTTCCATGATGTCATCCCTAATATTAATCCCTAATTACTCATGCATGTTCAGATTTGGCAACTGAAACCCCAAAACTGGAATCTTCATGTAATTCGCACATTTAAATGCTTTAACGTTGAAAACTATAAAAGAAAGAGACCACACTTTAGTAAGCAATGTTTCATAGGTGGAAGAACATGGGTGTCAAACTCGCCGTGTCACATTAATGTCACATGACGTATTGCGACATTTTTTGACTTCGCAGTGCTGGAGTGGGCGTGGCCTGAGCATGACACATCCAGCCCACGGGCCACCAGTTTGACACCCCTGTGGAAGAAGAATAAGAACAAAATAAAGGGAGGGACTTATTTTATGTAACTTAGCAAGTGAGAAATTCAAAGGCTCTGCTTCACTGATAAGTTTTTATGGGTACAGAGAGTGGGTCAAATTATTTTTATTTCATAAGAGGGGGAACGATAATACTTTTTCAAAGCAGAGAATATTGAGAAATGCCCTTTGTTTCCTATGCTAATGAATGGTGGGAGTTAACAGGGTGTCTTCAATCTAGAACTGGAAAGTGTGTGAAATTTCCTCCCAGCTACATTGATGGAATATTCTTTTGGGGTCTGCTGCTGGGCAGTGGCAAGTCATTTATTGGTTTTATCCAAAGGACTAATGCTTTTTCTCCTCTGACCTGATAGGATTAAGAGTCTTTGTTGTCTCTTCAGTTCTGATGAGATTATGAAAAGGAGAGAGGGGGATTAGATCTTGGACCCAGTCTTGTTTTTGAGGTCCTGGGAGGGCTCTCCCATTTCTAGATTGCCACAACAATGCACTCTAATAAGAAAGTTGTGAACGAGTTTACAGAAGTAGCTCAGTAAACTTTTCAGCAATATAGGAAAGGGAAGAAGATAAGTTTTTTTGGCGCTAGGAAAGAACGGGGCTCTTCTGTAGCACAGATGTTCATCTGTAAAGAATATCTTTTTCCTATCCTCATGGCTCTAAACATACTAGCTAAGGATAAATTATTCATTAAAAATATTATATACACATGCAATCGCTCATCATAAACGTTGCATTATTTTCATTCTCATCATTCATTTGCATGAAATCCATCCAATGCTATTTTCCCTGCATTGATATATAAGTTAAATTATTATGTAAAATAAAAGATGTATTATCTCACATAGAGAGCAATTCTTCACTGGGAGAAAAATTACTCTCCCTCTAATAAACAAAATACAGCATATTTCCCCCCTCCCCCTCTGAATAATAACTTGGAATCCCAGGATAAATGAAAGCAAAAGCCTGTAATTCTTCTCAAAGTCATGCCTTTAGAACTTGCTTGACTATTACTATTGATCATTCTGAGAGAATGTTAAGAACCATTTCTGTGTTTAAAATTCAATTCTAGGTTTACTTCAGATTACAGCAACTGAAACAAGGAAGATAAATTTTCAAGTGGGCTGCTGGAAGGCTCTATCGTAAAACTTACACTCTTCAATGTTTCCATAAATGATTTGGATGAAGGTAGAGCAAACTTGCAAGTCACACACCACTGAGTAGGCTACCTAATATGAGAGAAGACAGAATCCTTTCAAATGAACTTAGTGGGTTAGAACACTAGATTATAGCCATCAATGTAGGAGATGACGAGACTGAGCTCAAGGGAAGGGTCAAACGCATCATAAGTCATGCATCCCTGTGCACCCACAAGAGATCTGAATCCAGCCCACCTTGAATGCCTTTCTTATCTCCCATTAATTTCCCTTGACGGTTAGTAGCTCAGATTCTTGTAGAGAGCTTAAGTTTACAATAAATCTATATACTCATTTGAACTGCCTGATTCTCCTGGTTTCCCTTGACAAACAATGTTACATTGGACAGAAAGAATATAGATAGGTAGATAAAATAGATGCAACACATACACACACACACACCAGCATAAGCATCTGATAAGAAGACTTAACTTGGTACCAGTATTATAAAGCAGTGGTGACACAGTGGGTAGAATGCAGTACTGCAGGCTAACTCACTGCTCACTGCCAGGAATTTGATCCTGACCAGTTCAAGGTTGACTCAGCCCTCCATCCTTCCAAGGTCAGTAAAATGAGAACCCAGATTGTTGGCGGCAATATGCTGACTCTGTAAATCACTTAGAGAGGGCTGTAAAGCACTACGAAGTGGTATATAAGTTTCAGTGCTATTGCTATTGCTATAAAACAAGATTTAGATATCTTGGTTGACCAAAAAATAAATGTGATCCAGTAGCATATATTGTTACTAAAATAAATAAATCTTAAGATGCATTAACAGAAGCCCATTAATCCATGTCATGATAATAAACACTATTCCTTACCCTGTCCCATGTGCCATGCAGTTACAATCACATGAGAGAAAAAACAAAGCCATATTCACTAGCCCTATTCTCAACTGCATATTGATATTACATCCGGTTATTCAGTTCCTATTCCTTCAATATGGAGAACATTTTTCTTTAGGGATCCTATTCTATTTTGATAATTTCCAGTGACATTTGGAACTTTAATAGTTTTGGTGATAGGGTGTGGAGAGAGAACTGATGTCCCCACATATTTATAGTGTAATACTAAAGTAAATTGTTTATTTGTAAAAGTCAGATTTTAAGCAAAGTACAGAAAAATTATATTTTATCAAACAATACACTGATGAATCTGAAAGCCGGGCAGTATGGTAAATGATTGTGGGACAATAAAAGGAAACCTGGTTATTATTAGTACAGAACATAGAACGTTAAGAATGATGATGGATATTTTCCAATATCTGAAAGGGAGATTGAGAAAACTTCTCTACTTACATGGGACATAAAAATTAAGTAGGAACTTTAGTACAACAGATCTTGATTAATTGTTAGGGAAAACTTCTTAATGAGATAGGTTCTTCATCCATGAAAGACTAATGTAGTTGCATTCTGCACTGTAAATAACATTAACAGGGAGATGGACTAGATGACCTGAAATTTACATTTATATCCATTTATACTCTGAAATGTAGCAGGCCTAAAAACAACCCAAGCCTAATTATGATATGGGGAAAAACACTCCCATGATCCATGAAGCTATTTCTTAGACATAGTATCTGTTAAACAAAGGATTGTAGGGAGAATCCTCCCCTTTTAGTATAAGAAAGCCCCCATATTAGCAAAGAAATTCCCCCCCTATCCCCGGAAGAGAAAAGGCTTCCTTAAAGTAAAACCACTCAAGTGGCTGGCCCCTGTGAATGGGTTCACAACTATCAGAACTTCAGAAAAAACAGTTACTGCTAACCTGCCTTCCATTGAAGACCTGTATACTGCACGAGTCAAAAAGAGGGCCGTGAAAATATTTACTGACCCCTCGCATCCTGGACATAGATTGTTTCAACTCCTACCCTCAAAACGACGCTATAGAGCACTGCACACCAAGATAACTAGACACAAGAACAGTTTTTCCCTGAACACCATCACTCTGCTAAACAAATAATTCCCTCACCACTGTCTAACTATTCACTAAGGCTGCATTACTATTGCTATTAGTCTTCTCATTGTTCCTATCACTCATCTCCTCCCACTTATAACTTGTTGCTTGTATCCTTACGATTTATATCAATATTGTTTGTTTCCTGATTGCTTATTTGTACCCTATGACAATCATTAAGTGTTGTACCTCATGAGTCTTGACAAATGTATCTTTTCTTTTATGTACACTGAGAGCATATGCACCAAAGACAAATTCTTTGTGTGTCCAATCACACTTGGCCATTAAAGAATTCTATTCTATTCTATATTTAGTTTCACAAACTATTCAATTCATGAACAAAACACCTTCAGCTACCGCCTCCACAGAATACTTGAATTGGTCAGATTAAAAAGTAGAGAGACAAAGACACCTAAAATCGGCATTCCCCACCCAGCTCCAAAGGCAAGGCATGATCTCCCAACCACAATAGGAGTCAGGCAACAATAATTAGAATACTAAAAGGGCACACTCAAGTGCAGATTAAAGTACATTTCACAATGAACCTGGGCATCTAAATCATAAAGCCCTAGAATTACATAAAAACCCATCCATTCACCAGAGGTTTTGTCAGCTGTCCCAGAACCGATTGCTGTGTCACTTCGCTTCTGATTCCTAAATAAATGGAGACCTCCTTTCCAACTGCAGCTTGCCTCCTACGTCTTTCTCCCGGCTTAAAACTGGACCAGATTTTACTTCCAGTAGGAATTATTACAAAATAATTTGACCACATTTCATAGATTCTGGTCCTCTAAACCAGAATTAGAAACAAGGCATAGCTCAAAAGTGTTTTAGGAGGGAGAATGTCGGAGAAGGAGTAGCAAAGCCTGAGAGTGGTATCAGAAGAGGAATCAGCCTTTAGTTTCTACTTTCCCACAAGCGGTCTAATTCTAACCCTGTTGAATTCTGTTAAGCCTTATCTAGTGCCAAAATAGTGGTAACCGTTAGTTGACTAGATTCCTGTTCATAGGCATGAACACTAAATTAGCATATGGTCAGCGCCTGACAGAGGGGGGAAAAAGTAAAGAAGTTCCATTTTTTTTCCAGCAGCTCCATTTTAGTTTTGTGGCAAATCTCCTATAGCCAATCTACCATCCACTGTTATGTAGGGAGAAATGTGTTGTTGGTATACTTTGGTACTGCATATTTTAATGTTATTAAAATATGTTAATACAACGTGTAATCAACTTTAGATAAAACAGATGTAGTAAATATGCTGGCCTTTGAGGGCAGAAAAACTATAGATTCCATGAAAGTGCTTTATTGTTTTATAGTAGAATAACTGAATCCTGAAAGCCTATCAGTTTCTCACTGTCCCATGTTAAATCAAACAAAATCAAGGCAAATTTATTTTGAGTTTTTTTTAATGCTTTTCACCGCCTCATGACTAAATTGCATTTTCTCCTCTCTTAATGTTCATTGCTGTTTTCCTCCTTCCCAAGGCCAGATGTATGTTTGTATGTGTGTATGCATATATATCAGATTGTTGGCCATTTGTATACATAATATGGTGCTTGAAGAAATCACCTGCAAAAGGAAATAGGAAATATTGGGGGGGGGGGTGGGACTTCAACTGGAGCACCTACATGCACATTTATACAAGCCAACATGGAAATGTTTCAGTTCTGGCTGTTTCTCAAATGTACCTGATGTTGCAAAACATCTGTTTTATTGCATTAACAGTTTTATTTTTTATTTTTCTACATATCTGTGAAGCTCTTTTTGAAGCATACTTTAATGCACAAAGTGCCCTAGTGAACAATTAGACCTGCTACTAAAGTTATGCTCATCAGATCTCTCACCCTCATCACCCAGGGAAAATAATTTTGCGAAGTTCTGTTTATAAGAATTCAGTATTATAATTAATTTCTTATTATAGTCACTCTTTGTAAAAAGAAAGAAAGAAAGAAAGAAAGAAAGAAAGAAAGAAAGAAAGAAAGAAAGAAAGAAAGAAAAAGAAGAAGAAGCAAGGAAGGAAGGAAGGAAGGAAGGAAGGAAGGAAGGAAGGAAGGAAGGAAGAAAGAAAGAAAGAAAGAAAGAAAGAAAGAAAGAAAGAAAGAAAGAAAGAAAGAAAGAAAGAAAGAAAGAAAGAAAGAAAGCTGCTTCAAGATCTTTACCTAGCAAGGTAAAGCTTTTACCAGTATAACTGTATAAAGCAGTATAACTGTATAATATTTTCTCTCTCTGTCTCTAAATGTGTGTTTGTGTGTGGGCGCACATGTGCCTAATATAAATTTTTATGTGGAGAAAAGCAAAGTTTTACATTTAGGATGAAAAATCAAAGGTACAGTATAAGTACAGATAAGGTGAGACCTGGCTCAAAAACAGTAACTGTGAGAGAGCCCTTGGAGTTCTAGTGGATGATCACTTGAATATGAGCCAGCAGTGTGCAGCAGCAGCAGCCAAAAAAGCTAATACAATCCTGGGTTGTATAAACAGAGGAATATAATCAAAATAACATGAAGTACTAGTACTACTTTATAAAACCCTAGTACAGTGATGGCGAACCTTTTTTCCCTCGGGTGCCAAAATAGTGCGTACACGCGCTATCGCACACACGTGTGTGCCCACACCCATAATTCAAAGCCCCCCACTTGCCTCACCCCCCTGTGCATGCGTGCGTGACCCCCCCCACTCCCCCGTTTCCCAACTTCCAGTGGGCCCAGTAGGCCCGTTTTTTGGCTCCCCAGGCTCCAGAGGCTTTCTTAGAGCTTGGGGAGGACGAAAATGCTCCCCCTGCCACCCCGGAGGCCCTCCGGAGGCCAAAATCGCCCTCCCAGAGCCTCCGCACGAGCCAAAAATCAGCTGGCGTGCATGCACAT
Organism: Diadophis punctatus similis; assembly: GCA_023053685.1. Lineage (NCBI taxonomy): Eukaryota > Metazoa > Chordata > Lepidosauria > Squamata > Dipsadidae > Diadophis > Diadophis punctatus. The sequence continues at coordinate 332,871 of JALIGW010000122.1, forward strand.
GCGCGCTGGAGCTGAGCTAGGGCAACAGCTCGTGTGCCGGCAGATATGGCTCTGCGTGCCAGCTGTGGCACCCGTGCCATAGGTTCGCCATCACTGCCCTAGTAAGATCACACCAACCAATTTTGGTCACTATACTACAAAAAAGATGTTGAGATCTTGGAAAAAGTTCAGAGAAGAGCAACTAAGATTATCAAAGGCCTGGAGACTAAAACATATGAAGAACATATGAAGAACTGCTGCAGGATTTGGGTTTGGCTAGTCTAAAGAAAAGAATTAGGAGTGACATGATAGCAATATTCCAGTATTTGAGGAGCTGCCACAAAGAAGAAGGGGTCAAATTATTCTACAAAGCACCAGAGGGAAGGACCCTAACCCTAACCCTTCAGAAATCACTGGAGATTTTTAAGAAGAAACTAGACAGCCACTTTTCTGAAATAGTATAGGTCAGTGTGTGTGAATGAGTGCATGCGCGCTCAAACCCCCAAATGCAATGCTTGTGCACCCCCTGCACCCCCACTCCCCCGCATGTGTGTACCCCCCGCACGCCCCCTGCCCTCCAAGCATGCACATACGGGCCCAGGGGCGGGTTCCTCTTACCTGCCTACCGGTGCGCTGCACGCATATCATCTCATTTCGTGTGCGTGCATGCTCGCTATGCACGTGTGTACCCTCGTGCAATTTTGCTTCCGCGCATGCGCAGGAAGCAAAAAAAGCCCAAAAATTCCAGAAAAAAGATGGCACCGCGCAACAGACTGGCGAAGACGGCACCGAAGCCATCGCACGCAAATTGCATAATCGGCCGGCTGCTACCGGTGCAACAGAGTTGACCGCACCGGTAGGAACCCACCACTGCATGGCCCCTGCATGCGCCACGCTCCCCACATGCGCACACAGCCTCCCACACATGCCCCACCCTCCCATGTGCAGCAGAGACCCAAAGACCAGCTGGCCAGTGGGAGGCATGCGCGCATGCGCAAACAAGCTGAACTGGGGCGATGGATCACATGTCATCAGAGAGGGCTCTGTGTGCCACCTCAGGCATGCGTGCCATAGGTTCTCCAACACGGGTTTAGGTTCTCCTGCTTGAGCAGGGGCCTGGACTAGAAGACCTCCAAGGTCCCTTCTAGCTCTATTATTCTATTCTATTCTATTCTATTCTATTCTATTCTATTCTATTCTATTCTATTCTATTCTATTCTATTCTATTCTATATGCTATATACTTTGTATATAGACTTTATTTTTAATTTGGGCAGATAGGAGCAAAAATATAAGATAATGTTTTAATTGACAGTTTGGACCATCAATCATATTTTATGTTATTAGAATTTTCTTGCCTTGTAATAAAAAAATTCTTGACAAAATAGCCAATAATGAAAGGTTAATCGAGGAGGTCTATTCAAGTCATGATTTTTCCAAAGGTGCTTTTTCAAAAGGCAACTGGACTTTGATTTTGATAGAGAATGGGAAAAATTTACTGGAGGATGATTTTGATTCCTGTTTCACTAAAATTACAGTGTGAGAGATAGCATAAAAAATAACAAACAAACAAAATAACAATTTGGAATATATAAATTCCAAATTAAACCCTTAAATTCGAGATGGCAATTCAGAAGTTACCATCAGCTCCCTTTTATTGCTACCTTGGAGGCAACCAAGATCATGCTACCAAAATTTGATGACAAAATGAAAAATTGTGTCAAGATTTTATGTATGTCATTGTTTATCAAATTTATGTAGCTACCCAGCTCATTAAAATGACCTTTTTTAAAATATGAATTTTCCAATGACTTTTGGTAGAAAATTACAATAAATAGGCAACTTAAATTTAGAAAGTAATAAAATCTCTTAAAAATGAAGGGTGGGTAAACATCTTCCATTGATTGTATCATGTCATTGTTATACTTTGGGTCAGATCGAATACATTTATTTATGTATTTATGTATTTATTTACTTATTTACTTTCTTTCTTTCTTTCTTTCTTTCTTTCTTTCTTTCTTTCTTTCTTTCTTTCTTTCTTTCTTTCTTTCTTTCTTTCTTTCTTTCTTACTTACTTACTTACTTACTTACTTACTTACTTACTTACTTACTTACTAGAATATAGTTGCCCAACACACATTATTGTAGATAAGAAATACTGCCCACCTAGCAATTCGAAAGCATACAAATGTGAGAAGATAAAAAGCTACCACTTTGGTGGGAAGGTACCGGGGCGGGTTCCTAATTTTTTTACTGCCACTCTGTGGGCATGGCTTATTTTGTGGGTGTGGCTTACCAGCCATGTGACTGGGTGGGTGTGGCTTCTCGGACTGCTGAAGGGAGGGGAACTGAGATAGGTCCTGCCGCCCATTCCCCCTCCCCTCAGCAGCTCGAGAAGCCTCAAACGTGCGAAAATGCCTAGGATCATCACCGCGTGTTCGTGGCTTCTCGGACTGCTGAAGGGAGGGGAATGGAGATAGCTCCTGCCGCCCGTTCTTTCAGCGTCTCACGCGCTCCCTCAGCCATCCTCCCCTGCTTGGATTCACTGTGGGGTAGGAAGGCAATGCACGCACAGTGCCGGAAGCTCGGCTTCTGGGCATGCGCAGAAGAATTTTTTTAAAAAATAAAATAAAATAAAAAATGGCGCCCAGGCACCGGCAACCGACCACACTGGTACTGTGACGTCACCAGCAGGCCACTACCAGTGCTATAGAGTGGACCGCACTGGTAGGAACCCACCACTGGAAGGTACCAATGTTTTGTGTGCCTTTGGCTTACAGTCATGCTGGCCACATGACCATGGAAATGTCTTCAGACAATACTGTCCCCCTCCGCTAAGAAACAGAGTTGAGCCTCACCCCCTAGAGTCAGACCCAACTGGACAGGGGAAACCTTTACCTTTAAGACATCAAATCAGTGGAACGACTTGCCTCCCGAAGGGTGCTCCATCATTGGAGGTTTTTATGAAGAAATTGGATGGCATTTGTCTGAAATGGTATAGAGTTTCTTACTTGAGCAGCGGGTTGGACTAGAAGACCTCCAAAGGTCCCTTCCAACTCTGTTATTTAACAGAATATAAGGGGGTCGGAGTGGTTGTACAGTTCCAAAGAGCTTGGGTGGTACCATTCCTCAAAGAAGGGGGAAACGTAAACCTATTCTGTGGCAACCCACTGTAGGGCTGTCTTTTTTTTTTTCTGGTGCTAGTACCACTAGAAGTTACGGCGAAGCTGTTCAGCCATTCCGATTTCCACTCCGGCAAAAGACGAAATTTCTCTGCAGCGTTTTGATATTACAAGCTTTGCAGTTTGCACCCATCCTTTGCACCAATTCCATCAACCCATTCAGTAGTGGATCAATGCATCAATGCATAGAAAGGGGGGAGACGCGGAGGAGGATTGCACCCCCATCACATATAGTTCTTGATATGTGTCCCATGTTCCATTCTCCTTTTTAAAGTCTTCTAACTGATTAATAATCTTTCCATTTTCTGAGAGGAAATAAAAGTGGGTTTAATCTGTTTCCTCCTCCCTGGGCACAATGGTTCATTCTCCCTGCAAGCTCTGCCTGCTGCAAACATTACCATTTGGAAAAAATAGGGGGGAACTACTCACGATGTTGATCAAGAGAAATTAATAATAATAATAACAATAATAATAATCATCATCATCATCATCATCATCATCATCATCATCATCACCACCACCATCATCATCATCTGCTCCCCCGACCTTTCAGCTGCCAGAGAAACTGCTCGGATCGCCCGGTTTCAGCTTCGCTTTGGAAGTGGTTTCCTGCCTGCCACCTGGACGGAACCACCTGACCTGGCAAGCTGGGGGGAGGAGGCGGCTCGTTTTGTCTCTCCCACACCCTCTTGGTGAAGCAAATGGTATCACCTATTCTAGTACCATTTATCTTTCGCTTCTTGGCTCCGCCGACGTGGCTGCTTGAGAGCATCCCCAGTGGAACTTTGGCCTGGGAATCATGTGCTCTGCAATCCTATTATCTGTTTCTAGCCATCTGGGAATTGAAGTTATATTCAGTCAGATTTATGGTCAAGTTGGCCAGAAGAGTGAATGGCAACCGGGTGGGTATGGGCAGGGCCAACCAGGGATGATTTTTACCGGCTCTGCGAACCGATCCAAATCGAGCTTGGCCGATGTGGTTGAATCTTTCTGGTTCTGCGGACCAGCGGAACCAGAACCTTTCTGGTTCTGCGGACCAGCAGTAGTGGTGACAGTGGAGGGCAAGAGGGATGGTTTCGTATGTGCACCAGCTGTTTGCACAAATGGAGCTTTGCGTGCTCATGTGGTCACCCACTGCTTGCGCGGTCTGGTTTCCAAATAGCCGTGGACCAGTGCTGCAGACTGGGGATTGGGGACCCCTGTCGTAAAGCACTATGGGATGGTATATAAGTCTATGTCTATTTCGATTGCTATTATTTCACACTTTTTATTGATGAATGGCATCAACATCAAGCAGGAGTGATCTTTTGGCATGGTGCTGTCATCATATTGTTGTGATTGTCAGACAATGGAAGAAATAATTTAAAAAGTGGCACTGCAGAAATTCTTGTACCTCACGTGATTTCTTCGGTAAGCACCTCTGTTAATTACAGAAAAGCAAAAATCAGATTTTTTTTAATGATTAATCTGTCGCTAATTAGGAAAAACAAATAGCCAGCTTGATGGAACACTCCTGGGAGAAGGCTTCCTCACTACCTTAGGAGGGATGTCTAAATCTAATATCTTTATTAATAAGTAAAAGGCTGAAATATAAACAGATCTTGCTCATATAATAGGATTTTCCCTTCTCTCCCTTGCAGCCTGCATCTTTCAGCTTTCATAGATTCATGAATCTCAGGAAATGAATGGTATCCTCTCTGTAAATGAAAGATAGAACCTATCCCTACATGAGAAAAAGGCTATACATTTTTTTAAAAAAAGTGATGAAACCTGTTCCACAAACCCTTTTATTCATTTTGGTAAGGCAGGATTCCTGATTACAATCAGACTATAAATATATGTATCTGAGAAGAGATTCAGATCCTTTGAGAATCTTTATGGTAATGTATTAATAACTTTTCAAGATTTCAAGATATGGATATGCAGAACCCTGTTGAACTTGCTTGAACGCTCATATCTTCTACTGAAGTTTAACTTTATGTGTGAGACATGCCTAGTATGTTAAACAAAAAGTGACTAAACTAAAAACATTTCTGAAGTCCCCTTTAACTCAACCCTGCAAGGAAAGATAACTAATGATTCTTCATCTTCTGTTTAATCAGGTTCAGTTCTAGGAAATTGCCTGGACATGTTCCTGCAGTTTTCTTGGCAAGGTTTTTCAGAAGTGGTTTGACATTGTTTTCTCCCTAGGGCTAAGAGAGAACGACTGAGCCAAGGTCAATCAACAGATTCTGTTCCTAAGGTGCTACTAAAATGCAAAGTCTTCTGATTTCTAACCTGATGCCTTGACCACTGCACCATACTTGTTAACCCTTTATCTTTGAATTTTTATTAACTAAAACATGATAACTAATCAGTGGTGGGATTAATTTTTTTTACTACCGGTTCTGTGAGTGTGGCTTGGTGGGTGTGGTGTGGCTTGGTGGGCAGGGCTTGGTGGGCATGGCAGGGGAAGAATACTGCAATCTCTCCATTCCCTCCCCACTCCAATGGCAGGTTACTGCAAAATCCCCATTCCATTCCCTCCCCTCTCCAGTGGAAGGTTACTGCAAAATCCCCACTCCCTCCCCACTCCAGGGTAAGGTTGCTGCAAAATCTCCATGCCCTCCCCACTCCAGGGGAAGGTTACTGCAAAATCCCCACTCCCTCCCCACTCCAGGAGAAGGTTACTGCAAAATCCCCCTTTCCTCCCAATCATCTGGGACTCAGGAGGAAGAGGGCCAGTCAGAGATGGTATTTTACCGGTTCTCCGAACTACTCAAAATCTCTGCTACCGGTTCTCCAGAACTGGTCAGAACCTGCTGAATCCCACCTCTGTAACTTATTGATAAAAAAATATGAGTCAACAATTCAAATTCTCTATTACAATAACTTTTATACCACTTTGATGCTGCAGGACAGTAAGCTGGTAAAATTTGGTGAATGAATGCAAAGTTAAAATGGAATAATTGGAAGTATAACCCTGCCCTGCCGCTTTCTGTCCTTGGCCTCCATGAATTCCACTACAGGACTGAGGAAGAGCTGTAATCTCATCTGCTTGAACACAACCACAGCTTCCTTTCACTTGGGACAGTGTTTCCCAACCTTGGCAACTTGAAGATGTCTGGACTTCAACTCCCAGAATTCCCCAGCCAGCCTTCGCTGGCTGGGGAATTCTGGGAGTTGAAGTCCAGACATCTTCAAGTTGCCAAGGTTGGGAAACACTGACTTGGGAGATTGTTTCCTAAGAATGTGTAATGCAGAGGCAGCTTCCCTTCACCCCTCTAATTGAATACATGGAGGCCGGGGAGGAGAAAGGAGTGGGACCATATGTGGAGCTGCTTTCTCTTACCATTTTCAATCCTTCTGGATGTTCATCTGAAGGCCTGACAGTGCAGCTGGGATTACAGAGCCAAGAAAAGAAAACAAAAGAAAAGATTACAATTAGGCTGACTCACTTGCAATTCCTTTGACACAATTCCAAACATATTTATTGTCTTTGAAATGAAGTGGTGTTCTGGGCTTCCTTAAAGTGTAGCCACCTTTTATGGATTACCTTGAAATTCTTTATGAAGCACATCTGGAGCTTAGAACATTTCCCTGCAGTCTGCCAGCCGAATAGCAGCATATGGTCTTCTCATACAAATATTAATCCTTCATTCATCACTGTACTAAGGGACTCTAATATCAACATCTCAAAAATTCATATATAAGCAAAATAATTCTGCCCCTCCTTTGGGATAAGGAGTCTTGAACAAAAGCCACCCCATTCCATCAGGATAGTTAAACTTCATCTTTTGGGGATCACTTGCCAAATCATTAAATAAGATTAAAAATTCAGCCCATACTGCACAAGGGACTTTCTGCTGTCTTATATACTGTGTGTCTCTGTGTATATGTTTTGTATGTAGAAGGTGGTGGTAGTTCTGAGTATAATCAGAATATATTTATTTATTAATTTTATTATTAGGTTCTTCTATGCCGCCCTACTCCCTAAGGACTCAGGGTGGCGTACAACATTTTAAGAGAACGCTAAACAATAAACTTATTTAAAAACAGTTTTAAAAAGTTAAAAAAGACATCCAACAACATACATACAGGGGGAGATCTCAGATATAAACTTGTCTCAGACCCCTGCCTGCAAGAAGAGCCATGTCTTAATGGTTTTCCGGAAGGCCAGCAGGGTGGGGATAATTCGGATCTCTGGGGGAAGTTGGTTCCAGAGCACGGGGTCCCCCACAGAGAAGGCCCTCCCCCTAGTGCCCGCCAGTTGGCATTGTTTGGCTGACGGGACCTGGAGGAGACCCACTCTGTGGGACCTAACTGGTTGGAGGGAAGTATGAGGCAGAATGCGGTCCCAGAGGTAACCTGGTCCTAAGCCATGTAGGGCTTTAAAGATGATGATAAACACCTTGAATTGTATCTGGAGACCAATGGGCAGCCAATGCAGCTGGCGGAGTAGGGGTGTTACGTGGGTGTATCTTGACACACCCACCACAGCACACGCAGCCGCATTTTGCACCAGCTGAAGTCTCCGAATACTCTTCAAGGGTAGCCCCATGTAGAACGCATTGCAGTAGTCCAATCAGGAGGTGACAAGGGTATGAGTGACCGTGAGTAGAGCCTCCTTCTCCAAGTATGATCGCAATTGGTGCACCAGGCGAACCTGTGCAAAAGCCCCCCTAGCCACAGCTGTATATAGAAGTTAGAGTTTTAGCATAAGCAAATTCATTCAGTTCTCCTACAAAACTAAATGGAGGGGAAATAGACTCCCCCGCCTCCACCATCTCACCAGACATTACTGGAAACATACAAAACTAAGCCAAAGGAAGGTAGCTTCCATATCACCCTGCTAATTTTACAAAGATATAATTAATTTTGAAAAGCTGCTCATCAAAGTGGAACATTAGTCTGAGGGAGTTTGAGAGATGGGCCTCTGCCTGGAACTATACTAAGGCCTTGGCAGTGGAAAATAGTGGCATGTTTCTCCATAGCATTTCCCAATCAGAAAGTAGAAGGACTCTGAATAAATGAGATACAACAGCAAACATGCAAATTATGATTTCAACTCTGTCATGTTAATCAAACATGGCAGAGCCACATTATGCTGCTAGATGAAGTTGCAGCTTTTTATTAGATAGTTAGATTTCATTGAGCTACAGACAGATAAAATTGAAATAATGATAACAATGTTTTGCCTCCTTTTGAGAGAGATCAAAGACATCCAACCTGCAGTTTATTGCATTTGGCATCTTAATAAAAAAGCTGAATACTTACATGATTGAATCATTCTCTCAGTTCCATTAGTTTTACATCCATTAAAATTAGCAATTCATAACTCCCGCCAGACAAAATATCCAGAAAACTAGACAGAACACTATAAACGTGACATTGAAAAATTAACCAGAAGAATATATTAGAGAACAAAATCTGTGCATCGCTAAAGTTAATGTTGTGTCAAGAAGTTCCCATCTGGTACAGATTGAATATTTTATATTGCCAACTGGGCACCAACGAGATGGGAAGAATGGCCTCTAAATGATCATTCCTATCTAATGCAAAACATCCCATTTGCCTCATTGCTTAATAGAAATGTAGCTTTCAAACTGTGTCCTGGGAAGCCATGAAGTTTCTCAGTGGAAGACAGCATTACCCTCTTCTTTTAATGCACAGCTAAAAGGGACATTTTGAATATATCCACCTAAGACAGTGATAACCTTTTTGGATTTCGCTGTTATCCTGCCAACACTGAATCTGTTCATTAGAAAATGTCCCCACATCCTCTTGTGACGTACACAAGTAAAAAAAAAAAGTTTGCTGTTTATTGTATTTATATGCCATCCATCCAGAAAATCTAAACAACTCCATTCTTCCATGTTAGAATCTCAACTTTTCCGTAGATACATCCTGGTAAAAGATTTATATGGTGATTTTTATAGGAGTGGCAAACTTCGATGGAATTAGTTGCTAAGAAAGACCAACATTAGCATCACTTCCTTCTCCCTTGATCAAAATCAGATTGAGAATAGAATTCAAAGGTATTTTTTTATATGAAGTTCAGGGAAATATATGATTATACACACAGTTTATTCCCATAATAATCTTGTTAAATAGGTAAGAGTGAAAGATGTATAGTGATTCCCAATGTTCCTTCTTCCATAAATGGAATGTTGACTGGGAATCATAATAATAAAAGTTCCATCTGAAGGACACCAAGGTGGGAAAGACTATTCTAATACCTGGATTAACAATTAAAGTAATAATAAAAAATAGTGACATCATATGTTTCAACAGTACCTTCATTTCTAATGTAACAAAATAAGGACAGAGGTGGGGGGGGGGAATACAAACTCCTTACCTGAAAATATAGAATAATCACTGTCAAGTAAGAAACTTTATGGGAAAACCAACTTTAAATGCAAGTCTGTAAGGAATTATTCAACATAAAATGTTCTTACAAATACTCATCCAAACACAATATCAATCAAATGGACAAGGGACCTCTGTTGTAAACATAATTTGCCTTTAAATAGTTGTCTCCTCCAAATTAGTAAATGTTTCCTCATTTATTTGTTGAAGATAAGCCACTAAACATGTTTTAGAAGAGTTAAAACATGTCCGTCCCCCCCCCCTGCTTTCATTAACAAGTGAAATCAATATGTCTTGTTCATTGCTACAGTATAAAGCCTATGGAAAACATGGTGAAATGTAGATCTAAGCTAAGACCTGCAAGGCAACTTTGCTGGAAAACATTTTGATGTGTAGAGTTTTAGAACAATTAGTTTTTGTGAATTGATGTCTGTGGAAACTATGTTAACTCCAACACATATCTGGAAAAAGTTATTGCTTTCTTGTGGTGACTTCAGTAAATCTGTAAAATATTTTCCAACTGTTATATGTGATTTATTGTGATGGAAAAGTTAAATTTATCTTTGACTTTCACAAACCTGGGCTGCCACCAATCTTAGGAAATATAAGATGATGAGTACTTCCAAGGGAGGAATGGAGAGCTAGAATATCTCTGAATGGGTGGAAATAATGTTGTGGCCATGAACAAAGGACCAGACAATAGATCACTCCCATAAAACCTCTCTGGATAAGAAGAGAATGGAAGATCATCCACTTGTGCTCATGATAACAGCTGCTCATAAGAAGATCAAAGGAAAATGGTTAAAGCACTGAGAGATGAAAAAAAATTACATTCTCAACCTCTGGGTCCACTAACCTCACTTTTTAATCACTTTCATAGGAATCTTCTCAACTAATGGTTGACAACTGCTTAACATTGGATAAGTTCTCTTATGGCAACTTAGGGGTCCCTCTTTTCACTCCATTTATTTATTTATTTATTTATTTATTTATTTATTTATTTATTTATTTATTTATTTATTTATTTATTTATTTATTTATTTATTTGTTTATTTATTTATTTATTTATGAGATTTATATACTGCCTCACAGTGCAAGCACTCTCTAAGTGCTTAACCAGTAAGCAATGTATATTTATATTGCCCCCAACAATCTGGGTCCTCATTCCCAGGTTCTAGAGGGGATTAAAGATTCCAGGTATAAAAGGAAGAAGAAAAGAAAAGGCATTGAGACAAAGTGACAGAAAATGTTGTGACATTTGAAATACTCCAGGAGATATTTGAAATATATGGATAAAAACTAGCAGCTACAATATCAGCAATGATATCTGCCTCTATGAATAGACAATATGCAAAATATATTTAAAAAGAAATGGCAAATGTCATAACAAATGTGAAGAAAAATATGTTGGCAGATCTATAGGGTAAAGAGCGAACACAAACCTCATCAAATGCAGAAATAATGTAAATTAATTGTTGAAATACTGGAAAATTAAAAATTGTGGATTATAAAACAAAGATTACAGACAAAATGGAAATACATATGACAAATCAAGAGGATGACCTGGATAATGACCACTTACTAGATATATAAAACAGGTTTGCTTGGAGAAGATTTTGAGATGAAAAAGTGAAAAACTGAAGAGAGATCAAATCCTATGACAACATCTTAATGGATTGAAGATCACGATTTCTGTAAGCAAAAGGAAGGGGTACAAAGATGGCTCATTTGATCAAACTTAAACTAAGGCATGCTTCTATAAAATTTCAGAAACCTGTATGGGCTTTTTACCGACACCAGGACTGAAATGTTAATGCTTTATTGATTTGTGTAGGATTAATATATGGGTTATTGGAAGAAAAAAATACTTGCATTTAACCTTATAGAGGAGAAAGAGCTACCAAGTTCCTCTGTCTTTTTTATAATGAAGATCAGAAGTCACTTCCTTAAATAGTTCCTTTTATTTTCTTATTTCCCCCCCCTTTTCCATTAAAAAAATGTGTGCACGTTCTATTGTTCCTTTCCCTAATTTTCCTTTTGGAATTTTGTTTGTATTGTCTTTTATTATTTTTTTAAACAGTTGCTAGAATCTTGCTGTCTCTAATAAGTTTAAAGAATATATCTCACTCTGAAAATTTGGAGAACAATTACCACTGGTATGCATAGACCAATAGTCTAATGTAGTGTGAATAATTGTCTTCTGTTACAGATTTTTTTTAAATAAAACGCCTTGGTGATGTTGAAAAGAAAACATTGAATCTGATTTTTTTAAAAAATGTAACATGGATCTTTTCCTTTTCTTACATTTACACTAAAACTGTTAATTGCAAAATGAAGATATGTGGAACTGAATCACAGGTTGCCCACAAATTTATGGCTTGTGAAGCTGACAAGGAAGTTTTCTCTGTATCAACAATCCTTATGTTATAAAGGTTTATTTTTAGCTGGTACCCAGAGAAAAATTAAATGTCTACAATTCCTGGATGTTCTGGAAGACAACAAGTTATAAGTCATGCCCAAGTGCATATGCATGCTTTAAGAATAATAATAGAGTCCAGTGCATGTTTAAAAGCAAGTTCCACTGAATTGACAGGATTTATTTTTGAGTAATGAGTCAAGCTAAATCTTGGAAAGCATTTACCATAGAAATCTCTCTTAGCAGTGCAGAAAACTTCCACTGAACAGAAGAGAGGTAAGAAATGAAGTAATGACAGCAGTTCTACAGCAATTTTTTTATGCATCAACAATTTATTTCATTCTTTGTTGTTGTTGTTGTTGTTGTTAGTTGCAAACAGGGGCGGGTTCCTCTTACCTTCTCCTACCGGTGCGCATCGTGACGTTGTGCACGTGCGCGCTCACTACACGTGCGTGTGTCCTCTGGCGATTTTGGCTCTCTGCGCATGTGCAAAAGGACAATTTTACTTCCATGCATGCGCAGAGAGCCAAAAACTGTGAAAAATTTCAAAAAAAGATGGCGGCGCGCACGGATCGGCAAAGAAAGCACCGGAGCCATCGCACCAACATTGCACAATCGGTGGGCCCCTACCGGAACGGCGCACTGGACCACACCGGTAGGAACCCACCACTGGTTGGGAAGTCATTTCCGACCCATCATGACCCCATGGACAATGTTCCTCCAGGCCTTCCTGTACTCTACCATCCTCTAGAGTCCATTTAAGCTCTTGCTTACTGCTTCAGTGACTTCATCCAGCCACCCCATTCTCTGTCGTCCCCTTCTTCTTTTGCCCTCAATCTTTCCCAGCATTAGGCTCTTCTCCAGTGAGTTCTTCCTTCTCATTAGGTGGCCAAAGTATTTGAGTTTCATCTTCAGGATCTAGCCTTCTAAAGAGCAGTCAGGGTTGATCTCCTCTAGGACTGACCGGTTTGATTGCCTTGCAGTCCAAGGGACTCGCAGGAGTTTTCTCCAGCACCATAGTTCAAAGACCTCAATTCTTTGGTGCTCAGCCTTCCTTATGGTCCAAATTTCACAGCCACACATTGCAACTTTTGTTGGCAGGATGATATCTCTGCTTTTTAGTATGCTGTCTAGATTTGCCATAGCTTTCCTCCCCAGGAGCAAGCGTCTTTTAATTTCTTCGCTGCAATACCCATTTGTGTTCATTTTGGAGCCTAGGAAAATAAAATCTGTCACTACCTCCATTTCTTCCCCATCTATTTGCCAGGAATTGAGAGGGCCAGATGCCATGATCTTAATTTTCTTAATGTTGAGTTTCAAGCCAACTTTTGCACTCTTCTCCTTCACCCCCATTAAAAGGCTCTTTAGTTCCTCTTCACTTTCTGCCATTAGAGTGGTATCATCTGCATTTCTGAGGTTGTTCATATTTCTCCTGGCAATCTTAATTCCAACTTTTGATTCATCTAGCCCTGCCTTTCTCATGATGTGCTCTGCATATAAGTTAAATAGGCAGGGCAACAGTATACAGCCTTGCCGGACTCCTTTCCCAATTTTGAACCAATCAGTGGTTCCATGTCCAGTTCTCACTGTTGGTTCTTGACCCGCATATAGGTTTCTCAAAAGACAAATAAGATGGTCTGGTACTCCCCTCTCTTTAAGAACTTGCCACAATTTATTGTGATCCACACAATCAAAGGCTTTAGCATAGTCAATGAAGCAGAAGTACTGTATTTTTCAGAGTATAAGATGCACCTTTCCCCCCCTAAAAGAGGATGGAAATGTTGGTGCATCTTATACACCGAATAGAGCCATTTTTGGCCTCCCGAAGCCCTGCCCCCACATCCCATTTTTGTGAAAATTGGCCCATTTTTTTGCAAAAATGGGGCACGCAGAAGGTTTGGGAGGCCTGCAGAGTGCTCCTGGGGGCTGGGGGAAGGCAAAAACGCCCCCGGGGTTTTTTTTTCAAAAATTGGGGCATTTTTGCCTTCCCCCAGCTCAATCAAGGATAACTTGATTGAGTTGTATTAAAACAGAACTGATTTATAGTTGTTAGATTGACATCCTGCCTTCATTTTGTACAACTCAAGGGCTTATGTACACAATGTTCCTCCCCATTTTGCCTACTACAACAACCCTTTGGGGTGTGTTTGGCTGAGAGACTGGCCAAAGGTCTCCCAGCTGACTTTCATACCAAATGGAAGAATTAAAACTTACATTTTTCCAATTACTAATGTAGCATCTTACCTACTACACCACACCAGCTTTCCAACATTAGTAAACTTCTTATATTCTTAGGGACTTTCTTCAGGCTTACATCCCACTCTTTCCAATGCATATCTTTAGAATTACTGATCTGTTGTTGGGGGAGTGGAGCGGTGGTGAAAAATTTGAGTAAAATGGAATATCTTGGAGAATCTTTAAGCAAGAGCTCTCAACTCTTTGTTTATTTTGTAAGTTGTAGTCACAGCTGTCATAATATTTTCTGCATCCCCAAAGTTAATTGACAGGTTTCAGGAGATCTGAAGACCCTTGGGCATTTGCACCAACCCAGGATTAGTACAGCTGAGCCAATTGACTTCTGACTCACTGAGATTCAGCAGGAAACACTGAGGGAGATAGTTTGCAAATGTAATATTAAAGGTGAAAGTTGAACATCACTTATTGTTGATAAGTCTACTTTTACCAATCCACTGGATTCCTAGCTTCCCTCTCTTCTGGCTAGAATGAATATTCTATGGTGTCTTTGCATTGTATCAACATATTATTATTATTTTAAAAAAATCTTAATAGTTCTCCGTAAACTCCACTGCCAGAAAGCATCATTTTCACCATCTTTTTAAAAAATTTAATAGCTGGTATTTGCTGCAAAAAACAAATGCAGTGAGACACTGATGGGATGAGAATGTAGCTGGACACTAGATGTGGTACTTTCTCATTAGTTTGCTGCTAGGGAGAATTGGTTGATTTATGGGAAATGCCAAGAAAGGCAGCAGTGAGGTTGAGTGAATGTTTCTGATGGTTGACTCTATGAAGCACAAATAATGCTCATCGAACTTGGACTGTTTAACAGATCTTGCAACCTATACAGTATCTCATGATAACTAAACACTAAACTGCAGACTGATTAGTCAGAACTGGGTTTTCTATATATGATGGCTGTTATATTTATATATTCATCATATATATATATCAGTGGCGGGTTGCCCTCTTACCGGTGCTGGTGCGCTGTGTGCACATCTCCAAGTTTCAGGGGCGTGCGCGCTCACTACGCGCGTGTGCCCCCTTGCGCGATTTTGCTTCTGCGCATGCATGGAAGCAAAATCTTGCCGAAATCTTGCGAGGTGACGCGCAAGCGCGAGAGATTTCAGTGCAATTTTGCTTCCGCGCATGCGCAGAAGCAAAATCAACCCAAAATCACCGGGGGAAAATGGCGATGCACGCGATGGACTGGCAGAGAGGGCTCCGGAGCGGTTGCGCAATCCGCCGCTCCCTACCGGAGCTGCGCAGTGGGCAGCTCCGGCAGGAACCCACCTCTGATATATATTTCTAACAGTCTACACATCCTTTACTTATTAAGTGTAATATAAACAGGAAGTCCCCTTTTCTAAGTATGGATCCTTAGCCCAAACAGCTGCATTTATACATTCACACAATAGGAGAAAAGAATCAGTTGGGTTGAAAAAAAAATCCAGAAAAAAATATAGACAAATATCTGCAAAATAGCACAACTTTTGAGGTTCATCTGTGGCAAGGTTGTGAAGGAGG
Organism: Diadophis punctatus similis; assembly: GCA_023053685.1. Classification (NCBI taxonomy): domain Eukaryota; kingdom Metazoa; phylum Chordata; class Lepidosauria; order Squamata; family Dipsadidae; genus Diadophis; species Diadophis punctatus. The sequence continues at coordinate 348,560 of JALIGW010000122.1, forward strand.
GAATAACTGATCTCTAAACTACTTTGAAAATGAATGGCAAAGATCCTGTATAGAATTTTTTTTCCTGACATATACAGTATATTGCCTTCCTGAAGTCTCTCCATCTCTTTCTCCCTCTGTTTGTGTATATATTAGAAATAACATCCTTATGGAATATAATACTAGTGTTTGATTTCTAGTCTTTTATCTCTGATTGTAGATAAGATAATTTAAACTTCAGCCAAGTCTGCTTTTAATTGAAGCTTCATAAGAAATTGTGTTTCCCTTTGATACAAAAAGTTCAAAGTTACTAATAAAAGATTTGGAGGTATAATTGAAAGGTCATAAAAAAGAGGACCCTGAAGTGTTTACGTGCTCCTGGACATGATTATCTAGAAAAGCCAGCTTGAACTTCCGTTAATAAAGGGGGATTCTATCAATATAAGCATTTCAAATTTACAGTGTCTTCCGTTCCTTCTGTGGTCACTATTAAAGACTCATGGTGTAATTTTTTTAAAATAATAAAATACGTTCTTTGATCTATAATATATGAGACTGACTTTTCATACGCTTTGGATTTATATCTAAAGAATGTAAATCCATGCATCTCATGATTTCTCTAGTTCTTTTTATAAAACTACTCAGATCTTATCCTATTTTATAATATTTTTAATAATCCTGAATGCTTACAATATATCATAGGATATAGCAATAGCACTTGGACTTATATACTGCTTCATGGTGCTATTATAGCCCTCTCTAAGCAGTTTACAGAGTCAGCATATTGCCCCCAACAATCTGGGTCCTCACTTTACCGACCTCAGAAGGATGGAAGGCTGAGTCAACCTTGAGCCTGGTGAGATTTGAACTGCCAAATTACAGTCAGCCAGCAGTCAGCAGAAGTAGCCTGCAGTACTGCATTATAACCACTGCACCACCACAGCTCTTAATATCAAGCCCTTCTGATAGAAATATATTAAAAAAAATAGTAACAGGAAACCAGATAAGCAATAAAATCAGTTTATTGAAATCTTCCTTGGCCAAGGGACCTCCTCACCAGAACAACTCTGGAGCAAAAGGAGGAAGTAAGACTGCTTTCCAGGTAAAAGATTTAAATACACTTCATAGCTCCAGCTTACTCCTCCCCCTTACATAACACATTACACATCATACTTTGGGTTTTTCCAATCTGGAAGACCCCCAGAAATTATCCATCATGCTGACATTTCCATACTTCCTTTCTCTGGGCTATCATGTACTTTTCCCAGAGTACATATCCTGTCAGCACTTCCTTTTTGTACATTCCCATCCTCTCTCAGCATAATTTTGATACAAATATCCTGAATAAGGTCAGTGTGAAGATAGCTGACATACAGAAAAACACATGTGGTTATACAATATGATTTTTCATAACAGATAGATTCAAAATGGCTGAGCTACGGCCTGTATTAAATATCTTTATTAACAAGAATAAATTCATTTTTCTCACACCTTCCCTATATCTTATTATGATTTATTGTCAATATAGCCCTCAAATAAGTGAAGAAGAGTTGTCTGTTGTTTCAAAATTTCAAATTGTAACTGTCACCATTCCATTATGAAGTTAAGGTTGCACCATCAAAATGTTCTCATTGCTCTGCATAGCATTCATAATCTACATACTACTAAAACTCTCTTGTTTGTTTTTTGCTTGCTTGCTTGCTTGCTTGCTTGCTTGCTTGCTTGTTTGTTTGTTTGCAACCTTCAGTTGGGTGAAATTGGAAAGTACAGGGTGAGAATTATTGAACTAAAGTAACTCAAATGGGCTAACTTGCCAGGACCCAGGTGTGAATGAAATTTGAGAAAGTTGCAGATGCTTAAGTCTCACTGCACCTTTCAAGTACTCTTCAAAGGATGAATGACATTGGGAATATGTCAGGAGAGGGAGGGGGAGTGCAGTCTTCCTTGCAGTCCATAGCTTCTTTGTTTCCCCTTCCCTCACCAAATGGCTAAGACAACAACTCTGAAAGGATGTCCCAAGAGGTCATGGGTTATCTAGTAATCTTTTAAATTTACCACAGTTAATTTTAAACAAATAAACCAAGGAAGCTGGTGGGAAGTTGGAAGTCATTCCCACTACTCCACCCAATCGGTTAGTGACAAGGCCTGATGGGAAATGGAGGCTGGCTGCTTTGGAACAGTGGCTAAAATCTGAAATCTCTTAAAAACAGTGGGCAGTAAGGAAAAGATGAATGAGAAATTCAGATGCTTACTTGTAGGGTTGTCTGGGGGTGCCAGCATTTTCCTCTAAGGAGGGACACATCAGGATGGTAAGTGGGGGTGGAGTTTTTCTCAAGATCCATAGTTCCCTTTGTTCCCCACCTCTCAGCAAAGTGGCAAAGCAAACTTTGACACTCTCTGCCAGTTTCCCACAAGCAATCAATCAATGGGGAAGGGTGTTTTTTTGGTTTTTTTGGCCATCCATAGTCATTCTGTTTTTCTCTTTAGATAAGAAAACAACTCTGAAAGGATGTCCCAAAAGGTCATGCGTTGTCTAGTGAATCCTTAAAATTTACCAGAGTAAATTTTAAACAAATAAACCTTCCATACTTCTTAATTTGTTTGTTTAGAAGAATTATATATTGCCTTCTCTATTTGCAACTCTGAGTTCCTTACAAAGCATAGTAAAATATTAATAAAAACACTATTAATACAAAATGAGCATAAAACATAAAAGCCAATAGTAGAATTAAAATGCCCTGGGAAAATGAATATGTTTTATGTTCCTCCAAAACTATAGCAAGAATAGTTTTCCCCCAAATAATATTATTTCAAAATAGGAGGGTTGTCTTAGAGTTACAGTATATGAGGTATAGGAATGGGAAAAAATTATTATCTTTTCCTGAATAATCTGTTATAGGAATAGGGGCCATTTTAAATTAAGGGTCATCTTCTTTGGGGAAATCACACTATATAAGTTTAACAAATTGCTCCCTTGAGAAAAAGAACAACAGTATTATAAATAGATCTGAAAGAACTACTTTTTTCAATATAATGTACAGAGCAGACTTAGTGATGCATCATGCAGACAAATACTGTAGAATACTACTTTTTCAAGGCTGCCAAAATATAATTATATAATATAATATATAATATAATCATGCAGAACAAATATTTCCCAGTATTTTAAAAATATTTTCCCATTATCATCTTATTTATTTTTATTATATCATTCTCTAATAAGACTGAAAAATTGAAGCTTTATTTTTTTTCATCGACAATTAGAATCATAAGAAAGGGAAGAAAAATGAACAGTGAACTCTTTTGGAGGAAATAACTGTAGGAAGTTAGCACCCACTCCTCTCCTAGAAAAATGAAATATCCTAGGAAACATTAAAAGGCAGAATATATTCTATACAATATCCCTAGAGAAATTGAGAAACATGCTGTTAGAAAGGAAACAGACTCACTCTTAGCCCCCTCCCCCTTTTTGTTAATAGCAGCAGTCTTCTAAATAACAAAGATTTATCTCCTTCAGTCATAGCCATATTAGGATTTGCCCAAGGCCCTTTCATTCAGTCAAGCCTGGGACAGAAAAAAGCCTATAGAGTTGCCACTGCATGGCCTCCTGGGAGCCTGACCACCAATCAGTGCATTACATACACAGGAACAGGAAACTAACAGGTGGGGCCCAACAGAGGGTATAAAACCAAGGGACTCAGCATCTTTCCCTTCCTTTTTCTCTTCACCCACATCTGGAAGCATGTGATCTACCTTTTCTGTACAGGGGCTCATGCCATGTGCTCCTGTCCACCATTAAACCTTCTTTCCAAGCAACTTCCATGAATCCAGTGTCTTTTTCCCCACTTGGAACTGAACCCAGAAGGATATTCCTTACAACATAACCTAGGCATATCTTGGATTTTTTAAAAAAATGTTCCATCCATTTGATTGCAAATTAAAAATAAATGTTTTCCTTTTTTATTTTCACATGGCACCCTATCAGCTAAGGTAATCTAATGCTATGATCCAATATCTTAATGTATACCTGTAATATCTCTCTGGTTTGTACACATCCCTTCCAAATATGTGCTTTTTGCAAATACTAAATTACTAAGTAACAAATGTTACCACACTCTATTCTTTTCATGCTAAGATCCTTGTAAATTCAAGGGTCTTCACTACAGAGCGATTGAATACTAACAGCGATTATGTAGAGCAAAGGTCTCCAATCCCTGGACTTTTTTGTGTCCAAACTCTAGTTAAGATTTGAAGATTTCGCTGGAGTATTACCATTTACTACAGAAGAAAGAGAATGTCCTCTTGGAAAGTATTCACTGCATTTCAGGACTAGATCCATTTCATTTGAAAAAGTAGACTTTTACTCCTAAAAGTTTGTTTTGAGAAATAGATAATTTTAAGTAGGCAAAAATGGTTTCAGACCAGGGGTGGGTTCCTACCGGTGCGGTCTTCTCTATGGCACCAGTAGCGGCCGGCGGATTGCAAAACGGCTCCAGTGCCATCCTCGCCGATCCGTCGCATGGCACCATCTTTTTTCAGGAATTTTTGGGCTTTTTTTCTTCCTGCACATGCGCGGAAGCAAAATCTCACGAGGGGATGCGTGCGTGCGTGAGATTTCGGCATTTTTTTGCTTACTGTGCATGCGCGGAAGCAAAATTGTGCAAGGGGGCGTGCACACATAGCAAGCACGCACGCGAAATGTGATGATGCATGCGCAGCGCACCGGTAGCGAGGTAAGAGCAACCCGCCCCTGTTTCAGACCATCATTTGGAGACAGGTAAAAAATTAGCAATCATTACTTAGACAATTAAAAAAGACCCAATTAATTTAAATGGACAGAAACAATTTTCAACAGAATCCTCCCAGAAATTTAGAGTAAACTTGGGGACAATATCCATATAGAACTATAAGTCTACTTTACTCAGCAAAAAAAATCAGTTTAAAAAATCACTGTCCTTGGCATAACCCAGTTGCTAGGAAACAAACAGTTCAGCTATTTTTTTCTACTCTCTGGATGACCTGCTACAACTTTTTTTTTTTAGTCACTAAAAAAATCTCTTTGCTGTCATCATTTCCATGTTTTTGCATATTTTTAAATTCAGAATTACACATTCCCAAGGGAAGCATAGCGGCACTGATAATAGAGAATGGTTACAACTTACTATTCGAATAGCCTTACTAAAGCATTCCAACTGCCACACTGCCTAAGACAAAGTAGTGTGTATGGCAACCCTGGAGTCTTCCGTTGCACACTAAATCACAAGTTTTGGAGATTAGGAGGTCCCATAATTTAATAGAAGTTCCATAGAAATGATTTACTCATTGTCAACTTTAAATAACACATAATTGATTAAATGGCACTCCCGGTCTGCTTACTAAAGGAGGACTTGGCTACTGAATTACTCACTCTCTATTGTCCTGAAAGAGCTATCTTGTTAGATTCATTGGCATTCAGTGCTGCTTTGCCTGAAAGCCTTGTATTCTACAAAGCTGCAGTAGCTTTAGACTATCTGTTTTGTGTTGGTTTCTTCAATAATTGATTATATATTGTTCAATGATAAATGTGGGGAACTGAAGTGTAGCATGTGCCACCAATGCGCAAAAACCAAAACCTAGATTTTGCTGAGTACCTTTTCCATTCCACAAATGTAATTTATCATGCCAATGTTAAAGAATGGATTAAAATGTAAGTTTAACAGTAAAGACACACTAAAAAGAGCTTGACTTACATTGGTCTGGCCAATCATCCATCAGATTTCTCCCTGTCTGTGCTTTGCGGTAGCAGATTCATCTCAGGAAGCAATTTGAAACAGTTCTTCTGTATAACTTATAAGAAGTTAATCCCTTTCCTATATTTTGTTTGTGTTCCGAATTGGTATTGTAAGAGTCATCCTGCAATTACAAATCTAATCTCTTTTTTTGCTTTTCCTTGTGGACTACAATATAGATAAAGGAGAGACTCATTTTCTAGTTAAATCTGGAAGAAGAAAAGCAAACAGAATAAAGCAAAGTTAGATTAAAATTACTATTTGTTCTTGGGAAGTTCACTGGGTGCTCAAAACTGATGCAGGCAAGATAGGATTTTTTTTCCAGGTCATGGGCTATATTTGAACTTTGAATGATATGCTAAGATACTTCATCCAAAAAATGAGTGAAACCAGGACAAAAAGAAAGGATGATTTAATTTCAATGTAGTAATTCCTTGGCAGCTTTTCATGGGCTTCAGATTTTGCAGTCCTGTTTAAGAATTTTAGATTTAGAAATATCATGCAAGACCAAATGGCATAAACATGCAGGTGAAATCCAGGAAGCTGTTTGTTTAGAAGCTGCCAAGAAGACTATTAAATACATAATAAGTCTCTAGCAGCAATATAAATTTTACATACAGGTTAATTTTTTACTAGGATTTTCAAAGCCCCAAACCATGTGGATAAAAACAGTTAGATTTTAAGATACCCGGCGGTTGTCATTGCATAATATATCCATGGTGTTTACTTGACCATTAAAAATTGTGTTAATTTACATGTAGGGCATTCTCTTAAAAAGAGTTAGCAGGAGATTCACTCCTTTTGTGGAACTAGATTTTTGATTTAGTGGATGCTGTGTCAAGAAATAAAAGTGTCCATAAAGAGGTTTTTTTTGGGGGGGATAGCAAAAACAAAACAGGAAAGAAACGCTGTTCTGACTAAATAAATGAAGTTTTTCACCAGTGTAAATAGTAAATAATGCTAGGTGAGACCAGGGGTGGGTTGCTCACTTACCGATACTGGTGCGCTGTGCGTGCATCTCCACATTTCGTGCACGCATGCGCTCACTACACGCACGTGCCCCCTCATGCGATTTTGCTTCTGTGCATGCACGGAAGCAAAATCTCGCCAAAATCTCGCCAAAATCTCACACGCGCGTGCATCCCCTTGTGAGATTTCGGCGAGATTTTGCTTCCGCGCATGCGCAGAAGCAAAAAAGCCAAAAAAATCTTTTAAAAAGATGGTGATGCATGCCATGGACCGGCAAAGACGGCACCGAGCCGTCGTGCGCAAATTGCATAATTGACGGGTCCCTACCGGAGCTGCGCACTGGACCTCACCGGTAGGCACCCACCCCTGGGTGAGACTCAGAAGGCATTAAATCATCTCAGTGATGACATTGAGGAAATCAATGCATCAGGCCCTATGTAACTTGCAAACTCAAGAAGACAGAACCACACCAATATCAGAAAGATACCCTTACAAATGTGACCTTACAAGCTGTAGAAATAAACTCCCAAACAGGCTTATAGTAAGCCAATTAAGGTAGAGCCTTTGGAAATGCTCTTCCAGCTTGTGCTATGATGCTTTCCCCTTACCCAGGGTTTGCTGATTGTGTTCGGACCAAATGAATACTTTTCTCCCTGGGTGGTTTCTACAATTTCTCACACAATATGCCAGACGTTTCACTTGTCATCCAAGAAGCTTCTTCAGCTCTGACAGGATAGTGGGGAATGGAAGGATTTATATTCCATGTAGACAGCTGGTAATTTGATTCCTTTTAGAGCTGAAGAAGCTTCTAGGATGAGAAGCGAAATGTCTTCAAAAGAAAAAACAAGAAAGTCCAATTGCCTCCTGAAAAAGCACCTTTGGGACAACCATGACCTGGATGACTGAGAATCTCTAACAGACTTTTAGCTATACAATTTGGGATGGACACCCTTTGAATGGTGTGGGAGTAGGGATCGATTTCCAGAAGAAAAATTGCAGACTACAGGAACTGGGAGCACTACTCAAGTGACCCTGAAGACACAGATAAATCTCCAAGTGCTTCAATGACCTTCTAAAAGGATGCAAATTACCAGCTGTCTGCAAGGAATATAAATCCTTCCATTCCCCACTATCCTGTCAGAACTGAAGAAGCTTCTTGGATGAGAAGTGAAATGTCTTCAAAAGAGAAAAAAACAAGAAAGTCCAGTTGCCTCCTGCAAAGCACCTTTGGGACAAGATGTTAAGATGTCATATGTCTGATGTAATAATGATTAAAAGGGATACACACACCCACACACACCCACACACCCACACACCCACACACAAACAAAACAAAGAATGACCTAGATAACTTTCCTATATTGGATTTATAAAAGAGTTTGTTTCAGTTTTGAAGGATTTTGTGAGAAGGAACAGACAAAAATGAAAAGAAATCAAGTTCTAGGACAGTATTTGAAAAGTTTAAAGGTCAAGATTGTTAAAAGTAAAAAAGAAGGCATATAAAGTTGGTTTACTTGATCAAGATTAAAATAGATATGTTGTTTTTTCTTAATATACTTTTTCTGATCAAGACTGAATGATAAGGTTTTAAAGAGTTGCGTATAGATAAAAGATGAGTTATGGGAAGATATTTTTTTTGTATGTTAAGAGGACAATGTAAGTTTTTAAAATTGTTTATGCTTGCTGTTTTGAAGGGGGAAGTCATTTCTTTATATATCATTTTTTCTTATTTTTACTATATGTAAAAATACTATATGTAAAAATATGTACTATATTTACTATAGTTTTACTATAGGTTTTTGTTTTTATTTTTTCTTCTCTGCACTTTCTATTTTTTATCCTTGATTTTTTTTCTTGGTTTATATTAGTTATCTTTTTAAATTATATTGTTTCATTAAATTATTATAAAAATAGTTATAGATTTTTGAATAAGGATATAATGCATTTACCATCACTGGACTATGTTGGAATAAAAATAGTGGGTTCATCCTGACTTGTGAACAGAATCTCTGAGCTTGATTACAAGACTGATTGCTCACTTTTTTTTAAATGAAAGACAATCTACTTAAGACAAACAGTATAATGGTGAGAAGCCTTGCAAACCCGACACCACCATGAACCACCCAACTTGTTAAAAAGGTGCTGAGGTTTCACAGTTAGACTGTTTTCTTCATCACATTTATAGATTGGTCCATTGAAAGTTTTCAAGTTCTAATCAGTGGTAGGTTGCTGGCTCTTAATTAGATGTACAATACAATATTAAATTATGTTGGGGGAGGGGGCTTGAAAATTCAATCAGTGAAATAAAACATGCATATTGGTAGAGAGACAGTAGCAATAACACAACATTGTTCTTGTTTGTTCCATCAGGTTGCTCATCTGGGGTATCTAATATCAACAAAACATGAACATAATGGAATCTTTATGTCAAAATTTGGAAGTAGCATCAAAATAAAATATCAGATGATAGATAAATAGATAGATGGCAGATAGATAGATGATAGATGATAGATAGATAGAGAGAGAGAGAGAGAGAGAGAGAGAGAGAGAGAGAGAGAGAGAGAGGGAGGGAGGGAGGGAGGGAGGGAGGGAGGGAGGGAGGGAGGGAGGGAGGGAGGGAGGGATGGATGGATGGATGGATGGATGGATGGATGGATGGATGGATGGATGGATGGATGGATGGATAGATAAATGGATAGATGATAGATAGATAGATAGATAGATAGATAGATAGATAGATAGATAGATAGATAGATAGATAGATAGATAGATAGATAGACAGATGATAGCATATCTGATCTCCTCCATAATAATAAATCTGTTATTTGGCCATTGTGTTCCTAATGAGTCTTGGTAAATAATACTAATATTCAATCCCATACATTTTATTGTGAAATCCTGTTCAACTGAGATTATTCTCAGATGAAAGACAGACAGTCAGTCAATATCTATGTCTGTATGGTTCATGATCTATGATTCATATGCCCATGATTCAATTAGGCTATTTGTCTGTGTGCGTGTGCGTGCATGCATTGAATATGTATCATTATTCAATTTGGATATATGTATATATGTATATAGATCCTAACTGAATATAATACATAGTGCAGTTTACTGACAATAAATCTGGGTAGTTTTAGAAATGTTTCTTATGAATGAATCAAGAAGACTGAATGGACTTATGACTGACAACAAAGCAATATCATGTCATGGAGTCAAAGTGGGAGCTAAAAGGAGAAAATATATGTTATTCTAGCATTCAGCCTGAAAGGTTATTAAGCTCCATATAAACCAGATGAGAATATGAATGCTGGCTTTCTGCTGAACTCTCCATATGCACTTAAATTCAACTTTTAGTTGAGGTGAACAACAAGACTTGAATGGAGTCTCCCTTTGTGTTCACTTGAACATAAATAAAACTGTACACCCCAATCCTTTCATCTGCAGTCACACAGAGAGTTTTTTCTCAACATGAAGTGGAAATGAGTAGAAACCTTCATAGCTTCTTTTCAATATAAAAAGAACAGGGATTGAGAAACAGAAGTTCAATTTTCCTTGTGTGAACAAGATGAGAGAGTGTAGGGTAGACACCAAAAAAGAAAATCAGTTCATTTTCAGTTCACTGTGTTTGTCTAGGTCAGGGGTGGGCAAACTATGGCTCTTTCATGACCTGTGGACTTCAACTCCCAGAATTCCTGAGCCAGCCATGGGAGTTGAAGTCCACAGGTCATGAAAGAGCCGTAGTTTGCCCACCCCTGGTCTAGGTTATCACTGAGAATTATTGTTGATTATCAAATCATTAGATATTCTGGAAATTATGATCTATGAATGCAAGCCTCCTTCTATGATCAGGGTCTTGATGAGGCGAAGGGGCATGTAAATGAAATTGTGCGCTATGTCATCAGACATGTGTCTATAAGGGTCTCCCAAGGCAAACAGGCCATGATAGATACCCCAGACTAACACCGATCACATCTTCCAACCCACATTGGATCAGCATGGCAGATTATGGTCTATTCCTTCCACAAAACTGGCCCTCGTTCCCCGAGGCCCTAGGGCAACTCACCACAGCAATGGAAAAACCTGCCCAAAGTCAGAGGGAGCTAAGAATCCCTAGGTTAAATCAGACTTCCTTTGCACTTTGGACATAGGACTGGTCCACATTTGAACATGGAAACAGAAGCTGGACTAGAAGAACTGTTGGTTGAACTAAACAATATGCATTGGGATATCATTGGATTATGTGAAACACGATGAAAAGGCAAAAAAAATTAGCTGAACTTGGTAGGACTGGGCATTTATTCTACACTACAGGTACCGAAGATGGATGATGTGGCAGAGTTGGTTTTCTCATTCTTAAATTATTGAATTGGTCAACAACATAGATGGTAATCAGTCTAAAAAGATATTGAGGATAGCACTAGTAGTGGCTACTAAATCATGATCAGTATATACTACAAGATTAAAGACAGTTTTATTCTGAAAACCAGTTGCTGTTAAACAAAAGAGATCTGTTGCCCTTATACTTTGCTTAAGGGCTTCCTATTTGATTGATATTTTGATTTTTTTTAAAATAAGCCTTTAATCTGTGATAGCAAGACAATTCTTATTCTGTTCCTTAGACAAGGTTGTAGCTTCATCTAATCATCTAATGTCTGTTACAAAGTACTTCTTAAAATATTTTCTCTGGTACCCAGTGCTATTTTTGTATGAAAGTTGAATCAGAGAAAACTGTACATGTTCTGCACCATTAGCTCACTTTTATGAGAATAGAGAAGAATATTTGTAGCTCAGGGTTGAACTGTGGAGTTCTTAGTGTTCCAGGCCAAAATCATCATCATCAACAATGGTTAAGAATTCCCTTTAAAAAAAGGTGCACAGTTTCAGGTAGAGTCTGTGATAAAAAAAAAATCTAACTATGGTCTAACTATAGTTAATATGCCCGCTGTAGATCTTTTCCTGATGCAATACAAAGCATTTTGTAGGGCTATCTTTGCATTTCACCCAGAAATTGCAGCTAGTAAAAAGTAAGCAGTCAGACTGCTGAGTGGAATTTCAGGTTATTCTAAAGCAACTTTAGCAAGTTGCCCATTAGCTGCTGAGACAAATTAAAGGCTTTGTTGTTGCTGCATAAAGCTCTAAACAACTTGGGACCAGGTGACCTGGCAGACTGCCCACCCAATTATAAATTGGATAATTGCAATAATCATAAGAGGAAGCCCTGCTATTTGTGTCATGACATTTTGTTTGCTCTCTGCTTGGGGCATCTAATCACTGGAACATTTCCCTCCCTGGCATTTTTGGACACACCAACCTTGATAATGTGTTAGATGTTTCCTAAAGATCTTTCTCTTCATCCAGACTTTTAAACAGTTATTTGTATAACTGTGGCATGTGAATACATTTTTTTTCTTAAAACTTTAAAATATACAGTATCTGTGCTTTAATTGATGAGATTTCCTAGATTTAACCCTACTGGTTAAAGAAGAAATATGTAAATATGTTGATTTTAGCACAAAATCAGGCAAAGTATGGTCTGAAACCGGAATAATTCAGAAGCAGAAGAAATAGTATTTTCAACAAATGTTAAGTAAATAGAAGTCTGGATATGAAAGGTGAACAAATAGTCCCCTTGGAGAAGTTGGAATCAGTAAAAGAAATTAGAATCAGGGGCTCTTAGAAAGAAGTATGTGTAGAGGTCTTGTTCCTTTTTTGCCAACTATCAGTGATATAATCTCATATCTAAAATCATTGTGGCCAATGCCAGATAAATTCATACATGCAGGTTCTGAGAACTTTGAATAATCAACATGTCAATTGCATGAATAATGTATTGATATTTCATGTAGAATGCATGTCATGATATGCTTGTTTGGTTTAGTTTACTAATAGATGATCCTAGACCAAACATATCCTTGATGACTGTGACTGCCAAAAGAAGTGGGAGGTGGGTGGGAAAGTGTGAGACAGCCGAAAGAAGCAGCTGGTGGGCAAAATTCTTGTGGCAAGCAAAAAAGGAACAGGAGCCAAGTGGATCTCTCCCAAAGAGTAGAGAAAATAAAATAAACTCGGGAGTAGAGCTATGTATACCACAATAGACAAAGAAAGCTGTTGGAAGAAATGTCCATCTGGGTTCAGTTCCAAGTGGGGAGAAAGACACTGGAAACATGGAGACTGCTTGGAAAGATGGTTTATTGATGAACAGGATCGCATGGCTCCTGGGCAAAAAGGGAAGAGATGCTGGGAGTGCCTGGGTTTTATGCCCTCTGTTGGGTTTTGAATTTGAGCTTGTGTTCTGATTGGTTGTCAGACTCTCATGGGGCCATGCAGGGGCAACTCTGTAGGCTGTCCTGAGTCCCAGGCTTGGTTGAGCCTTGCTGGATGATGATGTAATGAAAGGGCTTTGGGCAATTCCTATTATGGCTCTGTCTGAAGGAGGTAGATCTTTGTTATGTAGAATAGACTGGCCCAGGCCTTAGTGGCCCATTGACAAAGGTGGGGGGGCTGAGTTTCTGCCTCCCTTTTAGGGGAAATATTCTGTCCTTTTAATATTTCCTAAAATATGTCATTTTCCTAGGAGAGGGGTGGGTGCTAATTTCCTACATAGCACTCACATGGGAAAGAAACAAAGAAATGTCATCTTCACCCCCCAATAAAGGATTTAATCTAGAAAAAAGAAAGGCAGCCTGAGGTGATAAAGCAAATAAGAGACAAAGCTGTAAGTTAAGGAATGGAGCAAAACTACTCATGACTAAGCAAGGCCTGGGAAAAGCATAATGCTTTTTTTCCCCTGCTGCACTTTGGCTAGCTGGGATTTCTGTTCCTACAACTAATAAGGGAAGAGAGGCAGCTTTGGGGACTGCAAATAATTCAAAATTATTGGTTGGCATTTTGGCCAAGGTGGATAAAGAAAGAGTGACAGTTTTATTAGTGATGAAATTGCCCAGAGAATCCCCTGAGGGAGGATCAAGGCTGGAAAGGCCAAGAGGAGGAAAAGCAGACCAGGTTTAGATGGGCCATCCTGGAGAAGAATAAATCCTGGAGGGATTAAACAGTAATAAAGAAGAGAGTGAGGAAACTGACTGTGTGAGACTTTTGCAGAGACAACTATCCTTGTAGCATTTTGTTAAGGAATGGGGCAAAGCTGGATTATTTAAATATGTACCGTGCCTTAGAAATGCACATACTTTTCAGAAAACAATTGGGTACAAACTGCTAGCTCTTTGCAAGAAACAAAAGAGAGCCATCCCATTGAGACTAAGAGTTTACAATGGTCTGGAACCACTGTTTCTGTGAGGTGGCAGCTGTATAAATTTGTTTAATTTATTAAATTTATATGTCACCCATCCCTTCAGAGGATAATTAGAACTGCAGAAAAAAAAACAATTCCTACCAACCTGCCTTCCATTGAGGACCTGTATACTGCAGGAGTCAAAAAGAGGGCTGTGAAAATATTTACAGACCCCTCACATTCTGCACACAAACTGTTTAAACTTCTACCCTCAAAACGACGCTATAGAGCACTGCACACCAGAACAACTAGACACAAGAACAGTTTTTTCCCGAACGCCATCACTCTGCTAAACAAATAATTCCCTCAACACTGTCAAACTATTTACTAAGTCTGCACTACTATTAATCTTCTCATCATTCCCATCACCCATCTCCTCCCACTAATGACTGTATGACTATAACTTTGCTGCTTGTATCCTTATGATTTATATTGACTGGTTCCTAATATGATTGATTGCTTATTTGTACCTGGACTATCATTAAGTGTTGTACCATATGATTCTTGACGGACGTATCTTTTCTTTTATGTACACTGAGAACATACGCACTAAGACAAAGTCCTTGTGTGTCCAATCACACTTGGCCAACCAAAAATTCTATTCTATTTTATTCTATTCTTACAATTATACACACAGAGAGAAAAATATGCTGTGTGCGTGGGAAGGTGTATGTTTGTGTGTGTAAAAGGGAAATGACAAGGGAAAAGGAGTCCCTGGGGATTTTACTCCTCTAGCTGTAGCTGACTGTAGGGCGCATAGCTCATCTTTGTTTCTTTAAGCCATGGGTGTCAAACTTGCGGTGTCACATTGCTATCACATGATGTATCACAATATTTTCCCCCTTCGCGGAGCTGGGATGGGCATGGCCTGTGTGGGATGCATCGAGCCCGCAGGGCGCCAGTTTGACGCCCCTGCTTTAAGCCATTGAGCCAGTGCTGTCTCAAAGATGTTTTTGCAGTCATGTGGCCAGCATGACCTCAAGCTACAATCAAAGCAGATAGTGATAATGTAATCCTGCTACTCTTCCACCAAAGTGGTACCCATTTATCTACTTACATTTACATGCTTTCAAATTGTGTATCTATATATCGGAGTTCATTGGTAGGTTATAAAGTTGTTCTTGTCTGATTAAAAAAATAAAATTGGATATTTTTTCCCCACAGGAAACTCAAGGAAGGAAAGGGATTTCCCTTAGAGTTTCCTTTTCCAGTTGGAAATTTGGCAGCAGTTTTTTGTTCAAAGGAAAGTGCAAACAGCACAAGCTGGAGGGATCCTATTTGAGAGATCTCTAGGGAGATTCACTCCAGAAAATATTTTGTATTTAAATGACCTACCAGACTGTCTTTATTTAGAGGCTGCATTTAAAAGCAACATATGCATTACTATTAAACAAAATAGTTAATCATACGGTATTGACTCAGCTTCAGAACTTTTTATGAAAACGGTTTCTAGCTTCATTTCCAACAGATTTCAGCCCTGGTGGTGGGACCAAGTTGACATCAGTTATCCTGGTAAAATATACAGTATATCTGCTAGAAATTTTACAAATAAACAATGATCTTCTTTTCCCAGATCTTTCATTGTATGCTGAAATGTTAGCCAATGTGTTCCCTGGGTCTGACTCTTTTAATTTTGCAAATTAAATGGAACTACATTTGTTGGTTTTGTGCTTGAATTTGGCAGGGAATCACACTGATGATGCCCAGAGATTTGCTACTGAATATCAGCAGCAGCATCCCAAGCATACTCAAGGCTGTAAAACTGAAATTCAAGGTCATATCCACATAAATATTGTATATTTTCTAAAAAGAAACAGGATTGGATCTAAATGGAAAACCACTAGGAGATCCCAGAACTGTAGACTAGACTGGAAGTTGTAACATTTTGAAAGAAAGCAATGCCACTTGGTGGGCAAGAAAATTTCCTCTGAGTTTCTTGAAGTTATTAGGATTCAAGAATAAACATGTCAAGGGAGATGTTCCTAAGATTAGCAAAAGGAAGAAAGAAGTCAAAATTGATGCTATGAGTGGTAGGATTCATGAAAGGTGTTGATTAGAAGGAGTCCTCATTTATTAACTGACTTGCTTAGCAACCGTTTACAGTTACGACAGTGATGAAAATGTAACCTTATGACCAATCCTTGCATTTGTGACCTTGTAGGGCTGTAAAACAAAAGAAAGTGAAAGCATAAGCATAAATTAACTACCACTTCACTTAATAATTGATCCCATTGCTAAACAATGACTACCTGTATAAGAACTCACAATATCTCTTATTTAGAACTATGGGCAAAGCAGAGTATTGTAGTTACATTCGTGACGTGGCCTCCATGCACATCTTTTTCAGGTTGCAGCCTGTGAGAAAAATAATTAAGCAGGAATCCAGATGAACAATGAAAACAGATTTATTAAAATACTTTGCGCAAAGGGTCTCTAAAGGTCAGAACTCCTGACACAAATAGAGGCAAAGGCCATTATCCAGAAACATGGATTTATACAGAACATGACTCCACCTTACTCCTCCCATTCTCCTCACATCATATCGTACAACCTCCCATTATGTAACAGCCCATTGTATTCATTTGTGTACAAAACATAGAAAATGGAGGCTACATTTCCATGCGAAAGTATAATGAGGAAGAAATTACTTATCTGTGTGCAGGGTGGCGAGACTCACTGGAGACAACCCCACTTTTATTCAGCACATTAAATCTATCACTTCCCCTGCCTGTTTCTTGCATTTGATGAAGTAGGCCATTGCATACAACAGCGGAGAAAAGAAATAAGCTAGTTCAGTCCCAAAGGTGCCACAGTACTTCTGCATAAAGATGTTATATCAACCTTTTAATGACATAAACACTGTAACTACCAGAACAAATCATTTGCAAAATTAATATTGATGACTCACTTGCAAACAAGCCTTTGCTGCATTCAAATGTAATATGCTCCTTCTGCATAATAATTTCATAATGTGTAAAAGCTAAAAAATATTTGCCAAGATCTATTGCTTCCTTCTATGAATAGTAATGAAGACTATCATAAGAGATTTTTGCTGGCTCCAATCCAGCCAACAGTTACAGACATTCAAATCTCAGCGAGACCAAGGCCTGGGTAAGTTATCAGTTGCTTTAGAGAAATCATAGAGGAGGAGGGGAAAGTGGAAACAATGTGCTGTTATTGATATGTTTATATCTTGATTAGTTGTTGGTTGGTTGCAATCCTATTCTTGCCTTTTTGCTCCTCAAATGGCTTGCGTGCAGTTGCTTCCCCATATTTATTCCTATGACTGTATTAAAGTCATCCAATGACATCTGTGGTTGTATGGACACTTGGATGTGGGTTCAAGCCCAACACCTTACCTGCTACCCTAGATTAATACTGTATACAAGATTTTTGTGCCTTTTGCCATAGCACCCTCATCATATTTCATATCTTGGAAGTAGTACAACAGGCATCTTGAGAGTTAACTTGTGCTGAAGCTAACGCTGCACGTAGAATGCTTCTTACAGTTTGTCTCCAGGATACCTATCAACTTCTTAATCTCAGATCTATCTGAGAGCTAAACCAGTATTTCTCCATCCTCCTCTTATCATTTTTCCTTCCAAAGAAAATGATGGGGTTTTTTTCCCCTTCAAAATCTATCACATTACTTTGAATATCTCAAAGTTCTGCAGTACTAGATAATAGGCTAGTGGGTGACACTCTCTCTTTTTTTTAAAGGAATCTCGTGGCATGTGGAGGCTTAGATGCAATATAGGACAAGATGGTTTGGTCATGGAGTACAGTATGCTGTCATTGCTTAGTTTGAAAGCAACAAAGCAAATGCTGATTAACTGATAGAAGCTATTCATGTTTTCATAGAAAAAATAACAATAGATAGTACATGAAAATGAAAGTGCTACAGAAGTCAGTGAAGGAAAGGATATAACTACAAAGTATTTTGATTGAATTTAAGTTAGTAAAGACTTAGGAAATTGGTCAGATCTTGGTCATCTGGAAAAAAATCAATCACACTGTTAAGACATTAAGCCCTCTACAGGTATCAAAGCCCAAGTGGATATTTTGCATTGCCACATTCAGGAACCATCTTGATTATCGTATTGCAAGAATAACACACCTTGTTCTAGGTTCATTGACTATCTTGTTCGGTTTTATCCCATCTGTATGTCGTGTACCAACAACTAACAGGGCTGATGCTTTTACTGTGATTCTATGAAAGTATTAGCATTACACCTTTTAATAATGAATTGCTTTATGCAATACTTATTGATTTTTATTCCAAAACAATACTGGGAATGCAGAGGATAATAATAATTTCGTAATTTGAAATTCAAACAATAAAGCTGATCTACCATGCAGACATCCTAACATCAGCTCCCAGTGTTGACACAACTTTTAATTATATTAATCTTTCACCATGAAAGATTTCTATCTTTTCCTCTTGTTGCTCATTACATGAAAAACAAGGCTGACCAATGATGTCTCATAAATCAGCCAACATTGTAGAGATCCTCCCCGCTGCTTCTGTATTAGAGGCATCCCGCTCAAATCCCATTGCAAAAGCCAAATGACTGACTGTATTTTTAGCTAAGAAACACAAAAGCTAATTCACACTGCAGTGAGATATGTTCTTGAGAAGTGACATGACTCCATTCCTGTGGATAGACATAACTTGTCACTTGAGCTGCCATACAGTTCTAAACTAGAATGACACATCATTTTGACATATACATTGTATTGTGTTAGACTATACATAACAGTACATCCTTTACCTAATGAAAAATGGCAAACAGCCACTGCAAAGGTTGTTTCAGATTCAGCGAATGTTTAGTAACAGGAAGCTATAAAGTGAGCTGTGAAAGTTAATTCTGCACTTAACTTTTGGAGCAATCCCAAAGTAGATGTATAGCTATATCTATTACATACTATTACACCACTCAGGCAGTGAAATGGACCTAAGTATATTGCAATGAATCAGGCATTTAAATTATACAAGTTTGTTCTATAGGTTTTCATATTCTGTTCCATGAGTGCTGGATAAGCAATACAGGTATCAAAGGATGTTGACCTCCCACAACCTGGATAGGTTAACACTGATGCAAAGTAATAATTTTGCCAATTTCACATTGTTCAAATGTCTTTGCATTCCAGACATGATCAGTTCTGTTTTAGGCTTTTACATCTGAGAGATTATTGTTAAGGTATGTGCAGAGTAACCCTTGAGTAACAAGGATATGCACATATGCACATAGAAACGTTGTATTGCAGTAGGTATGAATAACTATTCAGTCACACAGAGATACATTAACGTGCATACAGTCTTACTTTAGGAAATAGCACAGTCCAGTAAACAGTCCAGGTCATACACGTTCAAATCAGTCAATAGCTAGAAGTACGAAGTCTTCTTACCAGTTGCCTTTGTTATGCAACAGTAAACAAAGATATCACAGCTTATAAACACAACAGAGAACAGAATGTCAGAGAGAGAGAGAGAGAGAGAGAGAGAGAAAGAGAGGGAGAGAGAGAGAGAGAGAGAGAGAGAGAGAGAGAGAGAGAGAGAGAGAGAGAGAGAGAGAGAGAGAGAGAGAGAGAGAGAGAGAGAGAATAAGCTATGATCTCTAACTCCCTCTTATGGCAACTTGCAACACAACAGCCAATCAGAAATAGCATACAGTTAAAGCTACATACATCAATACAGTTGAACCTACTTGTTGGTTTATATATTGGTACATACATTGTTGGTTTATATATTGCCAACCCAACTGTTTGGATGGAGTCCTAACAATTCTTAGTGGAATTTTTTCTCGTATTCATAGAATTGTAGAAAACTGCTCTTTATTGGTCCAGGTGGGACTCCCCTCCCCCCCCCTCATTGTCAGGATTTTAAAAACGATCATATTTGTTTGCTAAGATATCATGTGATGCTGTAAATGTAGCAACTCAGGAATGAAGGGTTAGTGAGAATATAATTCCACATTATATTCCATAAAATCCTTGCTATATCCCTTGTAAACCTTGCCATCCACATCAACCTTGGCCATCCAAGACCTTTTAATTATAGGTCATGAAATAAATCATTCCTTAATCTTTTCAGCCATGTTTGACACTTTGGCTGAAACTGATAGGAAACTGGCAAATATCAGCAACTCAATCAAAACCATTTGAAATTCCTTTAAGATATGAACTCTGTTGTGTACATAATAGCATTCCTCAGACCCAGCTCCATCATCCAAGGTCAACACCAGGGCACACAAAAAGAAGTAAATTGGCCAAAGTTGGTATCCCATTCAGATAAACATTATTTTCAGGATACCAGAGATCAATAAACAAAAAAATCACTTCCTCTTTATGACTGCCACTTCTAGCTGCAATGTTAATTAAGCAGGAAGCTAGTTGATACGATAAATGAGGGGGAAAAAACCCTACAATGTCAGCAGGATGCCTAACCCCTTTTTGGTCATCCAGCTAATTGGGCATACAGCAAGACCTGGCCTAGACTGAACCCAGAATTTTCTTCTAACAGAGTTGTGGTGCCCGCATACAGGTACTGAATGTAAAATAGTAAGTTGTTGTATAAAGTTATAATGTTGTTAAAAGGAACTGTTTAAACAAGTAAGTATAGAGCCAAACAGCTTTTAAAATGTATGGTAAGTAGAAAGGGGGAGGTGTTTATCCCAGTGCTCCAGAAGGGAGTGGGGATAGATGACATCATAAGAGACAGCCAATCGGAGCATAGATAGCAGGGCCAGGAACTATAAAAGGCCTGGTAGAGAGAGATGTGGAGCTCTCTGTTATGTTATGTTGTAACTGCCAAAAGAAGGAAGGTTTAGTAAGAAGAGCTAGAAGAAAGCTCTCTGTTTTGTGTGAACTTCCATGAAGTAAGGATTTAGTAAGAAGTGCTGTGAAGAGCTGAGGGAAGCTCTGTTATGTGGTAAATCCCAGGAGGGAAGGCTTGGTGTGGAGAGCTGAGGAGCTCTGTGTGTGACTTTCAAAGAGGGAAGATTTATAGAGAATCTCTGCCTGAGTTTGATTGTCCAAGAGAGAGAAATTATGTTGACAGGAGAGAAAAGATAGGCCCAAGGCAGTTCTGTGGGAAGCAGGAGCCAGGGTCAGGGAACAAGATTGATTGATATATATTGAGTAATTTGTAGGTGGAGATAAACGGTGAAACGTGCTCTTATCTATAGGCCTAGAAACAAAGAATTAGATTTGCTTAGATTTAGTCAGGAAAACAAAGAGAACCTCTGAAGGGAAGAAAAGAAAAAGAAAGAATTAAATAGCTGCTTGTGGCCTTAACAAATTCACTTGACAATTACTGAGAAGTTGTATTTAAATAAACTGTTTACTAGTTTGTTCAAGAAGTGTGTCAACATCTGTCTATTCCTCACATAAAGCAAATCTTAAACAGTCCTGCAGAGCATAGAGATATTGTAAAAGTAAAATCAAGCCTCTAAAGAGAGAGAGAAGTGAAACAGAGGGTGCGACCCTTGGTCAGGGAGATATAAAAAAGAAAATTAAACAAAAATCGCTACCAAGACATATAAAACAATAAACCTGACTGGAAGGGGACGGGTGGCATCCTTCGCAAGGTTGTTCTCCCGATGTTGCCAAATTATAACTTGCAGCAGCCCCAAATTGAAATGTGAGGGATGCTGAGGACAGTTGTTCATTCTCCTTTGAAAAGTAAAGTGTTAAAAGTAAATAAGGTGTTAAGATTTGGAAGAGCCAGGGTATTATCTCTACATGTCGCTTTAGTAATTAAGAGAGTGCAATAAAGAAATATCCATCTAACCAGGTTTGCACTCTGTGCAGGGAAAAAGTGAAAATGCAATAAAGAATGCAAGATGTAAATAACAGGGCTGAAAAGTCATTGTGCTTTGCTTACTGCAGCTGGAAAGTGTGATGTAACATGCTGAGGTGTGCAAAATCCTTGTTCAGCAACGATATTTTGAGGGAATGGGTGAAGACATAATAGAAGAGAAAATGAGGCATAGTGATTAATCTGTAGATATAATTTATGATTTAATTTTACTTGCTTCTCACCTTCCTCTGCTGCAGTGTTCAGCACTAGCCTCTTCCCCTTCCTTGCATGTGTGTTCAACTCTCTCCATTCATTCCTCACCACCTTTTCAAGTTTAGAAGTAAGATGGGCCTTAACTTCCCTATGGAAACCAATAGCGGATTTATTTTTCCTTTTCTGTCTTTCTTAGCTTGTTTGAGTTCTTTTCCTCCTAATATTTGCATTTGCTTTGGTTTCTATTTCCCCCCCCCTCCTTAAATTTAAAAATTGTTTAGTTGTATTTGGCTTTTTTTTAATGCGTTGAGTGTATTCTTAGTGTATTTAAATATTCAAAAAATATTTTTTAAAAATGAGACAATATGGTATACTAATTAAAGTTTTGGACAGAGAGAGACTATCCTCCCAATCATTCTGTGTACAAATATCTTGATTCCTGAAGGGAAACCAGGATGTTGACCAAGAAACAAATAAATAAATACATTCCACATGTGAGTGGTGTGGTGGCCTAGAGGTGAAGCCCTCGCCTCATAATCAGAAGGCTGTGAGTTTGATTGAGGTAGTGGCAGATATTTCTCTGTCTAGGTAGAAAAAAAATCTATTATGAGTTTCTCTTAGGTGTCAGGTAGGGCATCTGGCCAGTAAATGCTCAACTCCATTCAGTTGCCCGAATTCCATGCTGATGCATGTAGCTTGCTGAAAGCTTCACTTGTGCAAGCATTCTGCCTTTATACATTGCTAGAAGTAATAGGTATAGAAATAGTTAGTCCTTGTTATCTCCATCTTTTTTGGCTGAAAGATTTTGCACATCCCTGTGTTGTATATGTATCCCATTAGTTAAGCTGACATTCTCTGAGTTTTCATCACTTTCTTCTTCTCCCACTTCAGTTCTCTTTCTTTTTCTACTCTGACCTGCACAATTCAGGTACTTACCAGACTTGCTCTCTCTTCATAATGGAAGAGAGCACACTCCAGCTCTTAGCTATAGAGAGACTTAAGTAACTTAAGCCTTTTATCACAATGTTACTTCCTAAATAAAGGTTATTTTTGTTTGCTTTTATCCAAGGATCAGTCTCAAGAATACTTCCTTTATAAGGTTAGACTTCTAACTTTCTGTTTCTGTCTGCCCTCGTTCCTTCCACTCTATCAAAATATCTGCCATTCAACATGGTGCACATTCCACTTAAATATATAGGTTAATTCCACTCATGTCATCATTCTCCAGAAGCATATTTTATCTCTCAAGCAAAAATGTGGCTTTGATTGCTTGTGTGAATTTTGCTGAGAACAATATGGAGGCTTTTTCTCAGCTTTCTCCTTGCTGGGAAGACTTACCTGACCTATAAGCTCTCTTGCTTTTCTGCTGGATCCAGTCCAGTGGTGGGTTGCTCCCGGTTTGGACCGGTTCTTAGAACCAGTAGCGGCGGCGGCAGGAGACTCCGCCCACCTGCCTGGGATGATTCTGTGCATGTGCAGAAGCATCGCAGATGTGCGAACTGGTGGCAAAGTAATTCAGAACCCGCCACTGATCCAGTCCTCCAATGCCCTCAGAAAAGGAAAGGTGATATAACAAGAAATTGTGAGAAAAAAACAACAATGGGATTTGAAAACACAGGCACTCCATACAAATCATGATGATGCAGAAATAATGAAACATGAAACAACACAAAGCTTAATTTTTTATACACTGGACTCAAGTATGTAAGTCATTGGGCTGTGTTGCTATGCATGTTTTCTCATTTGCTGTCCCTTGCCAACCCAGAATGAACATCTGTCTAGAAAGCAACAGTATTTCTCTGTTGCAGGGTGAGCTTCAGCAGGTGACTAACGACTTGACTCCAAATAATATATATTCAAGTCCTGGTTTCAAATACTGTGGAAATACTGGCAGAGCTGCACTTTTGATTATGGAAATCCCAACATGACTGTTTAACGTATCATGAGAAGAATTTTGTAATATGATAGCTGTCTGTTAACTGCTACACAATAAAATTTAATTGAACATTCACCAAAAGGTTAGGAAATTAGTTAACATCATCAATGTGACAATTACCAGTCAACCCTACAGGTCAAGTGCTGAAGGGAATACATTTTTCGTGTGCAAGATAAACACTAAAAACTATGGTAGTTTCTAGATAGTTTCCTAGGTTTTAGATTCAAATATTAAGGAAAATGTTTCAGTGAATTCACTTGGAGGACTTAATGTGCTGGAGATATAGATTCAATAAGTCTGAATAAAAATATGTGGAGCTGCATTTAATTAGCAGCTCTAACATAGCCGATGAATTAGAGAAGAGAAATAGTAAAATGGACAATGTACAATGGGACAAATCCTAATGATCCATATAGACTATTTCAGTCTAAAAAGGCTGTGTAACTTCATGATGAAGGGAGGGCAATTTTGAGATTATAATTGCCAATTGACCTGGGAAAAGGGTAGTAGTCCAGATTACTTATGTAAAAAAACCTTTATAGCTGGCTATATTCTGCTTAAAGAGGCATTAACTCCAATATGAAGTTAGATGTATGTATTTGGGCAAAGATCCTTAACCAGGTATCAGAGAGTAGGTTCCATATTTAACTCAGCCAGTGTTCATCCTTAAAGTATTTCTACTTGTAGAATTAAATACTGCACTAAGATCAACACATTGTTTACTTTCAGCTACAAAATGCCCAATTCTGAACTCAGATTGTTCTTCGCCATTTTTCTCAATCATCTAGTCAGTGGTTTGCCTCCGCATAAAAGCAAATAATTGGAATTAGCAAATAAATTGGCAAAGAAATCTTACCTCACTGAAGCTGAGATGGGACTGTGAAATGGAAATAGAAATAAAAACCTTTGTTCCATCAGTATACCAAATACAGTATTCCAACATGATTGAGTCCTTTCTCTGTCGTTTCTAGTTCTGATCAGATTGAATCCATATAGTGGGACTTCACAGTAACTGTTATTTATTTATTTTTGAACCATAATCTGAGTTTCAACATCTTGACACATGTTCTTTGAGCAGGGTGAGTCTGAGCCAGATGCATAATTGGGCTTAGTGTCCTTTTAGAATGGGAACAATCAAGATTGAACCAATCAGATTTTATAAACTGTTGATTCCTAACTGGAAATTTAGTAAGACATTTCTTGCATTTAACACAAGTTGGCATATTCATTAAATATTTCATTAAAAGCTTGGGTGGGTGAGGAGACCATTTTCACCCATAGCTATATCTGTTGTAAATTGAAAAACCTAGATATTTCCCTGGGGTCTATATTGGAACACTTGAGTCTCTTATATTGACTTATTTCAAGATTAACTAATAGCTTCTTATCACACTGGAAAACTTAGATCAAAACCATCACAGAGTTGTGATCAGCTGGTCATTGTCCCCTTTGCATGGACTTCAATTAACTTTATGTATGAAAATAACTCTGTTTTTGTCATCTGACACATACAGTATATAGTTTAAAATACTGTTGAAGTTCTCTGAATGGAATATATAAGGGTATTTGAAACACTTTTGCTTACCTTCTAAGATGTGAAAATTATTTTTATACATGAGATCAGTTGAGATCTTACTGTGTTCCTTTTAGTTTTTCTGGAGTGGAAAAACAGGGGTCATATAAAGGATAATCCTCAAATGTGTCACCTGGGTACATATATTCGAGCAGAGAATAAAATGACAATTATTTTAGGATGTTTAGAATTTATCTCTAATAGTATGATTTCAAATTTTATCCCTGTATCAGAGGAAAAACAGGAAGAATTATATCAACAATTCCTTCAAGTTATCTAATCTTTTCATAATCCCATTTTATTCTGAGTCTGGCAAGGTGTAAAAAAAAGTTAATCAAGTTTCCCTATATGGACCTGTTGGTGAGCTAGCTTGCTATGGGTGGTGCAAACTGCTTGGACTTCCCCTTATCAAGGATAATGTTGGCAAAGCACCTTTGAAATTATCAGGATTCAGATTGTCAAATTTGTGCACTTAGGTAGCAGTACTCTCTTAGTCAGATTGAATTAGTAGTGGTTTGATTCCCTCTGAGCAAAACCCATATGTTGTAAAGGTTGAGAGAGTACCCAGAAAAGGTTATATTTTAGCAACATATAGACTGTGAATTCTGGAGTGTTAATAGGATTTTCCTGAAATCTCTTCTGGATGGAAGCCATTTAGTCTTATGTAAGTCAACCAGCTGCTGTTCATAACATAATAATTGGTTTAGGGATGGGACAGCTGTTGTTTTGGATCCCCATTACTCTCTATTTGTTCAATTATTACTTAGTCTGCAGGTAGCATTTGTGATTTACTTGTTTCTCATCCTTTATTGCTCAGGGTTTCTGCACTTGCCACCCATCATTCCCTGTAAGTGTGTTCAACTCTTCCCCATTCATTCCTCTCTCTCCTTTTTTTTAAAAAAATAATTTTTATTGAACAGTTTTAAAATGAAAACAGTATATAAATACAAAATGTACATATATACAAAATCAAAATACAAAACAAAACATCAACATTACAAGACATAAACTCACATAACATAACTTACAGAACATATAACAGTTTATCATTATTCATTTCGCAGTTTTGCGTATCGTTGTATAGTCTATATTACTATATCTCATTATTTCTTGAACTTATTTATATTAACATATTTCTTAATTCTTACTTGTTATTTTCTTTACCCTTTAACACCCAATCCAACTCTATCCACCTATCTCCTCATATTCTATATACATTAATAATTACTTAGATTTACTTTTGTGTTCTAACCAGTTGTACCATTTCATCCATATTTTGTAAAACTCTGTTTCCTCTTTATCCTGTATTTCTAACGTTAATTTGTTCATTTCTGCACATTCTAATATTTTTGTTATTATCATTGGGCTCGAAGGGACTATTTCCGCTTTCCAGTGTTGGGCATACGTTATCGTAGCTGCAGTTATTATGTGTAAAATGAGATATTGATTATTTTTGCTTATCTTCTCTTTCATAATTCCTAGTTGGAATAGTTTCGGTTTTAATTTTATTTTTTGTTGTACAAATTCCTCTCTTTCCTTTCGAGTGCAAGAGTGAGAGTGAGAGAACTTCTCCACTAGGAAGCAGTAACAGAAACCATGGCTTACGTTCTGTTTACTTCTTCTCAGTGTAGCTCTTCCATAAAACTATTTATTGACTGAGTCAGGACCTAGTTCTTCTCTGGTTTCTGCTGTAAGTTCAAATCATACCAAGTTTGGCTGAAGCTTCTCAGAGCATAGCTAGAAACTAAATCTTTACTGTAGCTCAGACCAATGGTCATTACAAATAGATGCAATTATTAAAAGGTGTGAACCTGATTCAGAACTTTTACCTCCTAATTCAAATGCAGTGTTCAGTTTCCCCACATCTCTCCCTATGGAATAGAGTTCTTGCCATCCATTGCTCATACTTAGTGTTTAACAGCTATAGCTTGTTTTAATTCTCTGCATTCTTGCTGTGAGACTCTTTTGCCATTAGCAGAAGCTGGAAACTTTGTTTGTTAGTCTGTGATAAAAACTGGATGGAGCAGGGCTGCAATTATTGAGTTGGAATCTGCATATCCCAAAGGTGCTTTTTTCAAGAGGCAACTGGACTTTCTTTTTTTTCTTTGAAGACATTCAACAACAAAAACAGAAAACAAAAAAGTCCATCTGCCTCTTGAAAAAAGTACATTTGGGACAACCATGACCTGGATGACAGAGAGTCTGCATAGACATTTGGAATATGCATAGTGATATTGAAATAGCTCCCTAACAAACTTTGCAATATTTTGGCTTGCAAATACTACAAGAATTTAATTATGATTTAGAGCTGCTACTCTGAGCTTTATGTAAATAAAGTGTTTTAAAAAGTCGTCTTGCATTATTTTAGGTTCCACAGAGGTAGATTTTTTATGAGACTTCAAGAAAAAAATGTTTTTTGTCCTACAATTTAATATCTCTGTGCTTATATTAATCGTGTTGTGCTTATATTAATTGTGTTTCAGTGATTTTTTTTCTCCAGCTAAATATGTTATTTATTTATTTATTTTATTTATTTCTACGCTCTTATAGGCCGCCCAATCCCGTAGGACTCAGGGCGGCGTACAACATGGATAAGAAACGTACATTAAAAGCAATAATAACAATTTAAAATGACACAATATAAAAACATTAACAAAACACCATTCATGGGGGAATCTGATCTCCTTGTTCACCCTGCCTGTCGGAAGAGCCATGTTTTCACGGCTTTACGGAAGGCCAGTAGAGTGGGGATGGTCCGGATCTCTGGTGGGAGTTGGTTCCAGAGGGACGGGGCTCCCACAGAGAAGGCCCTCCCCCGTGGCCCCGCCAACCGACATTGTTTGGCTGACGGGACCCGGAGGAGGCCCTCTCTGTGGGACCTAACTGGTTGTAGGGAGGTATGTGGTAGGATGCGGTCCCGAAGGTAACCTGGTCCTGGCAGGTAAACTGTCCTGACAGAGAAATATCCTACAACATATGGTATGGATAGTAAAAAGTATTTTATAAGATATAAATATGGAATCATGTATTATTATTTTAAATGTATGTGAAGAGGGAAAACACCAACCAAAGAATGCTATTTTGATATAAATTCCAGAAATTAAACATAAAATAACAATAATACTCATTGTATTTTCATTCCTCCTTGAAATAGACTTACATAAGTTTTGATCTATCAAATGGCTCATTTCTAATTATGCTAATTTTTGGTTTTGCAGACCATGATAATTTATGGGGGAAATTTACTTCAATCCCAAGGTGTACATTTGGTTGACCCTGTGAACTCCGGACCTGCTTTAATTCTTCCATCTTCTTCATTATCGGAAGTAGAATTGTTAGTAAACCAAGAGTCCTTATCTGGCTTTCTATTGTTTTCTTACAGCTGCAGAAATTGAATGCCTACACAGAATGTCCTTTGTTCGCTCAAGGAAATGGACAAGAATGCACAGCAATTCAAAAATCTGCCTAAGGTTTTCAGACACTTTGAGAAGTTACCAAATCTAATTTAAAAGGTGAGGTCAGAAATAATATATGAAAGCATGTCATGAACTGATACAACAGGGGGTGCCCTATGCAGGACTTTATATGTCTAACTGTCTGTGTTTATTAACACACAGGCAACAATGATATTATCTTAATAGCACTGAGTACTCAAACTATCTTATAACTTGGTCTGTGGCTCTGTGCCAAAGCATTGATGAATTTAGGGATCCAAAGCAAGTAACCTTAGTATTTATAGTGATACATACTTTGGGATTTTTCTCTATCCCCATTGTAAATAAGTATCTGCTGGGTCTGTTTTGCTGAAATGCTGTCCCCCCACTAAGAATATTCTCAAGTATAACAAGGTCTATTGCTCAGCAATAACAGTAGATTACCAGGTGGTGTAAAATTACCATAGTGGGAAACAGTTCATTTGAGGGGGGGGGGTTGTTGTTGTTTTGTTTTTTGTTTTTAAGCAAATAGTACCACAAGTGGGCTTCACTCACTTTTTGAAAAAAAAAATCTGTGAAACTTAAGTTTAGATAGGGGTGGGCTTCAAAAATTTCAGCAATGGGTTCTCTGCCCAGTTGCTGGGTGGGTGTGGCCATGGTGGGTGTGGCCTAGTCAGCCTCCTGCACCAAGGCCATGGGGGGGTGTTTTCACCTTCCCCAGGTTCTGGAGGCTTTCCTCAAGCCTCTGGGAGGGTGAAAATTGCCCCCGGGCTTTGGAGGCCCTCCCGAGGCTGGAAATTGGCCCATTTCTGGCCTTCCAGAACTTCCGGGAGGCCCATTTTTCCCCTCCCCGAGCCTCCACGCAGGCCCTGCCCTTACCTCGCATACAAAATGGGTGGCGTGGAGATTCTTGGGAGGGGCAGGGTGGGAGGGATGAGGTTGGGTGAGCAGGGCCAGCCAGGGGTGGGATTTGGAGATTCTCCAAACCTAAAGTGACCAGATTTTAACATTAGTAAAGCGGGACAGGGGGGGGGAGGGAAATATTATTGATTAAAAACTTTGACTCCTGCTGAAAGATGAAGAAGAGTAGGACCAGGACCCCTGCCTCCAGACCTGATAATCTTTAGAGGTGGTTTCAAATCCAACATGGGAGGGGTCTAAAGTTTAGACCCCTCCCATGTTGGATTTGAAACCACCTCCTTTTATTTCCCAGTCTGGAGGTTATTAGCATTGCCATCAGAATTGGAGGTTTGACCTCTTTTTTGAGTTCCTTCTAAGTCATGGTGAGGTGGTCTAGAAAGTGGTCTAGAGTTTCCTCTACTCACTTCAGGGCATGATATCTTAGACATATTTTCACTTTTGCCCTATTTCTGTCTCTTTTCTGTCATTAAAAAAGTAACTTTTAGTTCAGATTCTGTCAGAGGCGTGTCTATGCAAATGAGCCTTGCTTGCTCTCCGAGGGGAAAAAAAGGCTTCACAGTCATTTCAAGCCCCTTCTGCAGCGCGTTATTTAAAACCAGGCAGGCAAGTGAATCAGCTTTTAAGGGAAAACTCTTAAATGCTTTTTCTTTAAGCAGCTGTTTTGATTCCTTTAAAATCAGCTGTAGCGTCCTCTGCTCCCTCTGAATAAGCACGGCAAACTCTTCTGGGAATTGCAGTCTTTAAAAAAATCGGGACTTTTTAAAAACACAGCGGGACGCGGGACAAATTGTTGAAAAGCATGTCTGTCCCGCCAAAAGCGGGACATCTGGTCACCTTATCCAAACCGGCATAACATTAGCTACGGGTTCTCTCGAACCTGGGCGAACCCATAGCAGCCCACCCCTGAGTTTAGGTTAATATCATTTGACTCCATCATGCCATTTTCAACACCTAGATACCACATAGATAGTTTTTTCTTCATGATGATCTATCCCTAATCTGTTCTTTCTGGTCTTCCGATGGTGCACTTATTTTCACTCTGTCCATCTACCTTGCTGCTGATTGTCCTCTTCTTTTCTTTCCTTCCACTTTTCCCAGCATTAAAGTATTTGAGAGGGGAAAATATTATAATGTTTTCAAAGTAGGATAATTTGAACCTGGTCATTTGTTCCTCAAGTGACTGAAGTAAAGACTCTGGATTGATTTATGCCATGCTTCATCAGTTTCTTCCTGATAGACTTCCTGCTAAGACGTTTTGGTTAAGGTGACCAGATGTCCCGCTTTTGGCGGGACAGTCCCGCTTTTCAACAATTTGTCCCGTGTCCTGCTGCGTTTTTAAAAAGTCCCGATTTTTTGAAAGACTGCAATTCCCAGAAGAGTTTGCCGTGCTCATTCAGAGGGAGCAGAGGACGCTACAGCTGATTTTAAAGGAATCAAAACAGCTGCTTAAAGAAAAAGCATTTAAGAGTTTCCCCCCAGTTCTCCCTTAAAAGCCGATTCACTTGCCTGCCTGGTTTTAAATAACGCGCTGCAGAAGGAGCTTGAAATTGCTGCAGAGCCTTTTTTTTCCTTTCCTTTCTGTAACACGAGGTCGGAGAGCAAGCAAGGCTCATTTGCATAGACACGCCTCTGACAGAATCTGAACTAATAGTTACTTTTTTAATGACAGAAAAGAGACAGAAACAGGGCAAAAGTGAAAATATGTCTAAGATATCATGCCCTGAAGTGAGTAGAGGAAACTCTAGACCACTTTCTAGACCACCTCACCATGACTAAGAAGGAACTCAAAAAAGAGGTCAAACCTCCAATTCTGATGGCAATGCTAATAACCTCCAGACTGGGAAACAAAAGGAGGTGGTTTCAAATCCAACATGGGAGGGGCCTAAACTTTAGACCCCTCCCATGTTGGATTTGAAACCACCTGTAAAGATTATCAGGTCAGGAGGCAGGGGTCCTGGTCCCACTCTGCTTCATCTTCCAGCAGGAGTCAAAGTTTTTAATCAAGAACCCCCCCCCCCCCCGCTGTCAATGGTGTCCTGCTTTACCAATGTTAAAATCTGGTCACCTTAGTTTTGGTAGAAGCCCAATGTATCATCACCTGGAGAGGTGACACACACACCCCTTTCACAACATATCCCTTTTGAATATTCTCCTCCCAAAAGTATGGTAAGCTCCCACTTTTCCTTGCCTTTCAGAAGTATCTGAAGACATTGCTCTGCTGACTAACTTGGGACTCGCAAAGGACCATGCAACCTTGGTTCCAACCCCAAGGCTGGCTCTCCTCCCACCTTTTTAACTTTATTATTCTATTCTTTTTTAAATGCCTCCTAGAAGGATGTCATATTTATATAGTTTTTATGTTTTTGATTGTACACCACATAGAGTCATTATGCGAATGAGATAGACAGTTGCTAAATTTGATATATAAATAAATATGTCCAACATATATTGTTGATTATTGTACTTTACTGGTATCACTCTAATGGGATTTTTCTTCAGTACAAGATTCTAATTATATTTCTGATGCTCTTAGCATCATTTAAATTCTGCTCAAATTTACAATGTGATACATCTGATATAGAAGACCCAATTTTAATTGCATTGATATAGTATTTTTCTTTTGTTTCATTATTCTTTTTCTTACTACTTTTTATATTGCATTATTTGTCTGTCTTCTCTAACTCTTTCATATCTCTCTCTCTCTCTCTCTCTCTCTCTCTCTCTCTCTCTCTCTCTCTCTCTCTCTCTCTCTCTCTCTCTCTCTATCTATCTATCTATCTATCTATCTATCTGTCTCATTTTACCTTTTATACTATAGATTTCCAGGTTAACTATTTTATTCCACTTTAATGCTCAAATTTTCCATCTGTAATTTCAACACTGTTGCTTTCAAGTTTTATGAAATTATTTGGCTGCTTATTAGCAAATAATTTTCTTTTCTCTGAGTGGTCCACTGTTTAGATAGAGCTCATTGTATCAAGTTTTCTGCAGTTTACCCCTTTTAAAACTGCATTGATTTGATATATGTGAACCTCTGCCACAACAATAGTAGAGTTTATCTTGGCCATGTGCTGGTTCTTTTGTATGTTAGTTAAGATTTTTCACAAATGCTTTTACTCCTAATTGCAGTTCTGTGGTATCTCCAGCAACAGCTTTAGCAATTTCAAATGCTCTCTTAAATATTAAATCTGCCACCATTCTTTTTTTAATGCCTTCTTCTTGAATTACAAAGACTAGCTGGTCTCTCGATGCATTCTTTAGCCTTTCACAAAATTTTAATGTCCATGCATCCTTTTTTCCGGCTGCACAGGCCGAAATAGACTTTCCCACTTTTTATTTGTCCTTATGAATCCTGAAGCACCCTGCAATCATTAACAGCTTTGGCACTAAACGTTCATACATTATTTGTATTAGTTCTACAAAGCTGCTTGCAAGGATTTTTGTGGAGCAATTAAGTTTTTTTTAAAAAAATAAGCTATATGTTTGTCTTCCATAACACTCAAGCAGGTACTTTTTCCAGTAACATTCTCATTTGCCTCAAAAAATGTTCATGTTTCTCTGTTTATAACATCTAGTAATTGAATGCTCTATCACATTAATATTTCCAATAAAGATAGCCATCCTATTGTGCTCTTTTTCCTTTTGATTTTGCTCAGTGTAACCAGTTTAGTGTTATTCCGTCTCCATTTTATTTCCCTTTCTCCCCTTCCAGAGATAAGATGAAATTGAAGACACTGCCCACCATACTCAAATCCATTCTCTTTGCCACTATATTTCATTTTTTATGGTTCAAACAAAATATATAAAACGGAGGTTTCACTTTACTGAAACATCCAGTACATACAGGGCACCCACATTTATCAAACATCGATATAAGATAATAAACAGTTTATGCTTAACAGTTAATGATAAACTAAATTTCTCTCCTCCCTCCCTCCCTCCCTCCCTCTCTCTATTCCTTATATTTTTATTTATTTATTTATTATTTATTTATTTATTTGTCAAACATGCACAAGATAGCAGGTATATGTATAAAAATAAACATAAACAAAGTAAGTACAGATAAATGAGGACAATAGGACAGTAAGACAGGGACGGTAGGCACAATGGTGCGCTTATGTACACCCCTTACAGACCTCTTAGGAATAGGGTGAGGTCGACAGTAGACAGTCTAAGGTTAAAGTTTTGGGGGTTTGGGGAAGAAACCACAGAGTCAGGTAGTGAATTCCAGGCATTGATCACTCTGTTACTGAAGTTGTATTTTCTGCAATCGAGTTTGCAGTGGTTTACATTGAGTTTGTATCTATTTTGTGCTCGTGTATTGTTGTGGTTGAAGCTGAAGTAGTCGTTGACAGGTAGGATATTGTGGCAGATAATTTTATGAACTATATTTAGATCAGTTCGAAGGCGACATAGTTCTAGTTGGCATAAGGTATTCTGTTGCGAGCAGAGGAGTGGAGGACTCTTTTCGTGAAATATTGCTGTCTATCTCATGTAATCATTCTAGGTGGCTCACCACAAACCATAAACACATAACTAAAACCAAAACCAAGTGCCTGACCAACAATCTCCCAGCTCAACCTTCACCCTAGCCCAATACCTGGAGAAGACCCAGGACTTCATGGCCCTCTGGAAAGCTAAATAGGTAGGGATCCCTTAGATCTCAGGTGGGATACTATTCTAAAACACTGGGGCAACCAATAAAATAGTGTATCCCCAAGGGTCAGTTCAGTGGCAGATTAAGGCTCACTGGTGCCCTAAGCACTGACAAATCTTGGTGCCCCCCTCCTAGTTTTATCTCTTTTTTTTACAAATCTTCACTGGTTTTTTCTTTCTTTCTCAACTTTGTGGTACCCCCTTTGGGCCTGGTGCCCTAAGCACATGCTTAGTCTGCTTAATGGTTAATACACCACTGGGTCAGTTCAGGTGGCAACTTTAAGGGAGAAGACCTGGAGTTTACTTACTTTATCTAGTATAGTTGTTTGGGCATGCACCATCAGGAAGAGAGAGTCCCATCAATAGATGTCATATCTACCCATTTCTGTTTTTTTACAGCCTGGTTTATTATTCAAAATCCATGACATAGAAGTGGCTCATTGGGGCAATTGTGTAAAAAAAATATGTATACATCTAATTTTGTAGCAAGGGAATGTATACACTTGTGACTTTCTATTTTACTCAAGTATGAATAGATTGCATTTTTGTTGCAAGAAGTGCAATTTAAATCCACTCCACTGTCATGTTTTTCTTAGACTGAAAAAATATATCTGATTTTTAGGTTATAACTTTAGTCTGGTAAGATTGTGTCTACTAGCTGTAAGCAAATAAAGAACTGAACTCAATTGGATTTCACTGGGTCATCCTTGTGCTTAGGCATGACATGGTAGGTCAATATCAAAACAGCTCTGCTGATCCACATACAAAAGTAGCAGAGCTTACATTATAAGGGCACAACACTGCTTTTGTTACCTCCACCAGCAGCTTTTGTTGTTTTTTTCCAGTGAAACCTCAGAGCTGGTTTCCTTTGGTGACCTATTGAGGGAAAAATAGGGATTACAACTTAGTTGCTCTTTCTGGAATTCTTGGTGCCTATATATTCTGGTACCCAGCTGAATCAATTTAAAGTTGAAGTAAGAGATCCTTTTCAGTGATTTTGTGCCTACAACCAAGGTCAGTTTTAAAGAGTAGCTTTAGAGAACTATGCTGTATCCATGACTGCTAGATAGTGAAAGCGGCCAGGGGTTCCATTCTAATATTCATTTTGAATAATATTTATATGAAATGCTGAGTAAAATAAATAGGGAAAATAAATTTGGGTTGGGTATCATTACCACTAACACGCAATACCTGTAACATCCAACCCCATTTCTTTATCAACTGGTTGACATTAGATAGATGAGGACCAGTAAACAAAAGCTAAATCCTATAATAATAAAGGAACAGCAAATTGACAGTTCGCAAGTTCAAGTAGGTAATTCTCCAGATTTGGAAGGAATTGTACTCACGTAAAGAAGTAGGAACACAGTCTTTATGGAGTCTTATTTAATTTCTGTTACCTACTCTGGAGGCTCAAATGTATACAGCTAGCTGCCATGTCCTGGTCACTGTAATGATATCATACCAGAAATGTTCTTGTTATCTCCTGTTTGAATTACTGCAACATGCACTGTATAGACTAATCCTTGAAGGCAGTGAATAATTTGCAGTTAGTGCATCATGTTTAACTTGCTTTTTTAACTGAACCAACCACAAAATCATGTAGGAAATAACTATCTATACCTATTTAACTTTTCAAAATGTAAAAAGATAGAATGGCATTTGGTCTGCTATGTATGCCAGGAGAATTAGGTAGCATTAGGAGAATACACCATGTTCTTAACTGAGAAGAAATATTAAAGTGGGCTCTCTCTTTCTTTGGATCATCTGCCATTGCCGTTGGCCAGAATATAAGAAGGAAGCAAATATTTCTTATGGCAGTATGAAAATCTATCAGTGCAACTTGCTGAAAATTCCATTAGGGACACATTTGATCCCATCCTTGGCAGTAGCTCACAAAAGCCTTCCTAAATTGGATTTATCTTTGTCTGCAAAGATTGCCTTTGATAGCTGGTATAATTCTATTAACACACTGTCTATTGACTCCTGCACTGAGGTTGTAGAAAAATCAGTCCCTTCGTATTAGTTGGATTAAGGCTTTGGAAATTTAACCACCTAAAAGTGTTATGGGATGACATCCACTGGACAAGGTCAAATGTCTGCTAACTGCTTAGATATCTGTGTAAGATTGATTTAGAGATCAGAAATCTGATGCTTCAATAAGACAAAGTTATACTGGGGACAAGATAAACTGGACTACTCAACTATTTTAAATTAGGACAGTATATACAACCTTTGTCACTTTGAGGGCAGAAAGCAAAGTGTTTGGACTATTGCTGAACCAAATTGCTTATATCATTTTTAAGATGAGAAATGACAATGAGAAATAAAGAGATGGGCAACATGATGAGGAAAAGTTGGTGAAAAGTACACACTACATTAAATATACAGTATATTGTGGATAAAAATATAATATATTTCTGTCTTTAATATTTAACTAGATAGATAGATAGATAGATAGATAGATAGATAGATAGATAGATAGATAGATAGATAGATAGATAGATAGATAGATAGATAGATAGATAGATAGCATCTGATGGCGTATTGCCGTTTCCACGACGCCATTTGCCAAAGGTGCAAGTGCGAGGACATTTAGGTAAGGTTTGCTGTGCCATTTTGCCTACCAATTGTGCACATGCACCTGACGCTGTCAAACGACTCTTGACAGCTGACAGTTTTCTAATACAATACAATACAATGTTGCCCCTGGTCCTTGTGTGTGATGCCTCCCCCTTCGGCTTTGGGGCTGTTTTAAGCCACAGACTCCCAAACGGGACCCAGGCCCCAGTTGCCTATTATTCCAGGACCCTGTCCAGTGCTGAGAGGAACTATAGCCAGCTGGACAGGGAGGCCCTGGCAGCCATGGCTGGGGTAAAAAAGTTCCACGAATATCAGTTTGGGAGGGATTTTGACTTGGTTACGGACCACAAGCCTCTGTGGGGACTGCTGGCAGGGGCTATGTCCCCCCATTTCGCTGGATGGGCCATTTTCCTGTCGGCCTACTCCGATCGATTGGTACATCGGCCTGTAAAGGACATGGGCAACACGGACGCTTTGAGCAGGTGCCAGTTGCCTGATTTGCTCACTGACATTTCCCCAGATGCTCCAGTCCTTCTAATCGACCTTGCTCACTCTGGCCTCGTCATCTCGGCTAAGGTGTCTAGGCACAAGGCTAAGGACCCCTCACTCAAAACTGTTTTGAACTGGGTGTGGAGGGGATGGCTGTAGGACCATGTCAAACCAGAATACAGGCCTTTTGTGCAATGACATGAACTATCTGAGCAGGGTGGTTGCCTCCTATGGGGCAACCTTGTGGTCATTCCATCCAGCCTGTGTGCTGGCATTCTGAGAATTTTGCATGAGGGCCATTCAGGGATTGTCCAGATGAAAGTCCTCGCCAGAAGTTATGTGTGGTGGCCAAACATGGATGCAGAGGTCCAAAACTGCCATGTCAAGAGTCTAGGCCAGCTCCCCCAAGGACCCCAGTACACAATTGGGACAAACCAAAAGCCCCTTAGTCATGGCTGCACATAGACTTCGCAGGCCCATTCCATGGCCAAACCTTTATTATCTTGGTAGATGCCTATTCTAAATGGCTCAAGATTTTTCTAATGGGCTCAACCTCTGCCAAGGCCATAATCAAAGTACTCAAGCGACTATTTGCCACCCACGGGTTACCAGATGTCCTGGTATCAGATAACGGGCCCCAGTTCACCACAACCCAATTCAAGGGGTTCCTAGCGGACCTAGGAATCCGCCATGCTCTGTCCGCGCCATTCCATCTGGCATCAAATGGCCTTGTGCAAAGATTTGTACAATCTGCTAAAGAAGCCTTGGGAAGGTTAGACCCCGGGGACTGGCAGGCCAGGGTGGACAAATTCCTCTTGGCCCAGCATATCACCCCGAGTACAACTACAGGCCACAGCCCGGCTGAACTACTCATGGGTCACAGGCTTCACTCGGTCTTAGACCACCTACACCCCAACTACATGCCAAAAACAAATGGTGAACCAAGCCAAACCATCAGGTTCTTCTCAGAAGGAGACCTAGTTTTTGCCCACAATTACCCTGAGGGTTCCCTATGGCTACCTGGGGAAGTTGAGAAAATCCTGGGCCCAATGTCCTATTCGATCAGGTTAAGCGATGGCCGGCAAGGGAAATGGCACATCAATCAATTAAGAAAACGAGTTAAAGGCGAATTGCAAAATCCGCAAAATGTAAATAATTATACTTCTTCCCTAGCTAACTCAAGCCCAATGGAGCCAGAAGACTTACCTAAGGCACCAGGAGTACAGCAGTGATCGCATGACGAAGCAGTTCCAATATCCAAAGAGGCCATGCCCAAAAGCTTCCAGGAGCTTCCAAGTAGAGACCACGGAACAACACCAGACCTATCTGCTCAGGCCGCTGCCTCACCTTCGACTGAGCTGTGCAGATCAGACAGGGTTCCTAACCACCACCCCCGCCTATCTGCTTGATTACGTGTGCCGCATGGATTACTCCATCTAGGAGGGGAGGGGTGTTATGCAGACATGGTTTCACCCAGGTCCAGCGTTTGAGTGGAAGAATGCTCAAACCCTATTGATTGATGCATCTGAAAGCTCCCTATAAAAGGTCTAGCTGTCAGACTGCAAGTTGCTGGTTGTACAGAGAAGTTGCCAAATAAAGAATTTCCTTTTGAAGTCTGTCTCCTGTCGTTATTCCCACAAGTCAACAAGCTCCATTCCTACAACTTTAGAATCAGCAGCACTTCTTGTAATGAATATACATCATGCAATAATTTCAACAAGATGGAAGGATACATGTGAATATTTAATTTTCACACAGGGATTTTCTTCTCTGCAGGAAATTTTCAAAAACAATCTTCCTTCTTTGAGAATTCTGTAGAACTGATTGGAATAATTCTGGAATATTTCTATCAGTGGAAATATTGATGATTTTAAAGTTGTAATAATAGAACTCTGTGAACAAAGGTTAGACATTTTAAACAAATATGATATTATATGTTTATAGATTTCATAATTAAAATATGAACAGGTTTGACAATGGGCAACAAAAGAAACTAAAACTCTTTTAGGCTCAGATCAAAATTTTGGATTACCAGAATCAGGTTTTCAGTATAGTTGGTGAACTGAAATGGAATCAGAAAAAAATGTTATTTCTTACAATAAATACTGCATCAATACAAATATAAATGTTACAATGAACGGAGTATATAAGTATATTGATGTTAAAATATGGATGGGGTTTGCTTGTGGAATTTCTGTATTTAATATGTCTATGAACACTTCATGTGTGCATCCTAAAAATTATTACTGTTTCCTCTGTACAGTGAGAAAAAAATAGCAAGGGTGTAGGCAAAACTGCAGTGGGAGATTACAATTAGAAAAGTATTTGGTGGAATTTTGAGAATATTGGGAAGTGTATTGTGGCTTTTTGCCTGACAGAAGATGTATAGACAAGTTTTTATTCTTCACTATGAAGTTAGGAAATATAGGACTGTGAGAAAGTTTACTGGGCTTGTATTAATTTAAAACATATGACATGTATGATGAAGTAAATAGTCTGAATTATGGAATGTTTTGTATAAATATGGAGTTGAAATTTGGTTACTGGAGGTATGTGTAAAACTAAATGGAACATTTAGCAAATGGTTCAATATCGACCAGGAAATATGATAAGGATGTGTGGTGTTCCCTTGGCTATTCACGTCTAAAGAATATGTCGGGATAATGGAACAAATAGTTCCAAGTGAAACATAATTGGGAGAAAGAAGTAGAGCAAGTAGATGAATTTGTGTACTAAAATAAAATGATTACTGAACTTGGAGAAGTCAATAGAGAAAACAAGATAATGGGACTGTGTGTTCATATTTCTCAAAAGTAGCAAAACTGTCTGCCTTATGACAAATTCATTCTATGGAAATGAAAGTTGGATTAGTTTGGATAATCATAAAGACACTTTTTTTTGTAAATAAGTTTTTTTATTTTTTTAACACAAAACATATACATCTTTTATGAAGAAAGTGTTTTCCGGATCCTTTCTCTTACATAATTTCTAATACATAATCAATAATATATCTTATTTTCAATTTCAGCTATATTCTTCTTTTTTCCAACAATTTGTTATCCTTATTCATTTTTTTCTTATACATAATTTTTAACACATATCATTATATGCCCCATTATTATAATCTTTATTTCTCTAAACACATTTTAAGTTTCCCTTCTAGTTCTTCAACTCTCCATACTTAAATCTTTAATTAATTTTATATTCAAACACCAATGTTAATTTCAGTCCAATTTCATCTACTGAAATTTTCCATCATTTATAACATAATTCTTATGTTCTTATTTCACTTTTACATATACATAAAACCATTTTTTCTACATTTTTAGTTCTAGTACAATTCATTTTCTTCCTTTCCTTCTCAAATATATTCAAAATCAACATTTTCCCATTATATACCCTTAATTTCTTGTTTTCTTTAACAACCCATTTATTTACCCATTTAGTACTAGTACAATTCTATTAAATCTTATTTATATCTACCCCTACAAAACCTAGTTTTCTTCCTCCCTTCTTAATCTTCCCTTTTTAACCATTATCTCTTGGTCTCTCTACTATTCCATTTTGCATTAATTTTCTGTTTATGTTTTTATCCCTTTCTCTTGACTTATTTTCCCCCCCTTTTTTAATTTTATCTATATTGTATCTTTTCTTCTGGACCTTTCTAATCGCCTTTTGATAGATTGTTTGTGTGTATGTATCCCTTTCCAGCATTTTTCTTCTTTTCTTCTTGTTGTTTCCCTCTTCATTTTATATCTGTTTCTTTTTTAAAATGCATTTTCCCTTTTCCCTCTCTGCTCTCTCCATAACCTTGTAAATCTCAGTGAAATTCTCTAACTGATTTTCCTTTCTATCTTCTTTTTGTTCTTTTTCCACTTCCTGATTCTCATTCTCATTCTCTTTTACAAATTTTTCTTCTCTCTCTTGTTCTATGTGCTTCCTTGGTTTTTCTGGCTCTATGATTTCTTTTAATGTTACTTGTACACTTTTTAACATCCCAAGCACTTTTACATCCAACATTCCATTTTGAATTTATCAATTTTTCTTTTATATTCAATTTGAATTTCCAGTCCCAATTTTAGTCCAAACCAGTCCCAGAGTCTTAAATCTTCCTCAGCCAAGAAGAAACAAAACCAAACAATAAGCAGGAACCAGGCACTCCTTAAAAATTCTCACAATAGTCAACTTATCTTTCCAAGGTCAGCTTTTGTGTATTCTATTTCTTATATCTTCCTCTAGGTGTTGTACTCAAATTCCTCCAGTAGATGTCTCTCTAGGATCTCCGTACTGTCTCGTTTTCTTTCTTTTCAAAATACCCAAAAAATTTAATTCCATTTCAATAGTGGGGAAACAAAAAGGTGGTTCTTCTTCTTCAAATCTTTTCTCTTTTGTTCTTTTCAAGCTTCTCCAATTCTGTTTTTAATCCACAAGAATTTTATTTGGGTTTTCACTCTGTCACTCCCTCTTTTCAATTCTTTTCTGCACTCCAAATCTCAGCAGCAGCTGTTTCAATCTTTAAAAATTTTAGAATCCATATTTTAAGTTTCTTCTTCTCATAAACTGGCCAATCTCTCTCCTGCTCCAACACTTCCTTCAAACACCGCTCCTGCACAATACTTTAGTCCAGTTGCCCCAGCTTCAGAGCGGTCATTAAAAATGGCCACCGCCCCCACCGCCATTTGAAGAGCTTGTTTCTGACCTTCTGGAGAGCTTGCCTTGCTCCCCGCGATCTCCAAAACGCCTCTTCTTCTTTCCCCATCCCTCCAGGACGGTTCTGGTCTGAAGACCTCCCAACGGCAATTTATCTGGCTGGATTTTCACGAAGCTCATCGGCGTGACGCTTCCGGTTCCTCCCAATCATAAAGACACATTGAATGCAACATGGATGTGGTATTCAATAATTGTGTGAGGTAAATCAAGAAGAGAGGTTCAAGAATGAATGAGCTGAATAAATGTGGACTGAATATAAAGGTGAATGATAAGCACTGAAGAAGTATGCTGTATGATTTGGACATACAGCGAGATTAAATGAGGCCCAGATTACAAAACAAATATACAAAGAAGAACACATAAGTCAAGAAGAAGGGGAAGACTGAGAAACCTGTAGCATGGAGTTGATGAGATGCTCAAAAGGAAGAGGTAAAAGGTTTAGAACAAAAAGCAGGGTATGGATGTGTAAAAATAATGGTGGGTTCAAGGATAGAAAGGTATGGTGAGGTTTAGTTTCTGGTGTTAATATAAACTAGTTTGTTATTTTCTGTTTCTTTTTTCTTTCCCTTTATCTCATGCCTTTAATTTATTTGGTTTTACTGTATTTCTTATTGTTCTGTGTCACTTTGTATAATGTTGCTTACTCTGAAAGAGAAAAGAATACTGGGTAGGTATCTGTGCAGAAAATTAGAAAAACATTGGCAGGCTACAGATTAAAAAAAATATTTGCAACATTAACATGATCTAGAATGGAAACAACCCACACATTCTTGGTCAGCATTCAAGAACCATTAGTCCTCAAAACCTACTCATGACAAATGTGTCCTATAAGAAGCAGAAAATGGCCACATCTGCAGTGTTTCTTAACCTTACCGATTTGAAGCTGTGTGGACTTCAACTCCCAGAATTCCCCAGCTAGCATGGCTGGATGGAGAATTCTGGGAGTTGAAGTCCATACAAGTTCAAGTTGCCAAGGTTGAGAAACATTGGTCTAGTGGACAGCCTTTCAAAAGCCACTGAAATGTTTGTGATTTCATAAAGCAACCTGGAACATATTTCCAAGGTACCAGTGACCAGGTTCCTGCCATAAGAGAACCAACACAATAAGTGCTCAAAGTCTAACTCAGCAGTTAGAATTTTCTGCCCTAAGAATCTGTTAAATTTGGTGCGCAGAATTATTTTGCTGCTATCTTTCACAATGGCTGGACAGCTGCTGATGTACTATCATGCTGAGGAATACATCAGTGAACATTGGAATCTGTTGTTTTCCTTCTCCCGAATCCTTTCACTTCCTGCTGTGCATTACCATTTGCTGCTGCTATTTCTGCTGAAAGGTGTATTCCCAGACAAATGTGGGATAATATGTGCTCTATGGTCACCTTGCCCTGCGATGTTTGTGTACTCAAGAAATATATTACCTACTGTTCAGAAAAAGTATAACAGGAAAGCAAAAGATTCCAGCTGCGAGAAAATGCTTTTTCTGCAAGATTTGTCTGTCTCCCTTTCCATTAATCTAAAACTAAACACTGAAAGATGTGCCACTCCTTGGTCCTCACTGAAACTGAATTCTATTACCTCACTTTGTTTAGAAACTAGATTTTGGTAGTGATTTATGAATATGCAGGGAATTGAAGCAGTTGTAAGATGTTTTTGGAACCAAAATGGTTTTTTATGGAAAGATTTTGAACCTCATTAAGAGTCAAATCCATGAGATGCGTTGATCTATTGATAGATGATAATTTAATTTAATTTAATTTAATGGATTTCTATGCCGCCCACTCCCTGGGGACTCTGGGTGGCTCATTGTGAAAGATAGGTAGATGGATGATAGGTAGGTAGGTAGGTAGGTAGGTAGGTAGGTAGGTAGGTAGGTAGGTAGATAGATAGATAGATAGATAGATAGATAGATAGATAGATAGATAGATAGATAGATAGATAGATAGATAGATAGATAGATAGATAGATAGATAGATAGATAGATAGATAGATAGATAGATAGATAGGCAGGCAGGCAGGCAGGCAGGCAGGCAGGCAGGCAGGCAGGCAGGCAGGCAGGCAGACAGACAGACAGACAGACAGACAGACAGACAGACAGATAGACAGAAGAGACAGACAGACAGACAGACAGAGATGGTAGATAGATTTCTCTCAAAATCATAAAATGGTGTGAAATAAATTGCCATTTTTTTAAAGAAACAGAAAATCAGAATTGAAAGCTATATTGGTTCCTTTGTACAAGAGGAAAGACTTTTCAAAGTGAAGTTGAAATGTGAAGACCTTTACTCTAATCCATCAATGTCACTATCTGTCAAGCTTAACACCGAAGATGACTTCAGCTGAAGCTTCCATTACAGCACTAGACCTTGCAAGAAATGGCAAAGATAAAGTTCGTGTTTATTTTCTTCAGGGTTGTTTTCTCAACTCCTGCCCTCATTTTCAGAAGATGAAAGTATCCAGAACATGTTCTGTATCATGCCAGTTTAACACCTCAACAAAGACTATTATATACTGGTTCTCGTTCCATGAAGACATGAAATTGGAAGTGAAGACTGCTTTTTTTGTTGCTTGTTTACAGTATATTTCCACTGTGAGTGTGCAGTACTA
Source organism: Diadophis punctatus similis (assembly GCA_023053685.1). Taxonomy (NCBI): domain Eukaryota; kingdom Metazoa; phylum Chordata; class Lepidosauria; order Squamata; family Dipsadidae; genus Diadophis; species Diadophis punctatus. The sequence continues at coordinate 393,487 of JALIGW010000122.1, forward strand.
TATACACTTACCTTGGAGTAAATCACTTTGGGATTAATAGATGTGTATAGGATTGTACTACATATATATTAAGAGTCCATCCTAACTTTAGAGTGTGATAGCTGACTAGTAAATATATATTCTGAACTACCACACCTGCTCACCTAGAAATTGTCAATTATTTTATATGACTATTGCACAGATCACTGTAAAAGTACAGCTTCTTTGCTTTGTCTCAGTGGGAGTCCAGCATATAATAAGACAACAGGTGGAGAACTTCAGCTGTGCTTTCAATTACAAAAGTAGGGAGCCTTCTTTCCTGCTTCATGTGACTATATTTCTTGATAAACTTGTCACTCAAATTCAGTGACCCTTGCCAAATGACAATCATCCATTGTTTAGAATATTTTACTGGTCTGGTTTAGATATATGTTGTAGGGAAGAGAGTAAAAATAATTGAGATTTAAATTATTGAGTCCTCTATAAGGGAGGGCCTTTATCATTGTCTGAAACATAGTAGGTCTCTCTGTGTATATAACAGTGTGTGTGTGTGTGTGTGTGTGTGTGTGTGTGTGTGTGTGTGTGTGTGTGTGTGTAATTTCTACAGACATTTATATTTGCCTGACAGAATAATATATACAAATTCAGTATATTTCTGTATAGTTATTTCTAAATAAATATATCTAAATATGTGGAAATTAATATATTGGCACTTTTAGAAAGGATTGAACTGGATATTAATAGATGAGTTAAAATTCCTTTAACCTTGTCTGGTAAAATTCATATAATTAAAATGAATATTATCCCTCATTTGATTTACATACTTAAAGATACTCCTATGTTAGTAGCAAATAAATATTTCCTTTCAACTGATGGGATATTTAAAGACATATTTGAAGACATTTCTTTGAGACAAAAGGTTTTTCTGACTAAATTGAGACTACTATTTGAGAAAGTTGGCTTTAATTTGATTAAACTGATTAAACTGATTTGCAGTGAGCCATGGTGGAGCAGTGGTTAGAGTGCAGTGCTGCAGGCTATGTCTGCTGATCACCAGCTGCTAGCAGTTTGGCAGATCGAATCTCACCAGGCTCAAGGTTGACTCAACCCTCCATCCTTCCGAGGTCGGTAAAATGAAGACCCAGATTGTTGGGGGCAATATGCTGAGTCTGTAAACCGCTTAGAGAGGGCTGTAAAGCACTATGAAGTGGTATATAAGTCTAAGTGCTATTGCTATTGCTAATAATATCATTAGGCTAATATTTTATCAGCCACCAGCATATGGAGTGAAAATTTAGTAGAATATTACCCTTTATGGGCTAGATGGGAAAATTATGAACTATTTTGTTTGTGATCATGTCAAATGCTTGAAAAACCTTCTAGTAGAAAATGTTAGGTTAGGGTTAGTTTATTTCCAGGAGGGCATTAAGTGAAAATAACCTTGGGTTATATTGGGACATAGGTTGGGTTAATAAAATTCATGAATACAGTTTATTTAAATCTAAAAAAAAACTACTTTGAAAATTGGTGGTAAAATATTGTATTGGAAAGTTTGGGTGGAAGCCTGAATCCAGGCTTTAAACCAGTTGTTATGTAATGACTGTTTTAAGGCTTTTTCCTGACTCCCAATTAAATTTAATCTTCCCAATTCTCAACTGTGGGAGTATCTTCGAGTTATGCATGTCGATACTTATCTGATCAATACAGGCCAGGTGCTTTTGCTTCCTCAAAGGCTGTTGAGATGCTGTCTTATTTTGATGGAATCCATGGCAGAAGTAAAACCTATAACATATCTCTATCAAAAGCTCAAGGGTATTTTTAAGTGGACATTTCTGGGATATTCCAAATATGGAAGTAAAGTAGAATTTTGATCATGTTTTACCAATGGATATATGTCCTAAAATGTTGAAATGGTATCTACAGATCTCACAGTAAAATTAATTAATAAGAAAGGTATATCGAACTTCCCAAAGAATGTATTTGAAAGAATGGACATCAGTTTCTTTTTTTTATTTATTAGAGGTATAATAATTTTGTGAGTAATATTGAAATGTAAGCATTTTTTGGAATAGTGTGCGTATGTAGGTAGATTTATGAGGAAAAAAATTAAATATTAAATGTATAAATGTGAAGTTGAATTTTATACCAAAGCTTTGGAATCTGACTTGTGTAAAAGGAATTGTGGGTTTTATCAAGCATAGAGAGTATGACTTAAAATCTCATATGAGAAATTGGAAAAGTGATATTGCACCAGTTGGTAAACAATGGCTTTTGGAAATGAGTGATCTATCTGTTTTGGGAAAGGCAATATTTTTTATTAGTCAAAGGATATAGCAATATATATTATTATGGCAGAGATTTTGTTTTATTTTACAATATATTTTGTATTACTCACATTATAGTAATATATTTATTAGTAAATCAGTGACTATTGAAAAGTATATTATATAAGGTTGGTTTCTTCCTCTTTTTTTTCTCTTTACCTAATGCCCAGCTTTTATCATTCTGTCCAGAAATGAACTAATAGTCAATTCTGGCTATTGTTTTCTTTAAGTACTTATATGTTCCTTCCTCTCTCCTCTCCCCATCCCCTGTAAATTCTACATAACGTTCCATACAGCTTTCAATATCTAACAGATGTTATACTTTTTCATGTTCCCTTTAGGACAGGAAATGTTTTCTTAGGGAAAATGTTCACATTCTTTTCAATTTTTGTTTTGGTGGCAACTCTAGAGCCGGTCAAATGTCCTGAAAAGTAGTTTATTTATCAATACATTATATTTTAGCCTCTCTCTCTCTCTCTCTCTCTCTCTCTCTCTCTCTCTCTCTCTCTCTCTCTCTCTCTCTCTCTCTCTCTCTCTCTCTCTCCCATTTCAGAAATTAGGAGCTGACTTGGTACAAAAAAACTAAGTTATGAGTGAATTTCATAATATGCTTTACACCAGACAGCTGCTGTGTAGGAGCCATCCCTCCAGTTCTTTGATATTTTTTTACTTTAAGTTTTCTGTTTTCCTTTTAAAGTAAAGTTAATCATCTGGACAGAGCGAACATCATTTTTTGCAGTTTTAGGAGAGCAACTGCGGAGGACGTAAATGAATAATGAAAAATGAGCCTCAGTGGACCTTTTTCTTTCTGTTAAGAAAACGTTATGGATACATCATTGTCATTTGGAACAGATGACAGTACTGTATATTCCAGGGGAAGATAGAATGCCGACGCCCTCAAATAAGAGTAATATCACATATCTTACATTGACATTAAAATAGTGTTTTAAGAATCTTGATGTCCTATTTTTTGGGGTGTGTGTGTGTGTGTGTGTGTGTGTGTGTGTGTGTGTGTGTGTATGTGTGATTCATTGGGTCTCCTTATCACAAATATTCTCCAAATGGCTCATAGAATTGAACTAACAAATAGTAATAAAAATCTTGAAATAACTTAACAGAGAAGAATTATCTAAAAATAGTTAACATTTTGCAGGTGCTCTATCAAGAAGCATTTTCAGGCTTTCTAGTGGAGGGAAGGGGCTAGTGTGAAAATAAAGAGAGAAGCTGGTGGGAACAAGATGGGCAAGTGATCATGATATCCTGAAGCAAACACAACTTACGTACATGCATCCCACATGAGGGCAAACAGTGTAAATGTGGGACTTGCATCATGACATGCATCAATGTTTTTGGATCTTTTGGCCTGCTACAGATACTGATGCTTGGAGGCATTTTCTTTTCTGTTCTGTTTCAAAGCACATCGTGTTATTATAGTGTTCCTTTGCTGCAACCAAGTTGTGCTGAAAGTAATTCTTCAAAGAGCTCCAGTGATGAACCGTGGTTAGATATGCTGCTTCTAAAATCAAGGCAGCAAAAGATGGTCCCATCTTAACATTTCAAATCCAGCTGGCAAGATATGACATGCCACTTCTTTTTTTTTCCCCAATAAGTTTTATTTATTTTTAGTTTTTCTACATCTCATGTCATGAGCGTTTGCTTTCTGGGTTTCATACATCCATACAATAGTCTTAACAATAATTTTTAAATGGTTACAATTCATTATCATTTCATTTTTAATACATCTCTCACATTTCTTTTCATCTTAATGTCTATCTTTTAGTCTTTTTCCCCTCTTATTTTATCACTATTTTAATTCTCTTTTCTTTCCCCCTTTTCCTACTCTTCTCCTTCCATTCCAACAGTCAAAGATGTGGTCTTTTCGCACCTTGTACATTTCTAGTATACATACATTTCTAATATTAATATCTTTTACTTCACTTCTTTTCTAAACAATAATATTAATATTTTCCATATCATTCTTACTCTTTAATACAAGCTAATGTCATCTTCTTAACAGTTAATTCTATCACTTTATCACATTTCTAACAATCATTTCAAAACTAATTTTTGTCTTTTATATCCCATACAAAACACGTTTCAAAGTTACCAATTTTCAATTTTCATATTTTCTTACGTTATTTTATAATTTCATTTCTACATACTAATTCATAATATATTTAATACAAGTTATTTTTTCCACATTATAGCTCTTCTATAGTCATATCTTATATTCAAAAGTGTTATTATTATTTTTTATTCTTATCATCACAATAAACAATTTATTCAGAATTATTTAATTCTATTATACTAATTTAACATACATATTCTTATTTTTTTTTATCCCTTATCTTTTACCCTGTTCCATATTTTTAATCTTCTTTTCTTTCTCTTTTTTGGTTGCCTCCCCCAAATTTCTTTCAACTCTCTCATTTCTATTCTTAAATCCATTTATTTTTTTGCTAAACTCTCTATCTTTCTTTCCTCTCTTTTCCCCCCTTTGTTGTTTCATTTTACTTTCATCTTTTCTAGCTTTATCTTCTTTTCCCTTTCTGGTTTTTGTTTTTCTCCCTTATCTTTTCCCTGCCATCTATGATCTTCTCCTTCTGCTCTAATCCCCTTTTCACCCTCGGTGTTTCCATCATCCCTTTGTTGTATTTTCTTTCTTATTGCCCCCCCCCCGTTCCTCTGTTTCTTCCACTCTTCCAGGATCCTCCATATTTTCCTCATTTATCTGGTCTGCACTTATTATTCTTTGTATTATGTTCTCCAGTTTTAGTTCTATGCAGTCCATATCTTCATGTATTTCTTTCATTCCCATATGCTGTTCATTTATAATGTCTTTAATATCCTGATGTATCCATTCCATGTCTCTGTTTCCACTTGTTGTCATTTTTACAATCCAACCAAAATTCAAAGGAAAAAAACGAGGGCTTTACCACCTCTTTTCCTTCTTTTGGTTAACTCCGCTTTATTTATCCAGCAAAAACACCCTTCTTTCTTTCTTTAAAATGGCACTCGTGCTTCAGGTCAGTATTGTTCCTCTTTGTTATTCTGTGCTTTCAATTTCATTAAATCCAGTATGTAGGTAGGTATTTAATAATCAGTTTAGTTATAATAAGGTAGAGACAACTTCCAATTCAAATGTCAGTATTTTTTCTTTAAAACAAAGTATCTTTCCAAAACCACATCTTCTTTTAGAACTTCCAACAAAACTTTTTTTTCCTCCTAGTTCCCAAACGTTTTCTTCAAGGTTTAGTATGTTTGTCCCGCTGCTAACTTTTAGTTTCCATATTTTCCCCCCTTGTATTTTTGGAGTTATTTTTAAAAAGCAACAATCCTTTTTAGCCCAAATTGCAAACCACTCACTTTTCCCTCCTGCTCAGTCTTGGTGTTTCTGGTCTTCCTTCAGCTTTGTGGCAGCCATGTTTGCCGCCGCTGCTCCACGTCGTCTGCTAGGGGCTTTCCAGTTCAGGGAGGGGAGATGCGGCTCCCCTCCACCTTTCTGGCGGTCCCCCTTCGCTTTGCCCCCTCTCCAGGGGGACTTAGGTCCCAATCCAGGACCCTCAGATGTGGAGTGTTCAGAGCCGGCCACGGAGCTCGTGGTCCCGACTTCCAATGTCACCAAAGGAGAAACCAGAAGTCGACATGCCACTTCTTACAAGCTACTAACCAGTGGTGGGTTGCTCCCGGTTCAGCCCGGTTCTAAGAACCGGTAGTGCCGGCAGCAGTAGTGCCCAACCGCACGGGATGCTTCTGCGCATGTGCAGAAGCATCACACGAGCACATGCATGAACCGGTAGTAAAGGGTTTTAGAACCCACTACTGCTAATAAGTTTTTACTTGCTGATAATTACTATTTTTATGTCTTCTGCTTTATATATAATCCATAAGATAAGTGATTGAATAACATTTGCAAACCTTGCTCATGTTTTGCTAATATAATGTAAACTTTGCATAATGTAATGTAATTTTGCATAATGCAGATTTGGTTTGTGTACCTTGGCAAATCGATGTAGTTTTCTTGGCAACATTTTCAGAAATGATTGCCATTGTTTTATTTCTAGGAATAAGAAAGAGTAATTGGCCTAAAGTCATCCGATATAGGAGATGGACTGGCAAACCAGGTGGAGGGGTTAAAAGAGATATCAGTTTAGAATTTCTAGGTACTACAAGTTCACCCCCCCCCCAATGCCATTGACATTAGATGTTTAATCAGGATTTAACTATTAGTTTGAGAGGATTCCGGTGTATAGGCTTTTAGCAATAAATTAGTTGAATCTTCCCATATTGACCTGTTTTTTCACACCTGACACCCAACTAGCTCCATGCTTGATCTTTAAAATATTTTTTTAAATATTTGAAACTATTTACACACACACACACACACACACACACACACACACACACACACACACACTAAATTAGCAAATACTAGAACCTCAGCTGGCAACATTAATGTTGGGTAAGTTAAATGCTTTACATATCCAGGAATGAATACAAAAATGCTACAAGTATTGATTTTTGTGATTGCAAATAAATGTTAGCAAGTAAGCAAATTTGCAAATCCAGAATCTGCAATTAATGAGAATTGATTTTAAATAGCAAAGGTGATAATACACATCTATGTTGCACTCCACAAAATATTTGAAATTAGTGTATGGAATAATCCATATATTACACATTAAATTTTCTAAGGAAGACATTAAACTAGGCAATATGAATGTTTTGTTAACTATAGCATCATGTTAGAAATCATTTTTGGTATAAAATTTAAGACTTTTATTGACCATTATTTCTACTCTGTTACAATGCATATTTTTCATTATTTCCAGAGCCATACTATTTTCCATTTATAATATTAAATTGTCCAAATATAATACAATGCATTTAACTTATTTGGGGGGTCATTAATTTATAACCGTTCCATCTATTTGACAAAGTTCACAGGCTTTCTCACTTTGCATAAAGTAAAATTCCAGGTTCTGATCTTCAGGATAGAGTTTCTTCACACCATATAAGGCTGTGTTGTTGTTGTTGTTGTTGTTGTTGTTGTTTTCAAATCTGGCAACTTTAAAACTGTGGACTTCAACTCTCAGAATTTCCCAACTACCATTCTGAAAGTTGAAACCCACACATTTAAAGTTGCCAAATTTGAAAAACACCAATCTTGGGTCTTAATGAGACTATTATGCCCTGGACACCTCCAGGTTGGACTAGTGCAATGCATTCTGCCTGGGACTTGCCTTGAAGAGTAGCCAGGCAATTAGGTGTGTCTCAGTGGTGAGATTCAATTTTTTTTACTGCCGGTTCTGTGGGCGTGGCTTGGTGGGCATGGTGTGGCTTGGTGGGAGTGGCTTGGTGGGCATGGCAGGGGAAGGATACTGTAAAATCTCAATTTCCTCCCCACTCCACTGCAAAATCCCCATTTCCTCCGGATCAGCTGGGACTTGGGAGGCAGAGAACAGATGGGGGCGGGGCCAGTCAGAGATGGTATTTACTGGTTCTCTGAACTACTCAAAATTTCTGCTATCAGTTCTCCAGAACTGGTCAGAACCTGCTGAATCCCACCTTTGTTGTGTCTTTGTTAGACTCCAGGTAGACCATACATTATACATCTTCTGCACAGAGTTGAATTGAAAACCTGTTTGTTTCTGGGTTTAATTCAAGGTGCTGATATTGAACTTTAAAGCACTAAGTAGCATGGAACCTAGTAATCTCCAATTCCATTCACTCATTGTACCAGATCTAAAATGTTATGGGTCTCATTATATAGGGAACTATATTTGGCAGGCCTTAGGCTGCAGGCCTTTTCTGCTGTTGCCCTGTGCTGTAAAATCTTTGCCTTTCCCCCTCCCATGTCAGCATGCCCTCATTATTTCTAGGCTTGCCAAGATCCTTTAAGACCTAGTTATACTGTGAGCAGATAAACTAGTGATGTATTTCATTATTATTAACATGTCTTCATCTGTTAATTTTGTTTTAACAATTTTCATAAATTTTAATGCTTTATTTGTTTGTTATTATTTGTTAATAATGATCTTAGATATTTATTGTTTTAGTTTTGTAGTATGCTGGCCATGAGTCATTTACTTGTGAGATGGGCAGGTATATGACTATCTATATCTCTATGTCTCTATCTCTATATCTATCTATCTATCTATCTATCTATCTATCTATCTATCTATCTATCTATCTATCTATCTATCTATCTATCTATCTATCTATCTATCTATCTCTATCTATCTCTATCTATCTATCTATCTATCTATCTATCTATCTATCTATCTATCTATCTATCTATCTATCTATCTATCTATCTATCTATCTATCTATCTATCTATATATGATAAATAAATAAGTAAAAATATAACCCAACTATAATGTTAAAGGACTAAAATAAATGCTTGCTTAATTCTATATTGCATGCTTAATTACCCATTACATCCACCTAAAGAAAACAGGTACACACCATTATCCAATTCTTATTTGCCAATCTTCCAGAAAAACCACAGCACTACAATGATAGTTGCCACTAATTATCCACAGCTGCTTATGCCATGGAGACTGTGCCTCACTCAAGTATTTGATCTAATGCCATTCCACCAGTGGAAGCCTAAAACCTGGTCCTCAGTTCTAAATTGTATTACTTAGAAAAGAAGATATTCTTTTTACTTATTAGTGATTTTCAAGACTGATGCAGGTTTTGTTGACTAATTTAGATAATTAGGTTGAAAGAAGATTTTCTGTCCGACCAATCAGGGTTTATATATGTTGATTCTATTGTGATGTCCTGTCTGAAGTGTCCATTTTTGTTCTTAAAAAAAAGTAGCTGAGCTTCAAGGTTGGCTGCAATGAAATAGCTCATGATCCTTAAATAAGGATGATCAAAGTGTAAATATCTATGAACTTTCAAAGTTACAGAGAGATACACACAACTGTCTATTTTATAGCTACATTACTGCTCATCTATCTAACTTATGAGAGTGAGGAGGATAGTAGCAAATGTAAACAGTCAATAACATAACAATAACCATTAACAAATGACAATAACAGAATCCTGAAATATACTCATCCTCTTAAGGGTACTTCTCATTAGTTTTACAGCTTGGAAAGTCCTTGGGATTCTTTTTGTTTATGCATTCTAGTAGCATGGGGTTTACATGATTCAACATTTGTAACACTTCAGTCAAGCATTTTCTATGATCCCTGAGAATCAAATAATCGACAAATGTCTATTCTGCTAAAGAACAGTTTCAGAGGCACAGGGTTCTGTTTATTCTTTATGTTGAAGCCTTTATCCCTTTCCTTTTAACTATATGTTGGCTAGGATTATCAATCAAGGACCAGAGAGGTACTAGTACCACTCTATAAAGCCTTGGTCAGACCACACCTAGAGTACTGCATCCAGTTTTGGTCACCACACTACCAAAAAGACACTGAAACCCTAGAGAAAGTGCAGAAGAGAGCAACCAGGATGATAAAAGGTCTGGAAAATAAAACATACAAAGAGCGGTTGCAGGAACTGAGCTTGGCCAGTCTGGCGAAGAGAAGGACCAGGGGTGACATGATAGCAGTGTTCCAATACTTGAGGGGATGGCACAGAGAGGAGGGGGGTCAGGCTGTTCTCTATGACACCAGAAAGCCAAACGAGGAATAACTGATGGAAGTTGATCAAGTAGAGATTCAACCCGGAAGTGAGGAGAAACTTTCTGACAGTGAGAGCGATCAACCAGTGGAACAGCTTGCCAGCGGAGGTTGTGAGAGCCCCAACACTTGCGACCTTCAAGGGGAGACTGGACTGCCATCTGTCTCAAATGGTGTAGGAACTCCTGCTTGAGCAGGAGGTTGGGCTAGATGACCTACAAGGTCCCTTCTAACTCGAATAATAAATCTAAATCTAAATCTAAAATCTAAGCACTTAATTTGCCAATGAATTTTGGCTGAGGTTAATTCAGTTTCCTTTGGTCTCCATTTTTCATACTCATTTCCAGAATTACTTTTGCTTCATTGTTGTGCCCAGGATATATTTTCAGCATAAATTTCCTATTCATTGTTGTTTCATTCACATGGGGAGATTCCCACCAACAGATTTTCCACTTGGTGAAGCACTCAATCTAAAGTCTTATTCCATATCTTATGCAAAGTTATCTTGAGCACCAGAGTTCAGTTTTCAATGTCTTATAGATGCCTGCCATCCAAAATTATTGGTTTTGAATTTCAGGGGTGAAATCCAGCAGGTTCTGACAGGTTCTGGAGAACTGGTAGCAGAAATTTTGAGTATTTTGGAGAACTGGTAGCGGAAATTTTGAGTAGTTTGGAGAATTGGCAAATACCACTTCTGGCTGGCCCCAGAGTGGGGTGGGAATGGACATTTTGCAATATTCTTCCCCAAGGAGTAGGGAAGGAATGGGTATTTTGCAGTATCCTTCCCCTGCCATGCCCACCAAGCCACACCATGCCCACCAAGCCACGCCCACAGAACTGGATTTCACCACTGATTTTGAGATTACCAAGATCTTCAGGCATATGCAATAAAGTTTGGGCTGTTTTCTTCAATGTACAAAGTGTCAATGAAAAAAAATTATTTGTTTATTTCTATTTCTGTTTCAGATTTATACCCTAGAGATCAGAGAGTAGTATATGGACATGAGGTTTTCCAAGAATCTGCAATCAAGCAGGAAAAACTTGTTCCTTTCTTCAGACTATGTTGGCAAACATTAATTTCTCATTAGCCAGGGTAAGCCTTCTACAAGTCTTATTGTAAACAAGACATTTAAATGTTGCTTCTAAACATTTTTGTTCATATTAGAATATAAACATCTCTAAAGGAAAAAAATGTGTGAGTTTCTTTCACTGTAATGTTTCATCAAACAATGCTTGATGACAGCTAACCTCACTTGTTTCTACAATGGGAACAGCAAGATTCTACCCTAACTTGTCATAATTTAAGACATAACATTAATCACATCTGTGGATCAGTTTCGACCAGGGATTGTTGCAGCTGGTTAGACTGATTAGATCATGGGTGTCAAACTTGTCGTGTCACATTGCCATCATGTGACGTTTTGCGACATTTTCCCCATTCGTGAAGCTGAGGTGAGCGTGGCCTTCATGTGACACATCTGGCCCACGGGCCACCAGTTTGACACCCCTGGTTTAGATAAACCAATCTGAAGAAGAAAGGGCTCAGCAAATTTTAAGAAAGGATACATATTATTCCAACATTCACTGGCAGAATTAAAAGTACATTTGTAACTCAGCATCAGTAGCAGAAGACCCTTGAAGCAGGGGGGGCTGCTGGGGTTCATAGGGGTTTGGGAGAACCTCTAGCTAAGATTCTGTGTAGTTCGGAGAACCCCCAAATCCCACTCCTGGCTGGCCCTGCCCACCCTGCCCCTCCCAGGAGTCCCCACATGGCTCATTTTGGATGCAGGTAAGTGCAGGGTACACATGGAGGCTCGGGGAGGGCGAAAAATGGGCCTACTGGAAGTTCGGGAAGGCTGGAAACAGGGCCTCCAGAGGGCCTCTGGAGCCTGGGCAGGCCATTTTTGCCTTCCTGGAGGCTTGAGGAAAGCCTCCGGAGCCCGAGGAGGGCAAAAACACACACATCCCACCATAGTGCAGGGGGTCCAACTAGGCCACCCCCACCATGGCCACCCCCACCCAGCAACTGGGCAGAGAACCCCTTGCTTACATTTTTTTTAATTGAAAAAGTTTTATTAGTACAAAGTACAAAAAAAATTTTTACATTTCCCCCCCTTCCCTCCATCCCCCTCCCTCACCCACCCCGCCCTTGCTTACATTTTTGAAGCCCACCCCTGCCTTGAACTATCAATAGATAGGAGGAAAGGAAACCCAATTTGGATGGAGACCATATTATAGGTACAGAAGTAGATCCCCTTCCCCTTCTCTCATACCATAGTCCTTCATCACAGACACAAACAACTATTGCTAAGTATAGGGTCATCCTTACCTTAGTCCTTATACTCTGAATACATTCTGTATATTCTCTTGGAGGGACTGAATAAATGAGTCAAATTCAGCAAGAAAAATGACCTTAAGGCAAGACAATCAAGGAAGAACAGGATGATTTCAACTCCATGCAAAGGGCTGAAATTTGTATTTCAAAGTTTAAGTTTAAAATAAAGCTGCATGTTGCATTGCTTTAAATTATATTTTATGGGCCCGCAACTGTTTTTTTTTTAATTTTAGTATTTGTATTATAATTAGTTACCCTTCATTTATATTGCTTTATCCTGAGACTTGCTGGAGTACAAGGAAAGATTTTCAAATATGCAGAGAACACAAAATTGCTATCTGCAGCTAGTGCTTTAGAAGAGATACATTAAATTCAAAATGACTCTGACAGGTTAGGGGAAAAATAGCCTTCAACTATCAAAAATTAGCAATGAAAAATGTAAACTTATTCACTTAGAAAACCAAAATGTAATGTACAGGGTAAGAAATATCCAGCTTGGCAATAGTACATGTGGGAAAGATCTTAGAATAGTAGTTGATTGTCATCTGAGCATTAATTAGCAGCAGGATAGAATTTCAAAGTCAAAATGTTCTTTTAGGCTGTATCATCAGAAGTATAGTTCTAAATCATAAGAAGTAACAGTTCCATGCATACTGCTTTGGTCTATTCCACCTTCAGCATTCTCTCCAATCCTTGGCACCAATTTTTTGAAGGAGAAAGTGGAACATATTCTGAAAAAAAGTGATAAGAATAATCAGGGGACAATACACTAAGACCTAGGAAGAGAAATGGAAAGAATTAGAACGTTTGGCTTTGACAAAATAAGCCTGAGGGAGTTATGATTGTATTTTCAAATAACTGAAAGGATAATACATGGAATATGGCCAGAATGTATTCATTACTAGAATATGTTCAATGCAAGAATTGGGAAAATGCAATTAAATTACAGGGAAGCAACATTAGGAAAAATTGCTGAATACAAAGAGCATTTCAATATTTTACCAATTATCCAGAAAGGCAGTGGGCTCTTCTTTACCATAGGTACCCAAATAGAGACAAGACACTCATTTCTGGGGATGTTTTAAGTTGGATACCAGAGGATTGGAAAATCACCGCTAAGGCAGCTTCTGTGTAAAAAATATTCCCACAATTTAATAAGACACATTTAGCCTCCCATGTAAGTTGGCTCTAAGGCAAAGCATTACCGAAATTTTGAGATTTTTTTTTCTCAAAATCATATCCTGTGTCATATAGATCCAACTTCTCTTTTGGATCTTCCAAAAAGTTATTCACTATTGGAAAACAGTCTATCTTATAATATATTACAGGAAGAATTGGGATATTTTTTACCAAAATTAAAAACTGAGAAACACTGATTCATACAAGTCACTTTCTAGACAATATCATCTGCTGACATCATCAGTAAATTCTTTTTTTAAAAAATCTCTCTTCCTTCATATTAACCATGCCTAGTTCACAGACATAGTTGGACATTATTGATAATACTGTGAACTAGATATATAATAGAATACTTTCTCCTTTATATTTCCATTAAAAAACACACTCCCAGTGACTGGATTCAAGAATACATGAGTGGTAATACCTGAGAAATAAGATGTTGAAGTGAGATGTTATTATGCAAATACACAGGAGAGCAAAATTAATGTTACTCAATCAACCTTCATTTACATTTCATAACTTTACATTCACAAACTTAATATTCATGTAAATTTTAATTACTTTCAAGTCAGATAAAAGTGAAAAAGACAATCCCTGCACACTTCTAATGAACCAGCAAGTTGTTCAAATAACTGAGCAATATTAGCTAAGTCTGCCACAATTTACAATAATTCATGCATTGCTGGTAGACTTTCCACAATGTTCAGATCATTTCCACAAATACTAGTGCCCTAATTATCTAATTAAATAGGATAGTCATTCCAATTATAAATCTGATATCTGCCCTAGGAGCATAATTTCTCTTCCCCACTTTTTTAAAAAGGAAAAAAAAAAGCCTTTGAAAAATACTTTTGACTTTTGCATGGCTGGGTCCCAAACCGAATAACTTTACTCAGTAATTAAGTCTTACAGAGTGAACTTGGCCTTCATTAATGGCTTTAAATCTAATATGTAATATAGCCATAGTTGGGCAGAAAGGCCAAATGAGAGCATGTCTAGGCTCACTAATGTACACATCACTCAATGCTAGCTGTTTTACCTTGAAGAAATTAATATAGCAAAATAGTCCAATATAATTCAGGTTATTATGAGCAGAAAAGAAATTGTAATATAAATCCAATAAGATACAAAATTTGTGTCTTCCAATTTTCTAGAGAAGATTAAGGAGCCACGGGTGGCAAGAAGTATTTTATCCTTCAGCATGCTCTTAAATTAGAAGAAGAAAACGATTGGATGAAATCCTATAGATGTGCAGCAATTCACATAGAATCCAAAAAACTATTGCTTATTTTGGAAGATTGGATACTGAAGAATCAGAGTATTGCCATCTTATCCAATAATTTAATCATGATCCCAATTTTATACTGTATGAGTAACATAAGAAGTGGCTGGATGCCCCATCTAACTATCGACCCATCAGCCTTTTCAATATAATTTCAAAAATATACACTAAATAAAAATTGCTAAATAAAATTGAAGACTGGTGCTTGGATAAGGGAATTCTGGCAAATGAGCAGGCAGGTTTTAGAGCGGGTAGGTCTACCATTGACAATTGTTTCGTCCTTTCCCATTTAATTAATAAATACAAGAGCCAGGGGAAAAAGTTGTATACCGCCTTTATTGATTTTACTGCTGCATTCAATTCCATTGATAGAAACCATCTGTGGAGGAAATTACAAGTCATGGGGATGGATCCCAGACTTATTTTGTTGATCAGGATTCTCTATACTAATACGGCAATTAGAGTTAGATATGCAGCAAAGGGGGCTTCAACAAATAGCAAACCGACAACTAGGGGAGTGAGGCAGGGCTGCCTACTGGGCCCTACTCTTTTTAACCTTTATATAAATGATATTCCAGTCCTCCTGGAAGATCTTTTAATGCACAGCCCCCAAATAGGAGCTAGATTTATTAATGTATTAATGTTTTAAAAAATTAAAAAATTTAAAAAAGAAGTGGCTGGAAAGACAAATTTGGTATGGACTGTATTCACCATGGAGCAAACAGAATATGTAGCTTCCTTATAGAAGTTTGAAAACATGTATATTTCTAAAACAGTATTTCTATAACTCAGTGTTGTTTTAATAGCTGTCATTGTGTTTAGAGAAGCTTACTTGGCATTTTAAGTTCCAATGCAATTCTTAAGCCTGGATTAGACTTCTCCATCACTGCACATCAGGGAATATATGTGTATGTTATTCGGGAACAATTGCAGAGGTGTTACATTTATATTTCTACAAATGTTAATATACTGGCTAGGGGGCACTCAAACAGCAAAGCACAGAATAGAAAGTCATATCAACCAATCAGCAAATAAGACGCACAACATGCAGTTGGGATTTGGGAGGTTTGCGCATTGACTAGTCTGCAACCAACTGCAACCTGCAACTGCTTAAACTCTTCACAGGGTATATGGCAATGCTTATGCACCATTGCGAGTAACTGTATTTCAAGTTTAGATGAAGTTAAATTGATAAATCCAAGGCACAGACAAACTTGGGAATTTATCTGATTGAACTTAGTCTGATTGTCCCAAAGATGAATAAATCACTGAGCAGATTTACAGTACTTCCAATCCCAATATTATGTTCTCAGCCCCCTCTATGGTATTTTTTTCCAATAAAGAAGTCAATAAGATAGCAATAGCACTTAGACTTATATACCGCTTCATAGTGCTTTACAGCCCTCTCTAAGCGGTTTTACAGAGTTCAGCAAATTGCCCCCAATAATATGTCTATTCCTTAAACTCCATCAAGCTTTTGTCAAAGCATATACATATACAATGGGCAACACGGTGTCTCAGTGGTTAAAACATTGGCTTGATGGCTGGTAAAGTGGCAGCCTGGATTCAAGACCTGAGGGCCACGCGATTGAGTGAGCTTGCACAATCTGGACCTCCTCCCTTTAAAAAAAAACATGAAAAAATACTCATTGTTGATGTGCCTGAATATTCTGTAGCAACTGAGTAATGACTTTTTCATTTCTCCATCTTTTCTTTCCAAACTTTAATATCCAACATGAATGATGCTGTTTGCTGCTGTTTCATCATCTTTTAGTACATTTGCTTATCCACTTTGAAATATGCACATGGCGTATGTACTAGAAAAAAATAATAAAATTGAAGTAAAATATATATGAAATAACATCCGAGTTGCTTTAAATGTGAATGTGTTTTAAGCTCATACATAAAATTGTGTAGGAATCATCTGACTTGGTTCGAGGGCCAAATATTGAGCTCTAGGAATTATCCAGGAATTAAATTTCTGGTGCAAGTTACTCCAGAGGTAGCTCAATGTGATTTGATGTTTTGTTGGGGATTGAAATTTAGGAGGAACAAAGCTCAAAGCTCTGAATTTCTAACACAGAGAGACAGAAATGATAATAACCTTCTGGTTCTTTGGCATGATGGGGTTTTATACCTTTCTCCATAGTGGGCAGAGCTAGCCTCCAAGATTGGGATGATACAATCCAACAGCCAATCAGGACTGAGCCAGACTTATAAAAACTGTCCTCCTAAGGTGCACCCCCTCTTTCGACTCAGTCCTTGGCTATAGGATTGTGTTCCCAACCTTGAGGTTCTACCTTATTGCTATTGAGTATAATACCACTGGATTTCGAAGTGAGTGTGTTCCCCCCGTTTGACACCTGCTGAACATCACTAATTGGGGGGGGGAGAGCGTGAAGGCCGATTTCGGCCTCCCTGGGCTGGATTAGCCACCTTGTGTGGCTGCCCTCACAGCGATTCCCCTGAGGCCTGGTGTGCCTTTCCGTCCAAGAAGGGTCGCAAAAGCCTTGCGCTTCGTGACCGGCACCCAGGGTGGCCTGTGCCACTTGCCTCTCTGTATTTGCCCTCTGACTCGGAAGACCGCTAAAAGTCGTGCGCTTGAGCGGCCTGGGCATTGATTGAGATTGGACAGACGAGGTGGCTGGCGGTGTGGAGGGAATCGCGCAGGCCGGGACTGCCGTCGGCGTCAGAGACCGGCAAACCGGGCCGCCGGGGAACGGACCTGTCAAGGGAAGCCCCAGCGAGATTTCGCGCCCGCGGCCATCTTAGCTCCAACCGTCGACCGCTGAAGCGACTTCTGCTCTCCTCGCCGCCTGCCGCTCTTCTGAACTGCGCAGGCGCGCCTCACCGCCCCGCCCAGCAGCTGCCGGCCCCGTCACAGGCATCGTCGGGGGAAGCCCTTACAAGCCGGCAATCTCGCGCAAGCGCACTGAGGGCTCCTCCAGGCCGACGTCAGCGGACAGCCCGGCGGAGAGCCGCATCGTCATCGGGGAAGCCCGGCAAGCCGACGAAGCTCGCGCAGCCGCGCGGAAGGGTTCCCCCATGCCGGCAGCGATTCACCGACTGCCAGCTGGGCTTCGCACCACCCCCTGTGGCCCACACCGTTCTGGCCTTGCATCCCACTGCCCTCTAACCGCGGTTATGGCAGATAAGCAGGCCAAGGCAGGGAAGAGCCGGTCCAAATCTGGCAAGGACAGCTCTGACAAGGGGGAAAGGGGCAAGACTTCTAGAGCCCCCTCCCCAAATCGTAGGGACCGCTCACCCGTGCGATCATCGGCCGAGCGGTCCAGGGGCTCCTCACGCTCCAGGGGGTCAGAGGAGCGCCACCGGGCCTCAGCACCACCAAAGCAGGGGCCATCTCAGCCACCTCCTGCTGCAGCCTCCCAGGTGCCTCGCCCTTCCAAGGAGGCGGAGCTTCCCCCCACCCCGTTCTAGGCAATCGTCTGGGGCGCTCTCCCTAGACAACCCTAATCTGCGTCTAGGGGAGGGGGACATCTGGGAGGACCCTGGGCCTCAGCGTGACCCTCCGGTTTGGCAGACCACATCGGCAGCCGCGCAGTTCAACAGCCCAGAGGTCCAGGCTATGATTGAGGCGGCTATTGAGAGGGGCATAGTGGCGGGGCTGAAGAGGGCAGCACCCTCCATGTCCACCCCTAGGAGCAGTCTGCAGGGCTCCGCGACCAGGCTGGTCTCGGCGTCCGAGGACATTTCCCCTTTGGGGTCCCCCGCTTCGGTCAAGGACAAGGACGACCAAGGCCCAGACCTTGACCTGTCTTCGGATGAGGACACTGCCCCCGAAGCCCCAGTTACAACGGGGCTCTTTAATCCGAGTTTGTTTAAGTCCTTGCTCCACAAGGCCAAGGCGGCGGCCAAGGTCGCCGAACCCAAACAAACGGAGGACGAGGAGGTGGATCCCCTCTTTGAGGAAGCTACCTCGCAGGCGGAGGTGATCCCCGCCCCTAAGCTGTTCGTGGACTCGGTCCTCAAACAGTGGCAGACACCTCAGGGCGGGGCTCTCCCTTCCTCTCTCGATAAGAGGTATTTCAACGTGGCGCTGGCACTTGCGCAACACCTTCCCGTCCCGCCGGTTGACCCACCCATCAAGGCCTTATATACCACTGCGCAGATGCCCGGAGATTCTGAAGAACTGCTCCGGCCGGAGGATAGGCGAATGGAGCAGGCCCTTCAGCGTGCTCATCAAGAGGCGGCTTGGGCGCTCAAGGCCGCGTCTACGGCCTCGTTCTTTTGACGCACGTCCATCCGTTGGCTGAATCTGCTGCAAGACCATCTCCCGCCAATGGATGTCCGGGCGAGACAAGACATTAATAAGCTGATGGCGGCCAGTCAATTCACATCGGATGCCACTTTACAAGCGACCCGCTTTGCGGCCAGGGCCATGGGGTCCACGGTTGTAGCTCGCCGCATGCACTGGTTGCGCAACTGGCCCGCGGACACCCGCCACAAATGGCGCCTTGCCATCGCGCCGATCAAGGGTCAGTCGCTCTTCGGTGATGCGTTGGAGCCATACTTAGTGGAAGATAAAGATAAGAGAAAGATCCTGCCCAACTGCACACGCAAAGGGCAAAATAAGCCTGCCACGTCTGCAGCACCCACCACCACCCCTTCATTCCCCCGGCGCCCTTACCGTGCGCCCTCTTATAATCGGGGGAGGAACCAGTATGGCGGGAGACAAAACCAGGGCCAAGACAGGCGCAGGGATAACAGCAAGCGGCCTTTTTGGGGGGCAGGTGGTCGCCCCTACCGCCGCTACAAATAAGTGAACCCGGTCCTCCCATTGGGGGTCGCCTGCGCTTCTTCGCTGGGCGATGGGAGGACACTACCACCGATGCTTGGGTTCGCGAGACCGTAACATCTGGTCTCGCCCTGGATTTCATCTCCACCCCCCCGGGATTTTTTCTGAGGTGCCCCCAGTCCTCAAACCCCCGGCAACGGTCTCTCATGCGGACCGCCATCCAGCACCTTCTAGACATTGATGCCATCAAGCGGGTGCCGGAGGACCAGTGGGGTCAGGGCTTCTATTCCATTTTGTTCCTCGTGGAAAAGTCCTCAGGAGGGTGGAGAGCTGTCCTTAACCTTAAGCGTCTCAATAAACACCTGCAATACAGGAAGTTTAAAATGCACACGTTGCAGTCTATTCTTGGGGGGATACGGGAGGGGGATCTCATGGCGTCTATAGACCTCACCGAGGCATACCTCCATATCCCTATCCGACCCGTACATCAGCAGTTTCTCCGTTTCTGCTATCAGGACGATCATTACCAGTACACTGCACTTCCGTTCAGCCTGTCGTCAGCACCCAGGGTCTTCACCAAGGTCCTGGCGGCTTTAGCGGCCAGCCTGCGGGCTCAACCGATTAGACTCCAATGCTATTTGGATGATATTCTCCTCCAATCAGCCTCGGAGACTCAAGCGGAGGTTGACATCCAGGTTACCCTGGAGGCACTCGGGGCACATGGCTTCTCGGTCAACTTTGAGAAGAGCCAGCTGTGTCCCTCGACCAGAATTACACATTTGGGGGCGGTCATAGACTCCTGGGAGTGCAGGGTGTATCTTCCCCAGGAGCATCAGGACGGCTTGGTGGAACTGGTCCAACAGGTCCTGGACACCCGGCGAGTTCCATTGAACTTACTGTCCTCGCTTCTGGGGAAGATGGTCTCGGCCATCCACATCACACCCTGGGCACAACTGCACTCCAGGGAGTTACAATGGTTTATGTTGCCCTTTCAGCGCAAACATCAGAGCAACTCCTTGATCAAGGTAACCCTGCCGGACTCCGTTCGCTGATCTCTCCTCTGGTGGTGGTCCCCGGCAATTTCCAAGGGCGGCCCGTTCCTGGAACCGTTCCGGGTGACTGTGACTACGGACGCCAGTCTCCAGGGCTGGGGGGCGCATGTACTCTTCCACGTGACCCAGGGCACATGGTCACAAGCAGAGGCGTCCCTGTCTATCAACCACCTCGAGTTGAGGGCGATTTTCCTGGCTCTTCAACGTTTTCAACACATTGTGTCGAGGCAGAATGTGCTGGTGCTGATGGACAACATCACGGCGAAAGCCCACGTCAACCGGCAGGGGGGCACGGTCTCGCGCCAGTTGATGGCGGAGGCCGAGGCCTTGGGCCTCTGGGCAGAGAGACACCTTCTGTCAGTTCGGGCAGAACATATTTCAGGGGTCTCGAACCACACAGCAGATTGGCTCAGTCGCCACGAGTGGATCCGGCGGAGTGGAGCCTCCACGGGGACCTGTTTCAGGAGCTTGTGGAACGATTCGGCCGCCCGGCCGTCGACCTCTTCGCCACCCCTCAGAATGCGAGGCTCCCACGTTACTACACCCGTTTCCGATCTTACGGGGCGGAGGGGGTGGATGCTCTGCACTGTCCGTGGCCGAGGGGCCTTCTCTATGCCTTTCCTCCGCTTCCCCTGATTCCTCGGGTCATCCGCAAGCTGTTGGAGGAAGAGGCGGAGATGCTCTTACTGGCGCCCCACTGGCCGAGGCGCCCTTGGTTTGCAGACCTCAGGTCGTTGTCCATCAGCCCGCCTTGGCGCATCCCTCCGACAGAGTGGTCGCTTTCCCAGGGGTCAGTGAGTCATCCGGATCCGTCGTGGTTCCAACTGACCGCCTGGCACTTGAGTGGCGCACTCTCCAACAACGGGGGGTCCCGGAAAACATAATTCGGACGTTGCTGTCTACCTCACGCATCTACGCGTCGACGTGGAGAGCCTTTTGTGTATGGTGTGCATCGGTGGCCGTGTGTCCCCTCGATCTCTCCATTATCAACGTCCTGCAGTTTTTGCAAGCCGGGCTGGACAAAGGTTTGGCATCCAATACCTTGCGGCGCCAGATGGCGGCATTATCGACGGTGCTCTCCTGTACGGGGATCGATCAACTTTCAGCACACCCGTTGGTCCGGCGGTTCCTTACGGCGGCATCCCACATTTCCCCACTGGTGGTCCACCGGTTTCCGACGTGGGATTTGCAGACCGTGTTACGGTCGCTGACCGCTGACCCGTACGAGCCGTTGATGACGGTGCCGTTACGTCTCCTCACTTGGAAAGTAGCATTTCTTATCGCCATTACGTCGGCGCGACGCATTTCTGAGTTGGCGGCCCTGTCGGTGCGATCTGACTTATGTAATTTTTATCCAGACAGGGTGGTCTTGCGTCTGGATCCGGCGTTCTCTCCTAAAGTCAATACCTATTTCCATAGGGCTCAGGAGCTGGTGTTACCGGCGTTCCCGGAATCTCAGGCGGGAGATCCTTTGTGTGTGTCACTGGATGTCTGTCGTGCTGTCGAGGTTTATAGGGATCGTACGGCTGCGTTTCGACGCTCGGAAGCATTGTTTGTGCAGTTCTCCGCGTCGTCAATGGGCAAGAAGGCTTCCTCCACGATGGTCGGTCGCTGGCTACGCGCGGTGATTGCTCATGCATATGACCAGAGGGGTCTTTCAAGACCGGTGGGCATTACGGCGCATTCCACGCATAGTGCGGCCACTACGACGGCTTGGGCGACCAGCGCGTCGATTGAGGAGGTGTGCCGTGCCGCGACGTGGTCGTCACCGTTGCCGTTTGTGCGACATTATAAAGTGGACGCTTTTGCGGCCAGAGACACGGCCTTCGGGCACCGAGTGTTGCAGACGGTGCTTTCATCGTCTGGTTTGGATGAGTTACCTTGACTCCCTCCCAAGGGGATTACTGCTTTGGCATGTCCCAATCTTGGAGGCTAGCTCCGCCCACTATGGAGAAAGGGCGTTGTTCTTACCTGAACGCCTCTTCTCGTAGGGCGGAGCTAGCCTCCAAGTCCCGCCCTGTATGTTGAGGGTGAGGTTCGGTTTATTGTCTGTTGAATAAAGTTTGGTTGGGTTAACACATTGGGTCTGACTTCGTCCTTCGTCTCAAGAGGGGGTGCACCTTAGGAGGACAGTTTTTATAAGTCTGACTCAGTCCTGATTGGCTGTTGGATTGTATCATCCCAATCTTGGAGGCTAGCTCCGCCCTACGAGAAGAGGCATTCAGGTAAGAACAACGCCCTTTCTGGTTGTGTAGGAATCATCTGACTTGGTTCGAGGGCCAAATATTGAGCTCTAGGAATTATCCAGGAATTATATTTCTGGTGCAAGTTACTCCAGAGGTAGCTCAATGTGATTTGATGTTTTGTTGGGGATTGAAATTTAGGAGGAACAAAGCTCAAAGCTCTGAATTTTTAACACAGAGAGACAGAAATGATAATAACCTTCTGGTTCTTTGGCATGATGGGGTTTTATACCTTTCTGGTTTTTTAGCATGATGGGATGACATTTCCAATCCCTTTTAACAAATAAATACCCACTCACTGAAGTCTTTTAAACTGTTGGTTTAAAGTGGAATCAAATGCATTGTGCAACATTAATATGGAATTCTGCTTTAAATAGATAAAATGAGGACATCTGATGGAAATGAAATGTGTATTCATAAGAAGCTGTGTCTTATTTGAATGGAGTAGAACTACTTGTCAGGGGCTACAACAGATGCAGAAGCAGAACACACTTCTCTTTTTCTTAAAAGCAAATCAGCTGCTAAACCAAGCCACCTGCTTAACCCACTTTGGAAACAGCTTCTTGCAAACCCTGAAGCTGTAGAGCAGTGTTTCCCAACCTTGGCAACTTGAAGATGTCTGGACTTCAACTCCCAGAATTCCCCAGCCAGCGAATGCTGGCTGGGGAATTATGGGAGTTGAAGTCCAGACATCTTCAAGTTGCCAAGGTTGGGAAACACTGCTGTAGAGGCTGGGTAACAATAAGTCAGAGATACGTAATAGAGAATGGTAAAATAAAAATGTCTCTCAACCATTCCCCTCAGGATACTATGCTTGGGCTAATAAATGGTAATGAGATTAGCAAGATCTTTCTGATGAGAAAGTGGACTTATGACACACAAAATGCATTAACCCCTCTCCCCCATTCCACTCTTCTTCCTCTCATCATTACATTATTTTTGTTCTTTCACATCCTTTACGCTGCTTTACTGTGGTGGCGCAGTGGTTAGAATGCAGTAATGCAGGCTACTTCTGCTGACTGCTGAATTCTCACCAGCTCAAGGCTGACTCAGCCTTCCATCCTTCTGAGGTCAGTAAAATGAATCAACCCATATGCCTCTGCTCTATACAGTTATCAACAAATACATGAAAATACGTGATACGATGACTCTGTAAATTGTTTAGAGAGGGTTGTAAAGCACTGTGAAGCATATAAATCTTAATAGTATAATTTAAACGTTTGGGAGAGGGGCATGCGCAGAAGCGTCCCAGGTGGGTGGGCGGAGCCTCCCACCACCGGCGCTACTGGTTCACAGAACTGAGCAACCCACCGTTGGTCTCTAGAGACACATCTATTACCTGGGTTTAAAAGACATTCCATCTCCCCATGGAACCTTTTGAACTGTAGTTCACTTGACGTTTCAGCCCTCCTGGACAAAGTACAGGTCCCAAGATGGCAGCAAAGAAATGCAACTCTAGTGACCTCCCCACTTTCCTGGAGCAGAGACTAGAATCCCAGAGAAGCCTTCGGGATTGGGAAAGTGATCTCTGCCCCATCCCCTCCGTATGGTGAAGCCACACCCAGCTGTAGCTCCCGGTAGGGCTCTTCCCAGCTGGGACAACTCCCCCTCCTTTCTTGGCATTCTCTTCTGGTCTCAGGTCATCCCTTAGTTTTGTGGGGAAGAGAAATGACCCAACACTCCCCACTTTTGCTGTCTTTTTGGTGACCAGCAAGATATTTTCTGGTCAGAGAGGAGGGGGGTTGAGCTATTTTCCAAAGCACCTGAAGGCCAGACAAGGAATAATGGATGGAAGCTGATCAAGGAGAGATTCAAACTAGAAAATAAGGAGAAATTTTCTGACAGTGAGAACAATCAGCCAGTGGAATAGCTTGCCTTCAGAAGTTGTGGGAGCTTCATCACTGGAACTTTCAAGAAGACTCTGGACTGCCATCCATCAGAAATGGTGTAGGGTCTCCTGCTTGGGCAGGGGTTTGACTAGATGACCTACAAGGTCCCTTCCAACTCTGTTAATCTGTTAAAAATCAAATTGCTATTGCTATTTATATAAAATATTTAAAAGGACCACCACTCCACTGACACAATTTTCTGGGAGCTGGAGCCATAGAGTAACAAAGTCGGAGCTTTGTGAAGACCAAAATGCAAAATGGAATCATTTGCCCCATCCAAGCTTTTAGGACGCTCTTAAGACATATTCCATCCAAGCTAATTGAAGCTTGAAAATTATCCAGATTTCCCTCAGGACCAAATCTGATGGTCACCTTTAATGCATTAGTAATGATGGAGCACAATGCAGGAGGATGTGTGTGTTGGGGGGACATCTGTAAAATAGACAAACTGGAAAGGCATATTGGGTTAATTTCTGTATCAATTACAGAATTTAATTGTAAATTAAATTCTGTTCAAATAGAATTTTGACAATCAACCATGGTTGATTGATTGTCAACTTTGAACATTTACTCAAGTTACTTGCAGATTGCTGGAGCAATACTTAAATACTTGCTTATATGTTCTTGGTATATGAAATATATACTGTATGGTAGACTTCACATATTCAGTATATTCTAATTATTCATCATTGGACCCATGCCCCTCCTGGTTGGTTTCGGCCAGCAGAGAGGTGGCATGTGGCTGGATCCAGGCGGTGGTCAACACTTCTTTTAGGGAGGGATCCGTACCACAGCCTTTAAAGTTTGCGGTGGTGAGACCCCTCCTTAAGAAGCCTTCCCTGGATCCAGCGGACTTGAAGAACTTTTGTCTGGTCTCCAACTTACCTTTTATAGGTAAAGTTGTGGAGAAGGTGGTAGCTTTTCAGCTTCTTCAGCTATTGGAGGAAACTGATCATCTAGATTCCTATCAGTCGGGTTTCAGGCGCGGCTACAGTACAGAAACTGCCTTGGTCGCCCTGATAGATGATCTCTGGCGAGCCCGGGATGGGGGTAATTCCTCCATCCTGGTGCTACTTGACCTCTCAGCGGCTTTCAATACCATCGACCATGGTATTCTTCTGCATCGTCTTGGCGAGTTGGGAGTGGGAGGCACCGTTTTACGGTGGTTCTTCTCTTATCTCGCCGACAGGATGCAGTTGGTGTTAGCAGGAGGACAGAGGTCGTCTCCTAAGCCCCTGACCTGTGGGGTGCCTCAGGGTTCGGTCCTCTCACCCATCCTGTTGAACATTTACATGAAACCGCTGGGGGAGATCATCTGTAGACACAGCTGATGACACAGCTGATGACACCCAGCTGTACATCACCACCCCGTCTCAATTCAGGGAGGCAGTCAATGTAATGTGCCGATGCCTGGACGATGTTAGGACCTGGATGGGGAGAAACAGACTCAAACTCAACCCCGACAAGACTGAGTGGCTCTGGATATTGCCTCCTAAGGTAATATCATGTCGACTATCCCTCCTTGGTTCTTGAGGGAGAAAAATTAACTCCCTCGGAACGGGTTCGCAATTTGGGAGTCCTCCTAGATCGACAGCTAAAATTTGACCAACACCTTACAGCTGTGGCTAGGGGGGCTTTTGCACAGGTTCGCCTGGTGCACCCATTGCGACCATACTTGGAGAAGGAGGCTCTACTCACAATCATTCATGCCCTTGTCACCTCCCGATTGGACTACTGCAATGCACTCTACATGGGGCTACCTTGAAGAGTATTTGGAGACTACAACTGGTGCAAAATGCTGCTGCGCGTGCTGTGGTGGGTGTTTCAAGATACACCCACGTAACACCCATACTCCGCCAGTTGCATTGGCTGCCCATTGGTCTCCGGGTACAATTCAAGGTGTTGATCATCATCTTTAAAGCCCTACATGGCTTAGGACCAGGTTACCTCCGGGACCGCATTCTACCTCATACTTCCCTTCGGCCGGTCAGGTCCCACAGAGTGGGTCTCGTCAGCCAAACAATGCCAACTGGCGGGGCCTAGGGGGAGGGCCTTCTCTGTAGGGGCCCCTGCTCTCTGGAACCAACTTCCCCCAGAGATCCAAATCATCCCCACCTTGCTGGCCTTCGAAAAGCCATTAAGACATGGCTCTTCCTGCAGGCAGGGTTCTGAGACAATTTTACATCTGAGGTCTCCCCCATGTATGCATGGTGTTGTATGTCTTTTTAAAAAAAATTTAAAATTGTTTTTAATGATTTTATTGTTTGGTGTTCTTTAAAATGCTGTGCGCCGCCCTGAGTCCTTAGGAAGTAGGGCGGCATAGAAGAATTCCCAAATAAATAAAGAAATAAATTCTAGTTTTAGACTAATAGCTTTAGCTAATATGGAAGCAAGGTAAATTCAGTGACTCAATAATTTGTTACTTGCTTCAAAATATTTAGGTGTATCCACATGGTATATATAGAATACTAGCTATTACAATGTACTGTAGATGTAGATGTTAAGGTAAAGATAGAGATAGATGGAGGTGGATTGATTGATAGATGAGAGAAGTTTGGTGTAATGGTTAAGGCACTAGGCCAGAAACCAGGAGACTGTGAATTCTAGTCCCACCTAAGACAAAAAGCCAGATGTGTAACTTTGGACCAGGCACACACTCTATCAGCCCTAGAAAGAAAGCAATGGCAAAGCACTTGTGGAAAAAAAGACTTGCCAAAAAAACTTGTTCAGAAAATCTCTGAGAAACGGACATGATCGAACAGAAGAAGATAGATGGATAGAAAAAGAGAGAGAGAGAGAGAGAGAAAGACAAACAGGACCATTAATTCCTGATTATTTCTCTTCCAACAATTATGGTTGAGCAAATTATCATAAATTGAAATGTATTTGATTTGCTTATCCCAAAGAGGATAGACTTTCAAAACATATTATAAGGGAAAAACAATTTTCTTTACCTGATTTTACCCACTTTAATTCCCAATGGCGCTAACACTCTCATTTATATTTATAATGTAACAAAATGTACCATCTGTCATGATAGCTGTGGGAGGCCAGATTACAATACAGAATAATATGATTCATTTTTAATAGAAATCACTACTGGTTAATTATAATATGAAGTGTCTTTTGGAATTGGAGCAATTATTTCACTGGCATTTTTGAAGCTAGTAAGTCCTGCAGGCTTGCATTCTCTTTTGTCACCTCCAGCTTTATTGAAAACAGCACAGGGTGATACAAAATTAGCTTCCCCCTCCTATTCTGAAGCATAGTTTTTTTATTTCTCCGAGTGAGTGGTAATTTCCATGTAAACCATTCACACTTGGGTGACTTTATTGACTTTCATTGTATTTTCTGCTCTCACAGAGGATGGGATCTCAAGTGTAAGTATTCAGCCATGATGGCTTCCTTTTTCACTCATTCTGTATTTCTTCTATTGTTTCCCTGATATCTTTGAGAGGTGAACCCTGACTCCTTTTTCTTGCAAAACATGACAGCAGAACAACTGTCCCTTTCTCTTCACATACCAGGGGCGGCAGGGGAGTGGGGAAATATCGTTTATTCTGCCCCCGTTGTAATTGCAAGAGCTAATACATGAATAGCATAGGTAGAAATAAATCAAACAGAAATCTAAGGATGTTCTTTCCTGGCACAGAAATGAAACTTTCTACTTCATTGTCCCTGCAGTTTGGTGTGGCAACGAGTTCTTCATAACAAAGTGATATCATGAGGTTATAGTGGAAATGGCTCCTGTTTGCAAGATTACTGTAAAATATCATCATGCAATAGGATATGTATCATTCCATTTGAGGGCTCTTTCTTTCACAACGAAAATCATTATATCCCTGGAATGTTTTCATCTAACATTTTAGGTAATTACTTTAATAATTACAGAAAAAAAATCTCTACCTTTCTTTGTAAAGCTGGTCTAGGATGGAAATATCACAAGGAATTATTTTGAGTCTAGGAAGCTTTTTTTTCCTCTCTCATTTTTTAAAAAATCCCTTTTCATTCATTCATTCATTCATTCAAATTTGCTATAGCTGTCCGACTCCAATGGATTCTGGGTGGCATACAAAACAATAAACAATAACATATAAAACCAGATAAAACCTTTGGCCTCTGTCTTCCAGCAATTTACCTGTTTGCAGCAAAGAGGGAAGAGCCTGTAAAGCCAAGCAAGTCACTAGCAGCTTTCCGCCGTACAGCTGATTTGCCACGTGGGAAAATGAAAGTGAAACTAATTGCAAAGTGGCAAATAGCTGGAAGAGACACACAGATTTTTATTTTCTGCTGAACTGGATGCAAGGGGGTAAGTGAATAACTATAAATGTCTGTAGCCAAGCTGGGACAACTCCCAAGTTTTCACCCTCTTTTTGGGGGTAAAAAGGTGTGTCTTATACTCCGAAAAATACAGTAAATAAAAGATGCTTTAGCAGTGTGTTAGACAAGTGAACAAACAATTCATTAGATGAACTTGAAATTCCTGGTCCTTTCATTATCCAACATTCAGTTGTGATTTTTCTTTGCCTGGTACAAGAGTTGATGACTTCAGGCAGATGCCAAATAAAGCCCTTGCCAGCAGATGGGGCTTTAGTAAAAACTGGTCCTTTTCATTAACTGTCAATATTTTCTCACATTTGGTTACCATAGTTTTCCCATATCATTAATAAACATGGTAATTAACTATGTAGCTAGTATGTTAATTGAAGAATTTGTAGTTCAGTGATTAAATTTGATGTTCTTGGGCTGACAATGACATCGTATTATGAAATATCCAAATCAGGTTCAAACCTTGCTTTATTTTCAGCATGAAGTGAAGATATTAGAATTCACTTAATTTGATATTAATGACCATATTTTGTTCTTTTTAATGTGAGTTTATTTTTTTAAAGTTGTTCTAATGTGTTAATTAGTTGAATCTAAGCTGGGGTCATTCATTTCAACCCTGAGCTACAAATATTCTCCTTTAATAGTATTAAAATTGTAAAGCTATGTACATTTATTTGAGTAAATCGCCAGAAACACACATCAGACTTTTTTTAAAATTCCATAGATGTGTTATTTTTGACTCCAAATTTTTTTTTCACACTGGCATTGTCCTTCCCTGCCTTTTACATTTCCAACAATTTGTTTGGCATAATCTCTTTCTCTGATGTTGGCACCAAAGTCATTATCTTCAACACTGCAACTGGGCTATTTATAATGCCATTAACAGGAAAGCTTTGTGAGGACATGCCAATTTATTCTCCTCCCTTTTATCTCTTCTTCCACTTTTCTATGCACTTGCTTAAGAATATTTTTCACCCCAAAGGACCTTTTCTTGTATTTAGAAAGACTCAAAGGAGCAACATGGTTTCCTGAATTAGTCATGAATGACAAGGTTTAGCTGCTAAAGAATATTTCTCACCCAGGAAGATCAAAGTGCTAGCCTTAAAGCCATGCATTGTTCACATGGTAAACATTGTATTCAAGGATATATGATTTATACTGGTGTTGTATATTATATATTATATTGTGTTATTAAATTCTACAAGCTGTTGATCTAACACTATGGTACAGGGGTGAACATTTTAAGCAGAGACTGAAGGTTGGATTCAAATCCCAATTCAGACATAAAACAATTCAACTAATTATTTTCTCTCAGCTTAGTCCATCTCACAGATTTGTTAATATGATAAAATGGGAGCGAAGAGAACTAGGTATATTGTGACAATTTCTTGGACATGCATACTTCTCAGATCCCCAATCCTTCCATTCTTTCTTCTTATTTATGCATCCCCACTTCCAAAGATCCTCCTGTTTTAAAATTGTCATATCAAGCAAGAGTACTGTCAGTATATAAGGATTCATAAATTGAAATAGACAGGTCAGCCAATGGGGTCTGTTTGGTGACCCAGATAGCTTGGAGCCTGGGCGTGGCTTAGGTTCACTGATCTGTATATACTGTATATGAGTGCTTCTGTGAATATAGCTTCTGTGTTTATATAGATTCTGTGCTTCTGTGATTTCTGGTTCTGGCTTCTGCTGCAGGGTATTGTATACATGCATCATGCTTTATATGACTGTATATAAAGAAGTTTGTTTTATAAATGAATCCTGCTGAATTCTTTACTTGTGTGCTGGTTGGATTGCTGCAAACTCTAACAAGTACCTACTGACCTTATTGAACTTGAAAACAACTAAGCACCTAGACTAAACTGAGAAGTTAAACCCAAATATATCGCCTACCTCCACCCCAAGTTATCTACTTAGCTATCAAATGGAAGAAAGTAATATCTTCCACATTGCTGCTATGAAAGTCACACAGACATTTCCTGGAATCAAATTCCACACAAAACAACTTCTTTTTAATTTATTTTAAAACATTATGCTAGAATAGTATTACCCTTCTGTCCAAGGACAGCTGGATTGTCACCCAATTGGCAAGTTCCATTTGGAATGGAACAACTTTCATTCTTTTAGTGCCTTAGACATTCAAATTTTCCTCCACTGTTGTTCTGTTTATTCTTAATTGACCCATAGAAAGAATCCCTTTTAAATTTAGTCACTCTACTGTGGATTCTTGTGGAGTTACTGTTTTAGGTTTTCTCTTGAAAGTTTCCCCTATCAGGTGATTAGGGAATTGTATGGAAGAAGTTACTTAACTGAATTCTCCAATTTTCTACACAGTATGCCAGGTATTTAATATACAGGTGCATATAATCTCCTTTCTTAATCCTTTAGCTTGTAAAAATTAAGTTCCAAGAATTGACATCACAGGGAAGAATGTAAGCAAAGTGCTGTGATATTCTTAAATCAATAGTGGCTTATAAAAGTCGTCTGAATGACTTGTTTATTCAAAAATTGGTTTTCAGATGATTGACAACCATGATCTGCTTTGTAATTTAGAAAAGAAAATTAAAACCTGACAGACTGATGGCAGCCTTATCACAGAACAAGTATGAAAGCACTCTTTATTACAATCTCATTTGCAAATGTTACTTATTGATAAAGACCGTAAAGTAGATGGCACATTTCAGGTAGCACAAATAGGTAAGTAAAGAGTAGGCAGGTAGACAGTTGATCGATTCACTGTGTCTTTATGTTACACAACATTTTGTGTGTCAATTAAAAATCTCTTACATTTCAGTTAACCTAACTTTCAAGCATGAGCAAGCCTGCAAAATCTCTAACCTATGAGCCAATACAAAGCTGTCGTGATTCCACATGATGAATCTTCCTCCAGATCCTCTCTAGTTCCTGACCAGGAATCTATCATTTCATAATGCATAACTTCTCTAAAGCTTTACTTCCCCCTCTCTTTCCTTTTGGGAAAGGCAAAATGTCTGTGTTTCTCTGTGCATTTAGGGTATATATGCAAGAAAGCATCTTTATAAACCAGGAATATGTGGCTCTTGGTGAGAAGGTCCCAATAGCAAGCCACACCAATTTCGGGATGCAATTCTATTCAAATTGTCCAGAATAGATTTACAAGCAACAGACAAGGCACTGTAAATCAGGTGGGGTGGAAGTGGAAGACCTCTTCCTAAAATAAAAATTCTGATTCAAATCCCCAAATTTCTGATTAAAATATCCACCAAGATTTTATTTTTAAATTGAGTTATTTAAAATATTTATAAATTCATCCTTATAAAAAAAGCGGGGGGGGATCCTTCATTATGGCCCTGTTGTTTGGGGTGATTTTGCCTTTGTTTGGAGGGAATCTGAGTTACATTTAGCCAAAATTATCCACTGGTTTGCTACCAGATCAAGGATTGCCCCCTCTTCCTTGTTTCTTCTCACTTTCAGATCCATGATAAAGCAAATGGAAGACACCACTGGCAAGTAATTGAGATTGCAGGTTATGGGGTGGGGCTGTCATTATTTTTTTTCTTTTATTAAGAAGAGTGGATTTGAAATATTTATCAAATTTAGCAATAGCAATAGCACTTAGACTTATATACCACTTCATAGTGCTTTACAGCCCTCTCTAAGCGGTTTTACAGAGTTCAGTATATTGCCCCCAACAATCTGGGTCCTCATTTTACCGACCTCAGAAGGATGGAAAGCTGAGTCAACCTTGAGCCGGTGAGATTTGAACAGCTGAACTGCTGAACTGCAGTGCTGCACTTTAACCACTGTGCCACCTTGGCTCTGTCTCCAGAGATTTCTCCAAAAGAATGGCAAGACTAACAAAACAAATGGAAAGAATTAGAGAAAAGCTTACTTCCCAGGACATTTATAAAGTGTGGGTATCATAAGTAGTCAAAATACTTTTAAAAAATGCAACCAAGGACCATCTCATTGTTAGATCACTGATTCAAGGCCAATTATCCCAAATGAAGATGTGAAGTTACATGGAACCCATTTGATATTCCTATATTCATAGGCTTTAAAACACAGGTCTTCAAACTTGGCAACTTTAAGACATGTGGACTTCAACTCCCAGAATTCTCCAGCCAGATATGCTGGCTGGAGAATTCTGGGAGTTGAAGTCCACAAGTCTTAAAGTTGGCAAGTTTGGGGACCCCTGCTTTAAAAGACTGTAGCAGTTTGAGGATGCTTGTTTGACTTTTGCTCCCATTTAAAATGTATTAGATTCAATTGTGATGAGTAAAGGTAAAAGTCATTAATTTTAAGTGGAAGTCCAGACCCTATAATCAGGAGGTTAATTGTCCTGGTTTTATTTGTCTTCTATCCTTCAAATATTCTCTGGTATTGACATTTTTAAATATAAGTTAGAAGTTTTCAGTCTTCTAAATTAATTAATTGTAAAAGTCACTGGCAGCATTGCCTTCAACTCTTAAAACTAGCCATTACCTCTAATATCATCAACAATTAATGGGTGTTTTAAAAGTGAAGTGCATGATTGAGCAATGAGCATTTAGGAGCTCCTTAAAGCAGGAATGTTTAAAATATAGTAAAACATTTCCCACATATTAAATATTTCCACATTAATCTCTAAACATTGGTGATCTACTTACATAATTATTAGAGGAATCATATTTCCATGATGGGATTTTATTTATTGTATTTATTGTGTTAATAGTCTACTTTTGTTTTGACTAAGAGTCTTAAAGGAGTAACAAATCAGGAAACAAAAGCATTATTCTTTTTTCCATTCCAAAGCAATTTATTCAAGATTACTAACAAATGTCATTCAAAGCATTCCAAACCAGTTCTACATCTTCAGGTCCATCATATTAGATTTCCCAAATTTGGATCAGTTTCTCATTCCACCATTGTCCAGAAACCATAGTACATATTCCATCATAATTATTCTCACCTAATGTCAAAGGCATCACCTATGCCAGTGATGGCGAACCTATGGCACGGGTGCCACAGGTGGCACGCGGAGCCATATCTGCTGGCACGCGAGCTGTTGCCCTAGCTCAGCTCCAGTGCGCATGTGTGTGCCCGCCAGCTGATTTTTGGCTCACGCGGAGGCTCTGGGAGGGCGATTTTGGCCTCTGGAGGCCTCCAGGGTGGCGGGGGTGGAGCATTTTTGCCCTCCCCAAGCTCCAAGAAAGCCTCTGAAGCCTGGGGAGGGCGAAAAATGGGCCTACCAGGCCCACTGAAAGTCGGGAAACGGGGGAGTGGGATGGGTCGCACACGCATGCGCAGGGGGGGTGGGGCGAGTGAGGGGCTTTGAATTACAGGTGTGGGCACGCACGCGCGTGTGATAGCGCGCGCGTGCACTATTTCAGCACTCGAGGAAAAAAAGGTTCACCATCACTGACCTATGCCTTTGGCATTAGTCTATACAGGCTCCCCTGGTCTGGTGCTTAGAGATAAACTGTCTTTATTATTTTGCAAGAAAGTTGGCCAAGATAATCTCTTAATTTATCCCCATCCGATTTTAAAACAAATTTCTGTCTCTTCATAAATAGCACAATTTCTGTAGACAATGGCAAACTTGTAACAAAACTCCTTTTAATCCCAGATTTTTTCTTTTTAAAAAATTGTAAACAAGATCTTGATAGCTTAGAATGATATCCCTGCACTCAATCACTTAAGGCTTGGTCATCTCACGCTTGGACTATTGCCACACATCTACATTGGCTACTCTTGAAGAATATTCAAAAGTTACAGCTGGCACAGAATACAACTACATGGACAGTTTATGGGGCCCCTACTGTGAACCCATGTTACAATGCTGTTCCACGAGCTTAATTGGTTGCCAATTTGCTTTTGGGTCCAATTCAATGTGTTAAAGCCCTTTATGGCAAGGGTCCAAACTACCTGAGGAACCATTTTACCCCAATGAAATTGGCCCACCCCATCTGCACTAGCAGAAGAGGCATGCTGTAGACCCTGTTGGTCAAGGAATTCTGGCCAGCAGGGTCCAGAAGAAGAGCCTTTTCTGCCATGGATCCTGCCTTTTGGAACATTGGGCCCCACTGAGGTGAGATCTGCACCAATTCTTTTAGCCTTCTGAAAGGGCCAGAAGACTTAGCTCTGCCAACTGGCCTAGAGCCCCAATGGGGGCACACCATTTAGTAGGTGTTTAATGGACTAGGTAAGACCCCATCTCATCTCCGACATGGGCATCTTGCTCCCTCCCCAC
Source organism: Diadophis punctatus similis (assembly GCA_023053685.1). Classification (NCBI taxonomy): domain Eukaryota; kingdom Metazoa; phylum Chordata; class Lepidosauria; order Squamata; family Dipsadidae; genus Diadophis; species Diadophis punctatus. The sequence goes on from JALIGW010000122.1 coordinate 428,716, forward strand.
ATTTGTCAATTTTAAACTAATATAATGTTATTATTTATTGTTTTAATATTTTGCTGGTTTTTGTTGGTTTTTAATGATTGCAAATTGGCTAAAATCCCCTCCTGGTGAGATGGGCAGCATATAAATTGAACGAATGAACAAATGAATGAGTGCGTGAGTGAGTGAGTGAATGAGTGAGTGAATGAATGAATGAATGAATGAATGAATGAATGATTTCCTTAATCATCAAGATGGCATTCTGTGCATACCTACTTAGGAGTAGGTTCCACTGAGCTGCATGGAAATTAATTAAAAAGAAATGTTAGGATTACATTGTTTGGTTGCAGTGCACATTTGCCATCCTCTGGAGTATATTTATATTGAAATCATACTTGCAAAGGCAGGAGGCAAGCAAATGATGGATGCTTACATGGTTTCGACCAGCCTTTCACAATGGGAAAAAATGCATGCCATTAGTATTCTTAAGTACAGGTAATCCCCGGGTTACAAGTGTTCCCTTAGTGAACGTTCAAAGTTATGTGATAAGCATCCCCTAGCATTTGCAAACAAGTGCCAAAACTACAAGTCGCTGCATATTGCTGGTCGAATAGGAGCTTCTGAGGGGTGGATCTGCCCCTCCAACACTCCGTTTGGGCCTCCACAGGCCTCCCCCGGCATGTTGCAGGCCAAAATGGAGCTTCGATTAGCGAATGCATGGGCGAAAGACCCTATTCAAGTACGAGATTCACTTCCCCTGTATCCTCAGGTTACAAATGAAATGGGCAGGCTCCTTTATATTCATAACTTGAGAACTACCTGTAGGGGATTCTAACTGTCACAAATGTGATTTTCAATTTCATAGTATTAAACTATTACACTCATCCAAGGTACATATCCATATCCGTATATCTATATTATTATTATTTTATAAGTATTAATAAATATTTTCTATTATTACTGCTTTGTTCCTTGGTGAAGAGTTTTGAGATTTTTTTTTTAAACTAGAAGATTCTATACCCTGAAAAAAATTTAAAGATCCTTCCCCTACATAGATTTTATTTAAAGTAGAGCAAGTACAGTAAGTTAATAAATGAGTTTCAGAAATGTTCTTGCATCATTTTAACTGATCTTTTCTCTACTTAGTTCTAGTTCAATATTTTGATCCAGCAAGACATTTACTATGTTCCATGTTTCCAGCATAAGGGAAAAAATATCCACACCCACAAATCTGTTAGTTGATTGTTGGCTTAATTCCTGTTTCAACATGATTACTGCACCCAGATAACAAAACAAATTAGATCCTCCTTATTTATTATCTTCTTGGCTGTAAGTATATTCTGTCAGCTTTCATTAAACTTAATCTGTTCACTTTCTCTGACATATTTGAAGAGAGTAGAGTTAAAATAAAAATATTAAAATATGAGAAAACCATATTTTAAAGATGCCAATAAATGCTGTGTAACATTTCAAGTTGCTCTCAGTCAGAATTCTCCCGTTACGTTATTATTATTCTGATTTGATTCCTACTCAGTTCCTTTTTATTTGCAAAGCATTCACTGTTTTGCCAATTTGTCTTCCATTTACTCAGTCAAATAGTCCTAATTTCTTAAAGAGCAGGGGCTTCATACAGATAAAAGTATTTGTTGAGAATCAAACTTCTTCCTTACCATTATGGTATATTTGAGTGACCATCCTAAGATACTTAGCGATGTATCATCTTCTCATGATTCCATCTATAGTGATTTAACAAAATGATCGATTTAGTCTTATTTTAGTACTCATGGGATGAGATTACCTTATTTTTTAGGGCAACAGGATATTCTGAAAGGCTACCCGAGGCACATAAAATTTCTCTCTGATGAACAGGATGCGCAAAGGTCTATTACTGCAGGACCACCACTATATCAGTCACCTGAAGTACGCATTTCATAACACTAGAGTTGTTCTTCATGGCAAAGTACAGGTAGCTCAACCTATTGAATTGTCCTATATGACATTTGTTTTAATCGGTCAAGCTGTATGTCTCTCTTCGGTGATTGTTACTTGAAGACACACATTACCAAAATATGTCTTCTATGACTTGTTCTTGAGATACAATATGATAAACAGAAGGTCATAGCTTCTATTTAGCGAAAACAGAATTGAAACAAATAGCTCCCAGATTGCTGGTTATATGCCCTGGCCTTGAGAATCTTTGAGCTCAATTCATAAAAAGGGAGCTTTTTATTTCTCTTACCAAATGCTAAATATCAGGCAAGTTAATGTATTTTTTTTTAATTTTTTAAAATTATTTTTCTTCATTAAACATCTAAATATGATGTAGAGAGAAAGTAGAGAGAATCAAAACAAGGACACAAACAGCAGCAGAAGCAAAAAGTAAATAGTTAGAAAAAGACTTTATAAATAAAACCGGAAACGTTAAAGGAAACTAAACTTATATCATTAAACATTAAGGGATTAAATAATGCACAAAAAAGAAGGAAAATATTTTCAAAATTAGTTAAACAAAAAGCAGAAGTAATATGTTTACAAGAAGTCCATATCAAACAAATCCATAAAAAATATCTGGAATATTCAAAACTAGGGAAATTATACGCATCATTAGGGGGGGGGGAGAAAGGTGTAGTAATATATGTACAAAAAGAGATTGAGTCTAAAGAAATAAAAGTAGATTCCAAAGGAAGATATATAATGGTTGAAATTGAAATAGGGGGAGAAAAAATATTATTAGTGAACATATACGCACCCAATCAAAAACAAAAAAACTTCTATCAAAAGATACATGAGAAATTAACGACAACTAAATATAAAAATATATGTTTAATAGGGGATTTTTACGGTATAATAGATCCAAAAAGAGACTACATAACAGGGAAAAACAAAAAAAATTAACAAAAATACATTACCAACTACATTTAAAGACATGATAGAGGAGTTGAATTTGACAGATACATGGTGATTATTACACCCTAAAGACAAACAATATACATTTCATTCAATACTATTATATGGAAGCTATGGTATTGTTCACGAAGTATATTACCAGTAGCACTAACTGCCCCCCCCCCAAAAGAGGGAAAAGACAAAAGAAGAGGAATTAATAGAATGAGCTGGTGAGATTATAGGGGCAAATGTTTTTTTCTTCTTCTATAAGTACGCTAAGAATTATATAGAATATGGAAAAATGATATTGGAAGAGGAGGAGAACTGTCTCTAGCAAAATAAATAACCAGGAGGAATTTGGTGGCATTTTTTCTGACTAACAAATTTTATTAAAAGGCCTAGGTTTTCGTGAGCTGCAACTCATTTTATCAGATGCCTTTGGGAATGATGTCATGTTCTTTCCATTTGATTAGAAAAAAATGATGTCACTTTGTACCTGTGCCAATTTCTTGGCAAGCTTTATAGATTTCCACTCCATTTGCCTGAACTTACTGCTTCTCCGTCTAGACATGGGATAGGAGAAGAGCCTTGTTACTCTATGGTAGTGAAAAACCCAGGAGAAATCTGTTAGAACCTTTTCTGATCAACACATTTCATAATAATAATAATAATAATAATAATAATAATAATAATAATAATAATAATAATAATAATAATAATAATAATAATAATAATAATAATAATAATAATAATAATAATAATAATAATAATTAACAACAACAACAACAACAACAACAACAACAACAACAACAGAGTTGGAAGGGACCTTGGAGGTCTTCTAGTCCAACCCCCTGCCTAGGCAGGAAACCCTACACTACTTCAGACAAATGGTTATCCAACATCTTCTTAAAAACTTCCAGTGTTGGAGCATTCACAACTTCTGGAGGCAAGCTGTTCCACTGATTAATTGTCCTAACTGTCAGGAAATTTCTCCTTAGTTCTAAGTTACTTCTCTCCTTGTTTAGTTTCCACCCATTACTTCTTGTTCTACCTTCAGAATAGAATAGAATAGAATTCTTTATTGGCCAAGTGTGATTGGACACACAAGGAATTTGTCTTTGGTGTGTATGCTCTCAGTGTACATAAAAGAAAAGATACATTTGTCAAGAATGGTTGTCATAGGGTTCAAGTAAGCAATCAGGAAACAATCAATATGAATATAAATCGTAAGGATATAAGCAACAAGTTACAGTCATACAGTCATAAGTGGGAGGAGATGGGTGATAGGAACGATGAGAAAAACTAATAGTAGTAGTAATGCAGCCTAGTGAATAGTTTGACAGTGGTGAGGGAATTATTTGTTTAGCAGAGTGATGGCGTTCGGGGAAAAACTCTTCTTGTGTCTAGTTGTCTTGTTGTGCAGTGCTCTATAGTGACGTTTTGAGGGTAGGAGTTGAAGCAATTTATGTCCAGGATGTGAGGGGTCAGTAAATATTTTCACGGCCCTCTTTTTGACTCGTGCAGTATACAGGTCCTCAATGGAAGGCAGGTTGGCAGTAATTGTTTTTTTCTGCAGTTCTGATTATTCTCTGAAGTCTGTGTCTGTCTAGTTGGGTTGCAGAACCAAACCAGACAGTTATAGAGGTGCAGATGACAGACTCAATAATTCCTCTGTAGAACTGTATCAGCAGCTCCTTGGGAAGTTTGAGCTTCCTGAGTTGGCGCAGAAAGAACATTCTTTGTTGTGCTTTTTTGATGACGTTTTTGATGTTAGATGACCATTTTAGGTCTTGAGATATGATGGAACCTAGAAATTTGAAGGTCTCTACTGTTGATACTGTGTTGTCTAGTATTGTAAGAGGTGGTAGGATGGGAGGGTTTCTCCTAAAGTCTACCACCATTTCTACGGTTTTGAGTGTGTTCAGTTCCAGATTGTTCCGGTCGCACCACAAGGCTAGTTGTTCAACCTCCCGTCTGTATGCGGTTTCATCGTTGTCTCGAATGAGGCCAATCACTGTTGTATCATCTGCAAACTTCAGTAGTTTAACAGATGAATCGTTTGAGATGCAGTCATTGGTATATAGAGAGAAGAGAAGTGGTGAGAGTACACAGCCTTGGGGGGGCCCTGTGCTAATTGTACAGGTATCTGATGTGATTTTGCCTAGCTTCACCTGCTGCTTCCTTTCTGTTAGGAAGCTTGTGATCCACTTACAAGTGTGTTCAGGTACCGCTAGCTGATTTAGTTTAGTTAGAAGAATGTCCGGTATGATGGTGTTGAATGCTGAACTAAAGTCTACAAAGAGGACCCTTGCGTAGGTATTTGGAGATTCAAGATGTTGTAGGATGAAGTGCAGAGCCATATTAACAGCATCATCTGTCGATCTATTTGCTCGGTATGCAAATTGCAGGGGGTCTAACAGTGGATCCGTGATGGTTTTCAAGTGGGACATCACTAGCCTTTCAAAGGTTTTCATAACTACAGATGTTAGAGCAACTGGTCTGTAGTCATTCAGTTCCTTGATGGAGGGCTTCTTCGGCACTGGGATGATAGTGGAGTGTTTGAAGCAAGAAGGAACATGGCATATCTCCAGTGACTTGTTGAAGATTTGGGTGAAGATGGGGGCCCATTGGTCAGCACAGACTTTTAAGCAAGAAGGAGTTATCTTGTCTGGACCTGGTGCTTTTCCTGGCTTCTGTCTGTGAAATAGATCTTGCACTTCCTTTTCTGTGATCACCAGGGGTTGTGAACCCAATGCGATGGGTTCAGTTGTAGGAGGTTTGGCTGTTGTTGGTGTGTCTGGGATGGAGGTTGTGGGGATAGGTGGCTGTAGTTTCCTTTCAAACCTGCAGTAGAACACATTCAGGTCATCTGCCAGTTGCTGATTTCCTTCAGCTTGGGAAGGTGGTTTGCTGTAGCCAGTGATGTTTTTAAGAGTTTTCCACATGTTTGCTGGTGCTTTGGAGAATAGTTTGACTCCCTCTTTGAAACCCCTGAGATATTGGAACACTGCTATCATGTCTCCCCTGGTCCTTCTTTTCATTAAACTAGACATATCCAGTTCCTGCAACCGTTCTTCATATGTTTTAGCCTCCAGTCCTCTAATCATCTTTGCTGCTCTTCTCTGCACTCTTTCTAGAGTCTCAACATCCTTTTTACATCGTGGCGACCAAAACTGAATGCAGTATTCCAAGTGTGGCTTTACCAAGGCATTATAAAGTGGTATTAACACTTTAGAAGGCATATGGTTTTATGAGGTGCAGCTCACTTCACGAGCCTCACAAGAACCTGTGCTTTTTAATAATAATTGTAATTTGGAAAGAGTCCTTAATAGCACATAAACTAAAGTAGAATCTGTTTGCTGAGGGATGCATTCCCTCAAGATATTCTGTTGAGACCTATATGCTGGTGAAGATGAAACAAATAGAGGCTAGAGTAAAAAATGAATAGGAGAATTATAAAGTTTTGTGAGTCACATCACACGTATGGCTGTGCTGAATTTTCAACGGGAGGTTATTATTTTTAACTTGAAATGTTTAATTTAGAGCTTACATGTTAGTCCTCCGTTTCTTTCCACTTCAAATTGGCAGGAATCAACAATCAGTGTCAGAAGAAGATCTAAAGGCTATATAAAACAGGACTGAAGAACTCTTGGGTATTTGGGTAGCCTAGGTTTGATCTTAGAATAACCTTAGAATAAAATAAAGCTGGAAGGGACCTTGAAAGTCTTCTAGTCCAGCCACCTGATCAAGCAGGAGACCCTATATACCATTTCAGACAAGTGGCTGTCCAGTCTCTTCTTTAAAATCTCCAGTAATGAAGCGCCCATGATTTCTGAAGGCAAGCTGTCCCACTGGTTAATTGTCCTCACTGTTAGGAAGTTTTTCCTTAATTCCAGATTGCTTCTCTCCTTTGTTAATTTCTAGCCATTGTTTCTTGTCCTACCCTATCGTGCTTTGGAAAATAATGTGACCCTCTCTTCTTTGTGGCAGCCCCTCAAATATTGGAATACTGCTATCATGTCACCCCTAGTTCTTCTTTTCTCTAGACTAGCCAAATCCAAATCCTGCAACTGTTCTTCATATGTTTTAGTCATTTAGTCAAAGTCTTCAGACCTTTGATCATTTTAGTTGCTCTTCTCTGAACTTTTTTCAAAGTCTAAACATCTTTTTTTATAGTGTGGTAACTAAAATTCATTGCAGTATTCCAGGTGTGGACTTACTAAGGTTTTATAAAGTGGTACTAATACTTCATGTGATTTTGATTCTATGCCTCTGATTATACAGCTCAGGATTGTATTAGCTTTTTATGCAGTTACTGTTTTCTCCACATTAAAATTCATTTTGTTGGATTGTTCAAGTCTGTTAAGATCTTTTTGCATTGTTCAAGCCTGTCAAGATCTTTTTGGAGCCTGAGTTTGTCTTCTGCAGTGTTGGCTATTCCTGCCAGCTTAGTGTCATCTGCAAATTTGATGAGTTCCCCTTCTATTCCCTCATCTAAATCATTTATGAAGATATTGAAGAGTACTGGGCCTAAGACAGAACTTTGTGGTACCCCACTGCATACTTCACTCCATGTAGATGTAGTACCATTAAGGACTACTCATTGAGTACTGTTTGTCAGCGAGCTACAAATCCATCTGTGGTGATGTTATCTATTCTACATTTTTCTAGTTTACCAAGAAGCAGGTTGTGGTCTTCTTTGTCAAATGCCTTACTGAAATCTAAGTATACTATGTCTACAACATTTCTACTAATTTAGCCACTTTATCAAAGAAAGAAATATGATTGGTTTGGCATGGTCTGTTTTTAACAAACCTGTGCTGGCTATTGGTTATGACTTTATTTGTTTCTATTTGCAGATCTGTTTTTTGATTATCTTTTCCAGGATCTTCCCAGGTATTGATGTTAGGCTGATTGGTATGTAGTTTTCTGGGTCCGTTTTGTTTTTTGTTTTTCCTTTCTTGAAGATGGAAACCACATCAGCCTTTTTCAAACGTTAAGAACTTCCCCGGTGCTCCTGGATTTTTAAAAGTTATGGTACAATAATTCTGAGATAACATCTGCCAGCTCCTTCAGAATTCTGGGATGTAATCTGTCAGGTCCCAGTGCTTTATATTCGTCAAGATCAGTTAGGTGTTCTCTTACCATTTTCTTGCTTATCTTAATTTTTATTTCTAGTGTGTCTTTTACAGTAGTAAAAATCCAAACCAATGGTTTTCAAACTTGGAAATTTTAAGATGAGTGGACATAAAACTCCACGCATTCTTAGCTAGATGCTGCCTAGGGAATTCAGGAGTTGAAAACCACACATCTTACAGTTATTAAGATTGAAAAAACACTGATTAAACAATGAGTAACACAGAGAAGACACATTGTTCACATTGTATTGTATGTTGACCAGATTGATATTAAAATCAATCAATAAAAACTTATAAATGCTTCATACTTTCCTTGGTCTAGAATAGATTAAAAAAACAGGTTGAGAAAAACAATAATTCAATGTTTTCTTCAAATTCAACAACTATAATTTTTGACAGTTTTTTTAAAAAAATCTCTTTATATGGTTGTGGGGGTCAGTCTTCAGACGGCCCTTACATCCATCATGTTGATGGACTCTGTCATACATCAATGAAATAACTCTACCCAGTAAGTTTAATTAGCATGAATACGTGGAAAATTGTAATTTTCCTTGACAGCACTATTGTATAACCTAATGATTCAATGGTATAAATTGACCAAAACTTTGACCAGAATTCATGGTGACCCTCCACAAGTTGCTGCTTTTGTGTGACTTTTAATGTAATAAAAGGAGGAAATTACAAAATGCATGAAGAGCAATCATACTAAGTGTATTTAATTAATGTAATGATAATTAAATTTAAATGCACAAAACATAATCATATTATCAGTATTTAATTAATGTAATGATAATTGCATTTAAATTTATATTTCAAAATTAAATTTGAGTGTGTATGTTCTAACCTCACTAATCCCTTTATCCTGCTGCTGCTCATTTTTTAGATTGTGACCCTCAGTATGTTACTGAAAGGATATTATGAAAATTTTGCATAGGAAATGCTTGATCAAAAGCAGTGGAGTGTTATGTTGATGGATCTGTATGCATGTGAAACAGGTATCACTGCTGCAGCCTAGAAGTACAAATATCTCTTCATCTTCAGTTTATTTTATCATCTTTCTTCCATGATCAGGGTGAAAAAGGAAAAAATCTCAGTAAGTCATTTTTTGCACCTCTATAAAATTCTGATAAACAATGTCAAGATATTTGATATTAACCTAATTATACTATAGCCAGATTTTTCCATTAGAGCAGGACTGTCAAACTCCCGGCCTGCGGGCCAGATGCGTCACGTGCTGGCCATGCCCCAGCCTGGTTTAGCAAAGGGGGAAAAAGTCCCGATACGTCACATGACGTCACCGTGATGACATGAGTTTGGCACCCCTGCATTAGAGGTTTCTAGATAATATTTCATTAAACCGTATTTATTTATTTATTTATTTATTTATTCATTCATTCATTCATTCATTCATTCATTCATTCATTCATTCATTCATTTATTTATTTATGAGATTTATATACCCCCTCATTGTGCAAGCACTCTCTAAGCGGTTTACACCATTAAGCAATGTATATTTACATTGCCCCCAACAATCTGGGTCCTCATTTTACCTACCTCAGAAGGATAGAAGGCTGAGTCAACCCTGAGCCGGTGAGATTTGAACAGCTGAACTCAAATCGCAGTCAGCTAAAGTAGCCTGCAGTACTGCTCTCTACCCCCTGCGCCACCTCGGCTCTTAATTAACTTTATTGATTAATCTATAGGCCATATCAAATACAAGGTTCAAACACATATTACCAATAAGAAAAAGGGGGCGAGAGATAAGTACTTTGATTCATACATTAAACGTATGGCCCAGTGGGAGGCCCATATTAAAACAACATATCTCATGTGTGGCCAGAATTTGAAAACGGCATTTAATACAGCACAGTTTCTGACTAAAATGGTCTGACTGAGATCGGCATATGTGGGCCTGATTGGGGTAGATTGTAGGGGTGATACAGAAATATAATTTTATGTTATTTTATTCTATTTTAATATTAATGTATTAAATTATTGCATTTTATCCCATAATTATTGTATTTTACCCTGTTCTTATTTTAAATTGTTTTTATAGGATTTTATTGGTAATACATGCTTGAACCTTCTATTTTGATATGGCCTACAGGCAAATCAATAAAGTTAATTAATTAATTAACTCAACCTTATTACAAATCCAACATCTTGGGCTGCTTTGACACTCCAATCTGCCACTGCCACATTCTTGCCACTTTTTCTTGTTATAAGAGCCTTTACCTTGCTGAAATAAATAAAGAAAAATGTGGCTGATTCCATTATCCAAACAACTCAGTACAAGTAAAGCTTGGGACAGTGTTTGCATACTAGTAGATGTTTAGCAGTTATGTTTTATTCATCTACTTCTAAGCCTCCAAGACAATGAGTGATCAGCCATAATCTATATTCCTCTTTTCTTGAGGTTTTATAACCTGTAATTTGTTTCTTTTACAACATCTCAAATTGGGAATGAGGGAGCGCTGTCTCCTTCTCAGTGCAGTATAACTGCCAGTTATTTATTTATTTAGACATGCAGGACTTTCAAATTACACTTCCACTGATGTTTACAATAACTATTTTGTTCCCATGTGACTGAATGTATCAGCTAATAAATATGACCTTTCCTAGGCTGGTAAAGGTGTTTTGAAAACAAAATATTCAGGCTGCAAATGTTCATACAGATATTCTACAAACCACAGGATAGATTGCTGAATGTAAAAGAACACATTTTTTTCTTATTTGTCGTACAAATTGATTTGTTAGGAGTTATTTATGTGCAAATAGGAAAATTGTCTTTCAACATTTTCCATGGTCCGCCTCCAAATAATTTTATTCAAAGACAACCTTCCAAAGAAATCAAGCAGACAATTGATTTCATGGGTTTGTCAGAGTAAAAATGGCACAAGATAATCACACATACATACACAAAAAAAGAAAAGAAAACAGAAGTAACTTCAAGATGTTAATAATTGGTTGTGAACAATGTTCTTTAAAAGGGGGGAAGACAGCACTGTTAAGAATAATAATTGACATTTCCAGTCTAATAAGAGGAGGCTGTGACTGATCCACTCCTTATTGCATTTTAGAAAGGGCTTAGAACATAAGACTTTTCCACTTGGCTGATTTGCTGGGGCCAGAAGAGTCTTGTGCCATCTTACATGTTCCAGTCTCCTGCCACCAAAGAGCCCTTATCAGAACAAGATTGTGCTGGGCTGCTAAATGAGTAGTTACAGGAGTAAAAAGCTACTATCAACAGCTGCGGGAATTGCCAACCATTTCCCAAATAATGAATATGTGTGCCAATGTTGATCTGTTCTGATATAATGTGAGAATGACCTTGGGACACAGGAAGAAGAACCATAAACTAAGCAATGGTCAGCTGAGCCTGCAGTACGAATGGAAGAATGGCAAACATTTCAGTGACCCTCCCTAGTTTCTTGGATTACAAATATGTCACGGTGTGAATATTGTCAGTTGTATGTCTATGCAGGGTGATGCACCCCTATTCTAATATTATGGTATATTCCAATACAAGCAGAACACTTGATATGATCTCGTACGCATGTCCACATTCCTGATCCACCATTAATCACTTTTGACTTGGCTCTTGACCGGAACGGTCGCATTTTCTTAGCAAAAATGTAATTATTCAGGATTTATTGTTTTTGTACCGAAATAAATATTTCTATTAGACTTTTAATCTCGGCTTTATTTCTAACTGTCTGAATTCCAAGCAAAGATCCAAATCGCCTCTATGAGATTTATTCTCATCCCTCAACAGGGGAGGAGGTTAAAATATACTTTTAGAGATGCACGTTTCTTGCAACCTTACAATAAAAAAAGAGCTAGTACATCTGCTATCTATTTGAGGGCCCCAAAGCCCAACTGTACCTCACCGTGGTTTGGGTGGAGGACAAATAGTATAAGCCTATTATAGTGGCCAACACAGCTCTGGTTTGGAGAAAGACTTATTTGATTTGGGAAGTTCATTTACTTCCCATTTTGTTAATTGATAAAAATAAACTATTAACACTTACGAAAGCATTGTTAATTCACAGCATTTTTTGCACAGCTGCCTAACAATTTGCACAGTACTGTATGTATTAAAACTTATACTATATAAAAGTCTAAGAATCTAAAAGAAGGGGTAGGAGCATTAGATAAGTATAACACTATCAAATTATAGAGCACTCTCATAAAAAAACAAACCTGACTCTTTAAAACGGTTTGCTTTAGTCGTAATTCCCCTCTTACCTACATTTGTATGCAAAATAGCCATAATAGCAGAGTGACAGTAATAAATGTAGGTGCAGAACAGTAAGCAACTGTATGTTGTTTTTCCCATCTTTTTGTCTCTATTTTGCAGTCTTCTATTATGCAATCCTAGGCTATATCAACAAAAGGATAGTATCAAAATCATGTGACATGTAAATACCACTTTATACTGCAATGGTAAGATTGCAATTGGAATATTGTGTCCAGTTTTGGTTACCATGATACAAAAAATATGCCAAGGCTCTAGACCAGGGGTGTCATACTCACATCATCACAGTGGCATCACTTCACATATCGGGACTTTTTCCCCCTTTGCTAAACCGGATGTGGGCATGGCCAGTGCATGACGCATCCGGCCCATGGGCCAGGAGTTTGACAGCCCTGCTCTAGATAGATAGAGAAAAGCAACAAAGACAATTAGAGGACTGGAGGCCAAACCATATGAAGAATGGTTAGAGGAACTAGGTATGTCTAGTCTAATGAAGGGCGGGGAGGGGCGGGGAGGGGAGGGGCAGGGCGGGGCAGGAAAGGAAAGGAAAGGAAAGGAAAGGAAAGGAAAGAAGGAAAGATTTGATAACAGTATAGATCTGTGATGGCGAACCTATGGCACGCGTGCCACAGGTGGCACGTGGAGCCATATATGCTGGTACGCGAGCCATTGCCCTAGCTTAGCTCCAGTGTGCATGTGCGTGCCAGCCAGCTGATTTTTGGCTCACGCAAAGGCTCTGGGAGGGCGTTTTTGGCCTCCGGAGGGCCTCTGGGGGGCGGGAGAGGGCATTTCACCCTCCCCAGACTCCAGGGAAGCCTTTGGAGCCTGGGGAGGGCAACAAACGAGCCTACCGGGCCCACTGGAAGTCGGGAAGCGGGGGAGCGAGGGGGTCATGAATGCATGTGCGGGGGGCGGGGCAGTGGGGGGGGGTCACACAATCATGTGCAGGGGGTGGGGTGCGTGGGGGAGCATTGAATCATGGGTGTGGGCATGCATGTGCGCTTGATAGTGCGCGCATGTGTGTTTTCGGCACCCGAGGGAAAAAAGGTTTGCCATCACTGGTATAGATTATCAAGTAAACTTGATAGAACAAACCCATCAGGACAAGATTCAGCAGTCCATCTGCATTTGAAAGGCAAAGGCCACTCTTTTGAAGACAGCAAAGTCCACATTCTTGACAGAGAGGACTGCTGGTTTGAAATAAAGGTCAAACAATCTATCTACATTAAGACTGAACAGCTCTCTCTCTCTCTCTCAACAGAGGAGGAGGGATATGACACCACCTACCTCCTATTTACGGCACAACCTTTCAGCAGTTCCAAGAAGGTTCCACACCCATTTGCACTATTCAGGAGCTTATTAAGTCTAGTTTATGGCATAGGTCATCATCCAAAATGGTAACCCTAGTCATTCGTTGATGTCAAAACACAGATAGGAGATGATCAAGGTATATTGGATTGTAGGCTTAGACTAGGAAAGTAACAAACAAACTAAAAAGAAATATGACAAACTATTGCTCTATTGTTGCCATGGATGTGTCCACGCAATCCCCAGACAGCCATCAGAAATTAATCTGAAGGAGTCTGTATTTCATTTGGAGTAGTTTTAATGCTTAATATACTGTTTTATATGAGCCACCTTGGGAAGGCTCAGTCTTAAAATAAGTTCTAAAAGTGGTAATTGCACATAAAAACAAAGAAACAAAAGAATTTGCAGTCTGGCAATATAGTTGCTGAGTTTGCAATGTGGATGCATTATCTTTTTCTATGGAAGTTTTGAATGCTTTCAAGCTCTTTTCCAAGGCTGGTAGAGCAAGAAGGGAGGGAATAGAAACAAACAAACAAATGCAAATGTACTCTTCTTCTATTTGGTATGTTTTAAATGTGAATCAATTCAGCAGCAACCCATATCTACCTTCGGATATGTTTTATTTAATTAGCAAATATTATGTCATTTTAATCACCAATGAGGCAATGGTCAATTGATATTTTTTTAAAAAAATTCAAACACTTTTGAAATTGTTTTTAACACATCTGCCTGTAGATGCCTATTCAAAATGCATACAAATAAGGGGTCTTACAAAGATTTTGCTCCAGTCATGACTAGACAAGAAAAAGCCTTTGTAGACCAAGTCGAGAAAGTAATGGTGTGGATTCCAATCAGCACAGTACTGTGTATGTACAGCATTTACCGTATTTTTGGAGTATAAGACGCACCTTAGTTTTGGGGAAGAAAAACAAGGGGAAAAGGCCTCTGCCTCCCAGCAATTTGCCAAACAGCAAACAGCAAACAGCACAGATGATATACACTGTTTGCTGTGTATTTCTGTGCATGTGTGCCTGACCCAAAAAAATGGCAAAGAATTGGAGAAATGTACATTATGGCAGTATATTAATCCCAGAAAGTTTTCTTAAATGTAATCACACTAACTCCTCCTAATTATTTAAATAGATCTACTCCAAACATGACTAAGTCAGGGTTTCTCAGCTGGCTTATTTTAATACTAATACTTAATACTAATACTTAATACTAAAACAGGACATTTCAGATTATACTTTTACAGATCTTTAAAATTGATGTGGCTTTCTGGAAGTATTCTCCATAGTGGGTGGCGCTAGCCTCCCAGATTGGGATGACCTCATCCATCAGCCAATCAGGACTGAGTCTGACCTCATATAAAAGCTGTCACCGTGCCATAATCCCCCTCTTTCGACTCAGTCCTAGGCCTAGGATTGTTTCTCCCCAACTTCACAGTTTTCTACCACCTTCTACTGATTCCAGATTGAGATCAACCATCAACTGAAACTTGGTCTGTGAGTGAGTCCCCATCTGTCCTGTCCATGGGTGGTGCTTCGCCTTGACCCCACATTCCTACCCAAGGTCAATACCTACTTCCACAGGGCGCAGGAGGTGGTTCTTCCTTCCTTCTGCTCTCCACCTACAACGCCGTCCGAGCGTAAATGGCACGCTGTTGATGTCCGGCGGGCGATAAAAATCTACAATGTCCGCACGGCGGCATTCCACCGCTCAGAATCCTTGTTCGTGGGATTCCACGCCTCGTCCATGGGTCGCAAGGCATCAGCGGCGATGGTTGGTCGCTGGATACGTGCAGTCATCGCGGACGTTTACCGACAACAGGACCTGCCTCGTCCGCCACGTCTGACGACGCACTCGACGCGCAGTGCCGCCACCACGGCAGCTTGGACTACTAATGCCTCCTTGGAGGAACTCTGCCAAGCAGCGATGTGGTCTTCCCCGTTGCCTTTTATCAGACATTATAAAGTAGACTCCTTTGCCTCGGCTGAGGCGGACTTTGGGCGCAGGGTCTTACAGACCATAGGGTCGCCTGATGGGGTCTCAGACCATGGTGACAACCCTCCCTAGGGGACGATACGGCTTTGGTATGTCCCAATCTGGGAGGCTAGCGCCACCCACTATGGAGAAAGGGCGTTGTTACTTACCTGAACGCCCATTCTCGTAGGGTGGCGCTAGCCTCCAAGTCCCTCCCTATTGGGTTTTGTACTTACTGAAGGTGTGCGTGGGGAATAAACTATGGGTCTGACCTACTCCTTCATCTCAAGAGGGGGATTATGGCACGGTGACAGCTTTTATATGAGGTCAGACTCAGTCCTGATTGGCTGATGGATGAGGTCATCCCAATCTGGGAGGCTAGCACCACCCTACGAGAATGGGCGTTCAGGTAAGTAACAACGCCCTTTCTCTGCTATTTAAAAGAAGATACAATAGCACTGGGCCTCTTCAGAGCAAGCATTTATTTTAAAAAGCTTCTTCATTTTGTTAAGTTGTCTAGAACAATAATAAAGCAGTCTTTAAAAAATAAGTCTAATAATTTGAACACTCTACAAACATTTAACAAAATAACATATTAACAGAATCTGTCTGTACCTTGGATAGAACTCACAACCTCCTGATTGTGAGGCAAGAGCTCTATCACTGAGCCACAGCAGCTCTAGCTTGCCTTCTTGCAATTTCAGCAGTCTAATATTACCAGCAGTTTATCTCCCAGCAATATGTCTCATCACAGCCACCGTAGTTTCAGTTTCATTTTACCACGTGGCTTGCAAGCCTCCGTCAGCTGTAGGTCGGGAGGCAGTTTAACTCTTCTTGTGCTTTTCTTGTGCTTTGCCCTGTTTGCTGCAAAGAAGTAAATTGCTGGCAGGCAGAGGCCAAAGGGTGGGGGTGGCTGGGTGAAGCTACATTCGGTGTATAAGACGCACCCAAGTTTTCACCCTCTCTTTGAGGGTAAAAAGGTGCGTCTTATACTCCGAAAAATACGGTAAATTGTTGGACTTGGATTCAAGAGCACCAAGTTCAAATCAACACTCATCCATGGATGTTCATTCAGTGCTTTGTGTTAATTCCTATCACACACACACCAACCAATGCATATCCTGTGTTTGTTTCTTGAAGTAAGATACAAAGACTAGCAAAAGGAGAGAGTTCCGGGGTGGGGTCAAATAGACAAAAGGGCATATGGTGATTGAAGAAATGTTTAATTAAATAAAGTTTGTTTTGTACTTTCCATTACCTTCTCATAATTTGACATTTTCCCATGCATTTTATTTTGGTGTTTTTTTCTCTACTCCCTCTTTGCTGATTCAACTGCCTTAGATGACAAGAAAGATATAAAATACATTGGTCATCTTATAAGTGGAAGAAATTCATAAACAGAAGCTTCCTAACTTTCAGAATACCTCTTATGTTGCTGGGAACTTTTAATCAAGCTGCTTAAGTTTTGCAACATAAAATAGAATATGGTTGTTCTTTTTTCAAAGGGACCCACTAAAAAAACCATTTAAATTATCAGTATGTTTATCATTTGCTTGCGTTGTACTATATAATGCCCTCAATATTTTTGAAAACCTTAATAAATCTATCATTTATCTATCAATGGAAAATTCCATGAGAAAGACAATACACTTGAAAGAAAGTTTTTTTTAAAAAAAGTGGGCTACTAAAGAAAGGAATTTCAGAGAAGAGAAACTAATTAACAATGCAAGAGAAAGCAGTATATGTCAATTAGAACAAGAAAGAATGCAAAGTATATTGCTTAATTATTCTTTTCTTTTTATAATATTAAAACAATTAAAATAAAACAAAGGAAAATAAAATAAAAAGGAAAAAGGAAAGTCAATGTAGAAACTGATTTTTTTTTAGAATAGAATAAAAATGTTTTTATATAATCAATTTATAATACCTAAACCTATTGGCATGCAAGAACTGTTAATTAAATGACAATTCAGAAACTCGGAGACGAGGCCTTCATCCTGCAGTGGATAAATAATGGCTAAAATTATGAATTTGAAGAAAGGTTCTATATTTTAATACCCAATAAAAGACAATTATTTGACTTTGTTGATTGAGTGGCATGGTGGCCTAGAGGTGGAACTCTCACCTCACAATCAGAAGGCTGTGAATTTGATCCTAGATAGTGGCAAACATTTCTCTCTTTTGGGCACAAAAAGAAAATATCTGCTGTGAACTTCATGTAGGCATCAGGAAGGGCATCCAGCGAGTAAATGCTCAGCTCCATTCAGTTGCCCTGACTTGATGCAAGGGATTACAGAGTCATTAAAAGAAAAAAATGAGTTTGTTGATAATTGATTCCTGAACATGGGGCCATTAAGAATCACTACTTACTTTCTCTTATTTCAGATTTGTTGGATTGCTTTCAGAAGGTACACAGTTTTATTTCAGGCACTTACACATTGCTAGAATGAAAGTGGGGCATGGAATTTAACTGATTCTGATACCAAGTACAGCAGATTTGAATTTAAAGTAAGTACCATGTCTTCTCCAGATTCATGAATGAAATATTTTCAGATATTTCATCAAAATATTTAGTGGTGTACTTAGATGACATACTGATCCCCCCCCCCCAAAAAAAGGATTCATGTCTTACATAAGACTCAGGTTAATATGTCTTAGGGAGACTCCACAAACATTTTGCTATGTTGGAAAAATATGTATCTGATCATTTCTGTTGGACTATTTGACTCACTGGATCTCTAAAGAAGGAATAATAATAGATTCTGTAAAGTACAATCCATATTTTCACTGCAAACATCTAAAACCTGAAGAACGTTCAATGATTTATGGGATTTGCAAACTTTTAGAGAAAGTTCATTACTAATTTTGCAGAGTTCACAAGACCAACTTTTCAATTTCTAAAGAAAGAATGTCAGGTAAAAGCAAGCAACATTTCAGTACTTGAAAATCCTTTCTTTCATCCCAGCCAATTCTCTGTCAGCTTGACCCATCCTATCCCTTTGTTATCAAATATATACATGAATTATAGGATCAGGAGCCTCTAAAATATCTAAAGGGGGAGAGGGGTGATCTTCTGCCTTCTGCATTTCATACCAGATTGTTTCTTCCAGTTGAAAGGAATTGTGACCTTTTTAATAAAGAGTTATTTATTCATTTATATGCATTTATTTATTAAATTTCTATGCCATCTATCTTCCCTCTGGGCAGCTTACAAGTTATAGAAACAAGTGAAAAATAGATAAAATATCAAAAGATTAAAACAAATCGACATTAAAGTATTATTTAAAAACTGTTCTAAAATTGCTTGTGGTAAGAGCAGTTTTCTAGCAACTGAGGCATTTTTGTAGGAAACAATCCACCCATTGCAAGTATGAAGAGATTTTTAAATTTTGAAATATCCGCAAAAAGCGCAATTCCTCACACTTCGTCACAACAGATAGGCATCTTTCCTGGATGGAAACCTTCCAGAAACACTGGGAGCAGAGAGGCAGGCAGTAAATATGTTTTGTATCAAATTAGATTACAACAACAGGATGGAGGTGCCAGGGCTCAGACGGATTATCTTCAGGGAGAACCATCCTTTCTCAATAAAAGATGAACAGTTTCTTTTCTCTGATGTCCATATATCTCCCACCCTGATGGCATTATAGAAAGCCTTAAGGTGCTGGCTGTTCTCCCAGGCCTTGATTTAGATGATTGATTTGACAACATGAGTGTAGTTAGCTGGATTTGCCATCAGTCAATTTTTCTTATTTATTTATTAATTATTATTTTTATTCTGTTTTATTGCATATTGCCCTGAAATGGTTCAGAGTTGAGTGTTACCTGGATTGAATAAATTAAATTAATCATTTAAATATTTTCATTTCATTTATATACAGTCCCAGACTTTTTTAAAAAAATTGGATAGCCATAATAAATCAAATCAATAAAACAAATATAATAATATACAGGAAAACCTCCAAAACTGAAATAATTAATAACAATAACATTTTGCCAAATATCTGCAATTCATCGCTATTGCTATAAACTTGACAATCTTTATAGTTGCTGGCTAAGTTAAGTTTTGGAATTTGTAATTTTTGATCAGAAAGATGATTAAAATTTCTAATAATCAAGTTTATGAATGTCAGATGCCATGGGTGGTACAGTGGGCTGTGTAAGGAATATCAAATTATAGGGTGCCTATTAACAGTCATATGTTTATAGAGAGAAACAATATTGTGTTGCAAGATACAAATGCATTTAAAAAATCAGATAGCATTATATTATCCTGTTCATATGGAAGAACTTGTGATAATGTGATGAATATTAATTAGATTGAACTTTGACAGAATGAGCTTTCTGCTATCTGCTTTGCATAGTAAATGATGAAAACATATTTTATCAGATGAAAGGACAATAAATGAGAGAAAACTATCTGCAAAAGCAGGAAGGCTTCAAGAACACAGAATGCTAATCAGAATATGTGCTGTTTCATTCCAGAAAAATGCTAAGTTAATGGATAGGGGATGCTAGCTGAGTTCCTAAAGCTGGGATCAGCTAAATAATATTGTGCAAGAGTTTACACTACATAGTGCTGACTGCTCATTTAAATAAGCTTTATGATATGCCCCTGCGATTTCAGGGTTTTTGTCTTTTTTTGTTTTTTGAGAAAGACCTGAGAAAATATCAGGAAATGCAGATTACATAGAATCCTTATTTGGAACATTTTTCTGTAATTAAATTGCATGACAATAATCAAGTTCTGCGCAATCTGCCATATTAAATTTAACAACCTTTTTGTGTATTACAGGTTTCAGACATGCTGTCACATTACGTATTCAAGCACGTTATTTTTTATATATATAAAATTTTTGCCTTTAGTAAAAATGTATTAAAATTAATGAAAATGTAAAAGATATTTGTCAAGGAATTAGGCTGATTTATGTGTGCTTGATAAAATTCTAGAGGTAATAATCATAATGATAATAATTGTGCATAGGCATATCATAACAGTTATGAAAGGTGCTAAAGCATAGACAGAAAAAAAATACATGTAGTTAAATAAACAACTTTAAATCTGCCATGCATGACTAATATTAAAATCACAATAGCATTTTTACTGAACGGAAGTTAAAGAGAAATATAAGGAAGTTGCTTAAGTGGCAATTTTACATTAAATATCCTTGAGAGACAGCATTCTACTCCATAGCTTTGCATGCTACCTGGCATTTTAATGAACTTACTAAGTTGGTAAAGGCAATTATTATGCCACATAATGAAACAATCTGCACTTGTAAAATGTTATTACCATAAAATAGTTATAAATGGAGCTTCTGTTGCCATCACTGTGTTAATTATGTGGATGCATTAATGCTTATTTTACTCATGTTACCAGCAGCTCTTCACGGATGCAGATCAGCTATACTGTTAATTATATGAATCACAATATATTGTAATAAACGTGAAATTATGGTAAATTCATTATGGAGTTCCATCCCTCCTTATAACTATAATTAGATTCTTCTTACAACGGCATAGGAAAAGTATTTTTCAGGCAAGGTTGGCCAATCATGTGATGAAATTGTGGATGTGTGTCCTAGTAATACCTGACCATGAACATGCGCACATATGCATACACAATATGTATATGATGATCCAATGACATAATCTAAATCTATATATGAAAGGCTGGCCTGTTGTGCTAATCCATAGCCTTTATTTTTGCATGTTTCATTTTTACATTCAATTCTAATATTATATATCTAACCAAAATAAATTTGCATGAAATTGAGATTATTCTATTGAAGCAGTTTATAGAATCCCCTAATTTGCAACTGTGACTTTAGGCATTTAATACAAAGAGGGAGGCAGAGAAGGAGGGAGACAAAGAGAGGGGGGAGGGAGGGAGGGAGGGAGGGAGGGAGGGAGAGAGAGAGAGAGAGAGAGAGAGAGAGAGAGAGAGAGAGAGAGAGAGAGAGAGAGAGAGAGAGAGAGAGAGAGAGAGAGAGAGGTTCAGATGAGTTCAAGCCACAATTATTATGATCTTAACTAGCTCAATGTCGGGGTGGGGGATGATAGGTTTTTGAGTTCTTGTGGAAAGTCAACATAATTGGGCTATTGACTTGAGGAATATGCTCTTCTTTGCTGCAACCAGAGTCACATACCTTGGGACCGCAATTGCCACTGGTTCATATCAGGAACCCAAAGTATCCTTGTTAATCTTCCTGGGTAAATTATATAGGAAGCACAACTAGATGAGCTAGTTCTTCTTTACTGTAGGGCTACATTAACAGAATCTTCCAAGTCTGAAGGTACAAAGTTCCTGCTGTCAATTTTAATTGTCTGATCAATTAGGCCACTAGGGGCTCTCTTTCTCTTTTCTGATTGAGACAACATCTTTTTCCTTTGTCCCCCAAGATCATCCATGCATTTCATTGCAATGCTCATCCTGTGAGATCTCAAGAGACATATAGAAACATTCAAAGATAGATTGTCCTGCAAATAATGTGGCTCCGTTTAAAGGCTACAACCAGCAGCTTTAATTCCACTGCATTTTGCACCAATTTTCTTCCTGATGATCTTTCAAGGGAAGCCCCATATAGTAGTTCAAGTAAGAAGTGACCAGGGCATAGGAATCCATAGAAGCAATTGTCACAATCCAATCCAATGGGAACCAATCCATGGGAAGCATTCCAATCTATGGGAACAATGGACACATAACCATAGTGCCATTTGCTCTTCAAAAAGGAGTCAAGACTCCAAGAAGACTTCCCACATGTTTGCACCAATTCTATCCATGTGTCATCCTTATCTGGAAGACCAGACAGGAAATATGGTCAGATAAACTAATTCTACTTTATTGTAAAACTACATTAACTTGCAATTCTCCCACTGTAATGTTTATAGTCCTATAACTTAGGAAGAGTCTTTCCTGAGCCTCTTGCTCTGCCCACTATGCAACTATCCAGAGCCACCAAGCTCCCATGCATGCACCCATTACAGCCCTATAGATTGCCACCAGGGGCGGGTTCCTAATTTTTTTACTACCACTCTGTGGGCGTGGCTTATTTTGTGGATGTGGCTTGCCAGCCATGTGACCGGATGGGCATGGCTTGCCGGCCATGTGACCGGGTGGGCGTGGCTTCTCGGACTGCTGAAGGGAGGGGAACTGAGATAGGTCCTGCCGCTCATTCCCCCTCCCCTCAGCAGCTCGAGAAGCCTCAAACGTGCGAAAATGCCTAGGATCATAACCGCGCGTTCGTGGCTTCTCAGACTGCTGAAGGGAGGGGAATGGAGATAGCTCCTGCTGCCTGTTCTTTCAGCGTCTCACGCGTTCCCTCAGCCATCCTCCCCTGCTTGGGGTCTCTATGGGGTAGGAAGGCAGCGCATGCGCAGTGCCGGAAGCTCGGCTTCTGGGCATTTTACATTTTTAAAAAATGGTGGCGCCCAGGCACCGGCAACCGACCGCACCGGTACTGTGATGTCACCAGCGGGCCGCTACCGGTGCTATAGAGTGGACCGCACCAGTAGGAACCCACCACTGATTGCCACCCACTCCCAAGCAGAGGTGTGATTTAAAGATACAACATCAGAGGCATGAGTTTTGCAAGTCAGATAGGCTGGCTAGTGGTCAGGCTGTCAGGAGAGTAGCATCTAATGAGTAAAATATACTAGTTGTGTATCTCAGTGGTAGCTCAGCATAGCTTATTTATTTCCTAAGGAACAAATAATTTTACTCTCATGAATTTTACATTCATTCCCTGAAAGATAGCACTGAGAACAACTTTATAACTCCGTGGTATTTACCTTGTTGTGCTGTGCTATAAACTCCAGGTTCTAACTCCACTGTATCTCTGGTCATCTTCCTTGGATTTGTTGCTTGTTTATTGAATTCTTGGTCATAACCCATGCCAGGCAGGTGACTAAATTAGAGTTGCTGTTTTTAGATGCAGATAGAAAAGGATTCTACTTCTAGAAATTCTGCTTCGGTTTGCATATCACTGGACTGTGGCAGGCATCCACCTTGCTATCTTGTTGGCTGGCAGCCAGCTATTGCTAACATTTCTTTTTCTGCTTGCTCTTCCTGAGTTGCTCTAGAAACCAGGGAACTCTCTAGGATCTATAAGTTAAAATTGTATGTGATGCAATACAAGGCCAAACAGGTTAAGGTGGAGTTTCTCCGAGTCTCCCACATTTTCTCCCTTGTCTGGACTAAAAATCTTTTCTGTAAGAGGTAGTTCTAACACTGGAATTTTGATTGAGAACTCTGTGTGCCATTCAACACATTAATCTGAAAATTATGTGTGAATTTCTTCTGATATTCATATCAAATACATTCTTACAACATTCCTGTATTTAAGGTTGTCTCATTCAGATCTTTGACTTACCACAAACAGAGGTGCTCTAGCATGCCCGTGTGAGCCCGAAATGGACAACAGTTTTGCTTCTTTATATCCATTTATTTGTGTCATTTTTCATGTGTCCTGTTTCCTTGCACTTGTTGACAAATAAATAAATAAACAAACAAACAAACAAACAAACAAACAGTAGAGAATCCTATCTAGACTTTAAGCACTAGCAGTTTTTATGAACAAAAAGATGCATGTTATTTCAAAAGAATGGCTTTTTTGAATTAAAATAGATTGTCTTCATTTCAGACAAGCCCTTCAAAGGACCATGTCTCTAGGATATCTGACAAAGCAAAGCACCCTTTTAAAGTTCGGCACAGCTCAAATATAAATACACTAAGTAGGTGGTCAGTTTGTATTTTCAATCATAGGAATGTTCTAAGTGCAGAATGAAGGATTAAAACATGTACAAGTTTGTTTCATAATAGGTTCTTGTACTGAAAAGCAGCTAAAATTAAAAATAAATAAATAAAGTGAAATATTCCAAAGTCTACAGGAAATATTCCATAGGTCATTTTTCACATTTAATGATCTTTGTTGGCATATATACACTATGTGAAATATAATAAATGAATAATAATAACAGTCAATAAAACCGAGCAGTGAAAAAAACTGTTTTAGTGAAAAAAAACTGTTTTAAACTGTTTTAAAACAAAAAGTTTGTTTTAGTACAAACTTTGGGGTGAGTCTATTTCCTACTGAAATCCATGGAACATCTGTTGCAATAGATATGTATAGGATGCCTTGTTGTAAAAGAAAAAAAAATGTGAGTGAAAAAGAGGAAGGGAAGTTTTATGGTATCACTGTTAATGACAATGAATTTAAAATGATAGGCTGGAAAAACTTTGTCCGTTAACTTAAGAAGATGTATTATGCAATCAGTCCAATGAAACTTCTTTTATCAAGGTAGTTCTTGCTTACCAATTACAATTGGGATTTGCAACTCCATTTCTAAGCAATTGTTGCTATACAAAAAATAATAATAATCACGTGGCTCTTCTAGTTCCACTTTACATAGCCTTAGTAAGACCATGCTTCGAATACTGCATCCAGTTTTGGTCACCACAATAGAGAAAAGATGTTGAGATTGTGGAAAGAGTGCAGAGAAGAGCAACAAAGATGATTAGGGGACTGGAGGCCAAAACATACTAAGAACAGTTAAAGGAATTGGATATGTGTAGTCTAATGAAAGAAGCAGTAGGAGAAACAAGATAGCAGTTTTACAATATTTGAGGTGCTGTCACAAAGATGAGGGGAAGTCAAACAATTTTCCAAAGCACCTAAAGGAAAGACAAAAAGCAATGGTTGGAAACTAATCAAGGAGAGAAGCAACTTAGAACTAAGGAGAAATTTTCTAATGGTGAGAGCAATCAACCAATGAAATACAGTAGCTTGCCTTCAGAGGTTCAGGGTGCTCCATCACTGGAGGCTTTCAAAAAGAGACTGGACAACCATTTATCTGAAAAGTCTCCTGCTTGAGTCTCCTGCTTGAGCAAGGGATTGGACTAGAAGACCTCCAAGTTCCCTTCCAACTCTGTTATTCTTTGTTCTCTGTTCTATGATTTGTGATTTCACTTCTCCTTTCTCCATTAATGCCGCTTGTTGCAAAACTTGCACATAGCATTCATGTAACCACAGTATGCTGCAATGGCCATAAATGCAAGAATTGGCTGTAATTATTTTTTCCCCAAACATTATAAATTTTAATGATGATTTTACTGTTAAACAAGGCAGTTGGTAAAGGAGGACTACCGTATAAAGTCTCTCCCAGTTTGAGCTGCAAATGACTACATGAGCAAACCTACATAAACAGAAAGCTCAAACTGCCCAAGGAGCTGCTGATACAGTTCTACAGAGGAATTATTGAGTCTGTCATCTGCACCTCTATAACTGTCTGGTTTGGTTCTGCAACTCAGCAAGACAGACTCAGACTTCAGAGGATAATTAGAACTTCAGAAAAAATAATTACTACCAACCTGCCTTCTATACTGCAGGAGTCAAAAAGAGGGCTGTGAAAATATTTACAGACCCTTCACATCCTGGGCACAAACTGCTTCAACTCCTACCCTCAAAACGATGCTATAGAACACTGTACACCAGAACAACTAGACACAAGAATAGTTTTCCCCAAACGCCATCACTCTGCTAAACAAATAATTCCCTCAACACTGTCAAACTATTTACTAACTCTGCACTACTATTAATCTTCTCATCGTTCCCATCACCCATCTCCTCCCACTAATGACAGTATGACCATAACTTTGTTGCTTGTATCCTTATGATTTATATTGACTGGTTCCTAATATGATTTGATTGCTTATTTGTACCCGGACTATCATTAAGTATTGTACCTTATGATTCTTGACGAACGTATCTTTTCTTTTATGTACACTGAGAGCATATGCACCAAGACAAATTCCTTGTGTGTCCAATCTCACTTGGCCAATAAAAAATTCTATTCTATTCTATTCTATTCTATTCTATTCTATTCTATTCTATTCTATCCTATTCTATTCTATTCTATTCTATTCTAATGCTTTAATTGGTCTTAAAAGAGATGTATCAAGAGGCCAAGAACAGTGTGATAGATGGATAGATAGATAGATTCTCTCTCTACTTGTCTTGCTTGTTGTTATTTTCTTAGTTGACTAAGTTCTTATAAGAATCTGGATTACCATACATCGATAGTAAGCATTTTCTGGTCAATCTCCTCAACTATTTTGTGCATCCCCACTTCTCTCCTGTGTGCGGGAGATCCATCTCTAATACAGACATAGAAATAATTCCATTGTTGCCAACTGAAATAAGGATAGGATATTTGTAACAAAGTAGCTAGAAATGATTAAGATGTCTCTATAAATGTATGTCCAATTAATATTAACGGCAAGATGTAAATCATTATAATAAATATGTTGGTAAATTTCTTGAGTCATAAAATTCTTTTCACAAAGTCTTTTGCATGAGGAGTTATTTTATTTCTCTGTGCTTTGCATAAACAGAATAGAACAGGCATATTTTTGCAGACTTGATCAAGGAAATAAGGAGTTGAGCATTCATATTATTCTTCAAAGAATAAATAACATTTGGATGAATGCTTAATTTGGCTTTCCGTTATGACTTATAAATCCAGCATTTCCTGTCAACCCTGCATATATTTATTCAATTCAGAAATTATTCTGGTTCTGTAATTGTCAATGCTAAAAATCAAAGCACATTTACAACTAATATTCTGAATTATGTAGTGAGCTACTGTATGTGTTAAATTCTTTGTGATATAGAGGAAACATTTAATTCCAAAAAGCAAAAAAGTTGTAGAATTTGATTGTTGTTGTTGTTAGTCACAAAGTCGTGTCTGACCCATTGCAACCCCATGGACAATGTTCCTCCAGGCCTTCCTGTCCTCTACCATCCCCCAGAGTCCATTTAAGCTCATGCCAACTGCTTCAGTGACTCCATCCAGCCACCTCATTCTTTGTTGTCTCCTCCTTCTTTTGCCCTCAATCATTCCCAGCATTAGGCTCTTCTCCAGTGAGTCCTTCCTTCTCATTAGGTGGCCAAAGTATTTGAGTTTCATCTTCATGTTCTGGCCTTCTAGAGAGCAGTCAGGGTTGATCTCCTGTAGGACTGACCGGTTTGATCGCTCCGGAGGCTGAGGGAGGCCGTTTTTGCCCTCCTGGAGGCTTGAGGGAAGCCTCCAGAGTCTGGGAGGGTGAAAATGCCCCCCTGTGGTGCAGGAGGCTGAGTAGGCCAAACCCCCATAGCCATGTCCACCCAGCAACCAGGCAGAGAACCGATTGTTAAAAAAATTTCAATCCCACCCCTAAATATAGATGATATATGGATAGTTACAGATAAATATAGTACAATACAATATACAATAAGATGCAATACCACCTATTCTTTTTTCAGTCTGCCTTGAAGAAGTATTTTGCAACCTAGACTGGGCAAAAGATGGAATAAAAATCAATGGCACCTATTTAAATCACTTAAGATAATAATAATAATAATAATAATAATAATAATAATAATAATAATAATAATAATAATAATAATAATAATAATAATAATAATAATAATAATAATAATAATAATAATAATAATAATAGAGTTGGAAGGGACCTTGTAGGTCTTCTAGTCCAACCCCCTGCTTAGGCAGGAAACCCTACACTACTTCAGACAAATGGTTATCCAACATCTTCTTAAAAACATCCAGTGTTGGAGCATTCACAACTTCTGGAGGCAAGCTGTTCCACTGATTAATTGTTCTAACTGTCAGGAAATTTCTCCTTAGTTCTAAGTTGCTTCTCTCCTTGTTTAGTTTCCACCCATTGCTTCTTGTTCTACCCTCAGGTGCTTTGAAGAATAGTTTGACTCCCTCTTCTTTGTGGCAACCCCTGAGATATTGGAACACTGCTATCATATCTCCCCTAGTCCTTCTTTTCATTTAGCTAGACATACCCAGTTGCTGCAACCGTTCTTCATATGTTTTAGCCTCCAGTCCCCTAATCATCTTTGTTGTTCTTCTCTGCACTCTTTCCAGAGTCTCAACATCCTTTCTACATCGTGGCGACCAAAACTGAATGCAGTATTCCAAGTGTGGCCTTACCAAGGCATTGTAAAGTGGTATTATTACTTCACATGATCTTGATTCTATCCCTTTGTTAATGCAGCCTAGAACTGTGTTGGCTTTTTGGCAGCTGCTGCACACTGCTGGCTCATATTTAAACGGTTGTCCACTAGGACTCCAAGATCCCTCTCACAGTTACTATTGTTGAGCAAGGTACCACATATGCTGTACCTGTGCATTTTGTTTTTCTTGCCTAAATGTAGAACCTTACTTTTTTCACCATTGAATTTCATTTTGTTTGATAGCGCCCAATGTTCAAGTCTGTCAAGATCCTTCTGAATCTTGAACCTATCTTATTGAGAGTTGGCTATTCCTGCCAGTTTGGTGTCATCTGCAAATTTGATGAGTTCTCCATCTATCCCCTCGTCCAAGTCATTGATGAAGATGTTGAAGAGTACTGGGCTAAAACAGAGCCTTGGGGTACTCCACTGCATACTTCCCTCCATGTAGATGCAGTTCCATTGAGCACTACTCGTTGAGTGCGGTTGGTCAGCCAGTTTTGGATCCATCTGGTGGTGTTGCTGTTTAACCCACATTTTTCTACTTTATCTAGTAATAGGTTATGGTCTACTTTATCAAATGCCTTACTGAAGTCCAAGTAAACTATATCAACAGCTGTTGATATGATATTGTTCTCTTCTCACAAGACACAGAAGAGCTACAAAGACACATAAAAGAGCTGCAAAAAGCAGGAGAACCATTTGGCTTAAAAATAAACCTGAAAAAGAGCCAAGTTATTTTTAATAAATTCACCAAAGAAAGATTATCTGGAGAAGAACTAGACATAATAGGCCACTATATATACATTGGGCAACAGATCTCAATGGAAGGTGATACAATAAAGGAAATTGAATGGCATGTTTGTTTATTTATTTATTTATTTATTTATTTATTTATTTATTTATTTATTTATTTATTTATTTATTTATTTATTTATTTATTTATTTATTTATTTATTTATTTATTTATTTATTATTAGGTTCTTCTATGCCGCCCTACTCCCTAATGACTCAGGGAGTAGGGTTAAACTCACATTTAACCACATGTTAAATGTGGTTGGCAGGCATTCGGCAAGCTAAGCATAATTTTCAAGAATAATCTCCACCTATACCTGAAGAGAAAAGTTTTAGATCAGTGTGTGCTACCTAGCATATGCTGTTGAAACATGGACACTAACCTCACAATAGAGACAAAAGCTATGAGTGGCATAAAAAGTCATGGAAAGATACATGCCTGGCATTACAAGACAAGATAGAAAGACCTGCACATGCATTAGAGAACAAACGAAAGTATACAATATCATCAAGAGAGTAAAAGAATTGAAATGGAAATGGGCTGATCACATAGCAAGAGGAACTGATGGCAGATGGACGAAGGCAATCATAGAATGGATCCCACTTGATAAAAAGTGTCCACGAAAGAGACCTAAAACAAGATGGATCAATGACATCAGCAACTATTGCAGGCCCAATTGGCAAAAGAAAGCTCAAGACTTGGTTGGAAACATGCAGAAGAGGTCTTTATCCTGCAGTGGATAGAAAATGGCTAAAATGATGATAGAGATAGATAGATAGATAGATAGATAGATAGATAGATAGATAGATAGATAGATAGATAGATAGATAGATAGATAGATAGATAGATAGTTAGATAGATAGATAGATAGATAGATAGATAGATAGATAGATAGATAGATAGATAGATAGATAGATAGATAGATAGATAGATAGATGATAGATCCATACTATTAGTCAGTAAATTGTAAACAAAAACTGAGAGATATAGATATACATGGGTGGGATTCAGCCGGAAAAATGATAGATAGATAGATAGATAGATAGATAGATAGATAGATAGATAGATAGATAGATAGATAGATAGATAGATAGATAGATAGATAGATAGATAGATAGATAGACAGACAGACAGATAGATGATAGATAGATAGATAGATAGATAGATAGATAGATAGATAGATAGATAGATAGATAGATAGATAGATAGATAGATAGATAGATAGATAGATAGATGTAGATATAATAGATATAAAGATATAGATGGTATAGGTATAAGTATACAGTAGATAAATAATATGTCACATTAACTATTCTTTCCGGAAGTAGTGTGAATTTTCTAAACTTGTTATTTTGAAACATACCATGCTTTGTCTTCGTGCATTGTTTGCTAGCTATTACTTCAGTTTATTTCAAGGTGACCGACAATTTCATTTTGCACTTCAAATGCACACCTAACATTCAAAGGTCACCCTGAGAAGGAAGTCCTCTTGCAAAGTCTGCCTGAAGGAAATCTAGTAATATTCAAGACACTTGACTTTGCTCTGAGCGTTTTACAAGTCACCCCTGACATGATGCTCAGTTCCAAGGATTGTTCTATCTTTATCTGGCACCTCTGCTACATGCCAAGACACCAGCAATGTGCTTTGTAATAAAATCTTTGTGTACATACATATACACAGCCTATTGACTTACATAGCCTAGGAGTTGAGCTCTCAAGCAGGCGATATACACAATAAGAATTTTCTGTTGCTCTTCACACTGAGCAAGGTTATATTAGCCTTGCAAGGTAGTCCAGCTAGGGAGCATGCCCAGATGAAAAGATTTTTTTAAAAAATCTTGCAAGAAAGTACACTTCTCCCCCAAAATCCTTACAGCTGAAGGAAGCCTGGATGATCTCTTCTGAGACATTTGCTGCATCCACACTCCTTCTGACTTGTATCTGAACATCTTCCTTACTGTGGTCCTTTCCCTTCCCCTATCTCTCAAGGTCATTACTCCCAAATGTCATTGCAGGGTTGATGACCACATCTCAGATTTATCCATTTTTTATTACTGTTTGCTTTCAGGTGAACAATTTTTTTGAAATCGGCTGAGCCTCACCTTAAAGGAACAATTGCCAATATAACCCAATTCCAGTTAATCAGAATTTCTGTGTCTTTTGAGGGCAACCAACACTCCTCCACTTTATAGATTGCACACCTGTCCATCTTTAATTCAAATATTACAATCTATATTTGGCCTTTTCATGCCTACAATTTACTTTTGCTAATATTGTAAATCCAGGTGAGGTTTAAGTGTGTTCTTTCTCTCTCCTTCAACCTCCCTCATTCCTTATTAGCATTTATGATAATTTATTGGATCGTCTTTTTTTTCAAAATACCTTCATCATTTTCTCTCATTATGTGTAACCCATGACAAAAATATTTCCTTCTCTTTTGACACCTATTAATATTCCAATCCCTTGGTTTCCCCCCACCTTCAGATCAGGGGTGGGTTCCTCCCAGTTCGGACCGGTTTGCAGGAACCTGAAGCAACCCGCAGGTGATGTTCACGATGACTTCACCGAACTAGATCGGTCGGTACCAGTCCATGGGCGCTGCCATCTTTATTTTTTTAAAAAAAAATTCCTTCTGAGCATGCTCAGAAGCTGAGTTCCAGCACTGTACATGCGGTTGCCATCTTTTTTTCTGCTTAGTTTTTTCCAGATTTTTCGTTACTGCGCATGTGCGCACCCACGAGGTGCACCCACGCAGCAAGGAAGGGAGGGAGCGAATCAGCAGCAAGGTAAGTTGGAACTCATCCCTGATTTGGGCTGGAAAACACCCCCACACCCCCACCTTTATCCACAGGAGTTCTCTTTCTGCTTTCCCCGGTTGCTTCCTTGATTCCTGCACAACAAAAAAAAACATTGAAAAATCAGAATGATTGGCCCTTTTTGCTAAGGTGACCAGACATCCCACTTTTGGTGGGACAGACACGCTTTTCAAGCGTGTGTCCCGCGTCCCGCATTCTTTTCAAAAAGTCCCGCTTTTTTGAAAATAATGCGGAAACAGCGGGACATCTGGTCACCTTAAAGGGAAAGATGACCCGCGCGTGCGCAGAAACAAGCTGTACTGGCGGCGGTAGCAACAGCGGCGGCAGCGCTGGCAAGTGAAGTTGGGTGAAAGATAAACATGGTAGGTGGGGGGGTCGGGTGGATTTCCCCGCCTGGAATGACCCCCCAGCGCGCGCGCTCGGGGAGGAGGCGGAGAGGCAGGCTCCTCCCGCGGGAAGAGCAGAGTCGCCCCCGCCCGCGAGCAAAGGGCAGAGCGTCGGGCACCCCCCCCACGCCAGCCTGCGTCATGAGGAGTGAGCGAGCGAGGGAGGGAGGGGGCAACGGGCGCGCAGGGCTGCGAGGGAGTTGCGCAGGGAGCTGCGGCG
This sequence comes from Diadophis punctatus similis, assembly GCA_023053685.1. Lineage (NCBI taxonomy): Eukaryota > Metazoa > Chordata > Lepidosauria > Squamata > Dipsadidae > Diadophis > Diadophis punctatus. The sequence goes on from JALIGW010000122.1 coordinate 461,502, forward strand.
GGACGCAAGGCGGCGGCAGGGATGGGAGGGCTCCGCGGCTGCATGGGGAAGGAGCCCCGGGCTGGGCAGGGAACCTTTACCCTTCTCTTCTTCTCCTCCTCCTCCCCCCGTTCGCGGGCTTCAACTGCCGGGCATCGTCCGCATGGCACGGTTCAAGAAACCCCACTGCGCCCCGTTCCTCTTTTTCTCTCGCTCCCGCTTCACAACTACTTCGACCTGGAGGATGGGAGGAGATTCATCCGGGCCCAGCTAGAGCTAGAACTACATTACCCATGAGGCCCTCTGGCCTAACCATCTGGTTGCATAGATTTATGAATAGACGTGTGTGCAGCCTGCAGCTGCCGCTTCAATTTTATACAATTGTTGGGCAGAAAACAATGGAAAACTCAGCAGTTTAATTCAGTTGTGATTGGACAGAAATACATGCTTTCTTCACTTCCAAGTCTATTGGTTGTGGTGACTCCCCCCCATCTGGATTCCGTTCAGCGCTAGAATTAGGCTGGCCGAGGCTCTCTGGATGGACTTATATGGAAACTGCATAACCTCCCGCCTCCCCCACCCACCCACCTGGACACCGACATTTGCGTTATTTTGCCCTCTGCGCATGCACAGCGTTTTGCGCATGCGCAGAGGGCAAAACTCAAATGGCGATGTCCAGGCGGGCCCACCCCCCCCCCGTCAATGGTGTCCCGATTAAAAAAAAAATCTGGTCACTTTACTTTTTGCAGGAGGCTCTCCTAACAGGAAAGGAAGGGAAGGGACTGGCAAGGAGAAATACACAGAATAAATATGAGGAAACCTCCCAGTTTTGTAGCAGCGCTGCTGAATTTCAAAAGAGAACCCAACAGTTCCTCCGCACGTGAGTTATTTGTGCCTGTGCAAAGAAAAACTTTACTGAAGGGGGGAAAAAAGCAACAGGAGGAATCAGGGAATCAACTGGGGAAAGCAGAAGGACAACTCCAGTGGATAAAAGGATGGGATGGGTGGGAGTTTTTTCCAGCCCAAATGATTTGGGGCAACATTTATTCTCAGCAGAGCCAGGGTGGGCAGGCAGGCAGGCAGTGGCACAAAGTTAGTTTATTTATTTAGCTATGCTGGCTGGGGAATTCTGGGAGTTGAAGTCCACAAGTTTTAAAGTTGCCATGGTTGCAGAGCCCTGTTCTAGAAGTTTCTCTGCGGGAGTTTGTGCTAAGAGTAGCTCCCTACATATGTGTGTGTGTCTGTGTGAGTACTAGGTTGTATTCCTCTTCACTCCCAAGATGGCCCGCTGTCGTCCCCAAGAAGGCAAGGAAGCAATGGGTGGGAGCTAGGGTTGACTTGCGAGCCAATCTGTTCACCAATGGGCTGAGCCCCAGCTGAGGCAAAGGGAAAGAGTACAGTGCAGAGATTGGAAAGATAGGAGCCGCTTTTGCCTCTGCTGGTAGAGCCAGCGCAGAGCCCATCACCAGGGTAACAAGCAGCTACTGAGGCCGTGGCAGGGCAAAAAGGACTCAGAATGTGAACATCTTTAGGTGAGGACGAGTGCTGCTGTGGGCGCTGTCCAGGGTCCCCCCCCCCCACAGCTTAGTCCAACCCCGGGGTCATTTTTTGCTGGTCCACATACTAACTCTACCTGTATGGTAATTAATCAAGAGTTTTTAAAACTGTCAATTTTTCCCTGTAGTTTGCTGCTGTTCTTCTGAGTCCTACTGTTGGGATTGGTGGGGAAGAGGGGAGGGGGAGTTGCGGTTCTTGCTCCATGCCTTTGGGCCAGGTTCTTTATAGCTGGATTTAGGTACAGACAAGCACAACCTTGCTTAAACATCATTTAGCTGCTCCAGACAAGCCATTCTCCCCCTCGCCCTGCCCAAACATACAGCCGCCTCTCGCCCACCCCACTCCCTCATACCTGGGGGCAGCAGGGACAAACTGCAGGGGAGCAGCTCCAGATGAGCCTGTATTCTTCTGAAGCTGCTGCTGTTGGAGCCGCGCACACTGGTGGGGAAGTCCCAGGCTCAGGCTGCCCACGAGCCCCTCTCTCTCTCCCCCCTCTCTCTCTCATTCACGCTCATGCTCTCCCCCCTTGCTGTCCCAGTTCTACGGCTCCTCCCGGCCTCCTAAAGTCTCTTGAAGTGAGTCCAAGGAGAGAACGGGGATGCACAGAGTTGTCGTGCTTCTAAGATGCTGTAGGGGCTGGAGCGAAGGCGCCACTGCCGCTTCTCACAAAGGGGTGGGGGGGAGGGAAAGCCAGAGGCACTTGCTTGGCTTGCCGCTGCTTGTGCTTTTCTGGCGCAGGAGGTGGGGGGATGGGACTGGGGATATGGAGCTACCCCAGCGGCAGGGAAGGGAAGGGAAGGGAAGGAAAGAAGGAAAGGGAAGGAAAGGGGGAAGGGGAGGGAGGGGAGGGGAGGAAATGAAAGGAAAGGAGAAAAGGAAAGGGGGAAAGGAAGGGAGGAGAGGAGAGGAGAGGGGAGGAAATGGAAGGAAAGGAAAGGAAAGGAGGAAAGGAAAGAAAAGAGGGAAGGAAAGGGAGGAGAGGAGAGGGAAGGAAATGAAATGAAAAGAAAGGAGGAAAGGAATGGAACAGGGGAAAAGAAAGGGAAGGGAAGAAGGAAAGGGAGAAGGGAAGGGAAAAGAGGGGAGGAAATGGAAGGAAAGGAAAGGTGGAAAAGGGAAAGGGAAGGGAGGAGAGGGGAGGAAATGGAAGGAAAGGAAAGGAGGAAAGGAAAGGAATGGAACAGAGGAAAAGAAAGGAAAGGGGGAGGGGGAGGGGAGGGACTACAGCTACAGCTCTGGAATATGGGACTGACTTTCCCACCAACATCAGCAAGGCACTGTCAGTCTGCTTATCTTCATTTTCCTTCACTCAGATTGGCCAATCTTCTTGAGAGAAGGAACACAAAAGAGTTTTCCAGGCTGTGTGCCTAGACCAGGCACTTTCTCTCGGGCCTCCCATCCGGAGGCCTCGCAGAAGCAGACAGGTAGGCCTGAAAGGCGGCTGAGCTTCCCCCTCCCCACCAGTGGTCCGCAGGATTTAAAATTATGAATTTGGTGGTCCCTGAGGTCCAAAAGGTTGGAGACCCCTGGTCTATCACACTCTTGGGCAAAGCATGTGAGCCATTTCCTCCTTTCAGTGGTCCATGAAAGTACATCTATAGTAGGTAGATAATAAAGTTGAAAAAAGGTCAACAACATTTTTGCAGATCTATAGATACCTTGAGGCTGGGTGTGACAAGGAATGGCTGGGAGCGGAGGGGCCAGGTGAGGCACCCCTTGACATGAGTGACATTGAGTTGGCCACACCCACCCAGTCACATGACCATGAAGCCACTCCCACCCAGTCACATGACTGCCAAGCCACTCCCACCCAGTCACATGACTGCAAGCCACTCCCGGTCACTTGACTGCCAAGCCACTCCCACCCGATCACATGACAATCAAACCACTCCTACAAAATTAAGTCATACCCACAAAATTAAGCCATGCTCACAGAGTGGTAGTATAAAAATTTGGAACCCATCCCTGCTTCAGATAACTTGCAAGAGTCTCCGTTTTTATTTATTTTTAATTACTTTTATTTTAGTCTTTTTATTGACCTACAACATATGTCTCATTACTATAACAGATGTTCCGATTATAACACCAAATGGTAAAGAATACAAATATGGGTGAAATAGCCAGTATGTTTGCTTGCATATTTGTGTTGCTAGCAGTGAATATTATTAGGCTACTTTATTTGTTCTGATAGGATGCTGCTAGTCTTTATGTTTGTTTGTTTTTATTACTGCAGGAAAAGTTTTATAAAAAGTAAAATTAATGCTAAAGAATCTGACGGGCAGATAATCTGCACCAACTGAAATAAGTATAAATCTATACTCTAAGCTTAACACACATCACAGCAGTCAGACAAAAAGCAGGAGAAAGGGGGGATTCATCCAATTTTGTTGAACGCAATACAGAGAAATTGGAATTGTTGAATACAATCAAATAATCACATATTAAAACGCAACTTATAGAAATTCAAATACACTTAAATAAAATATGCTTGAAAGCCCTATCTGGATCTCTGAACAGCTTTTGACAACATTGACCATTATATTTTTATGGACGGGCTCTGGGAGTTAGAAACAGAGAGTAATATTTTATAGTTGTTCTCCTTCCTTTGTGACTGATTCCAGTCAGTGTTGGTAAGGAGGGAAGGAGGGAAGGAAGGAGAGAGATCCAGCTGTAGGCCACTCTTATGTGGAATGCCTCAGAATTCAGGTCAATTTTTTCTCTGATTTAATGTCTATATGAAGCTTCTGGATAATATCATTCAATACCATGGCAGTATGCCGATGATAACTAATTATATATCTCTACCTCAGTGGTGAAATCCTGCCGGTTCTGTCCGGATTGCGCGTGCCAGTAGCAGCGGCGGTGTGTGGTTCGGCGAACCGGTAGCAGCGACAGCGCGAGGCTCTGCCACCCACCTGGATGTCGTTACTTCCTGGTTTTAACCCTCTGTAGTGGCAGCAGCACGAGGCTCCGCCTACCCACCCGGACGTCGTTACTTCCTGGTTAACCCTCTGCGCATGCACAAAGTCTTCTGCGCATGCGCAGAGGATCAAAAAACGGATGTGATGATAGTGTGGCGCCCTTCCAAACCGGTAGGAAACCGCCCTTCCAAACCAGCGCCCTTCCAAACGGGTAAGTAGGTTTCACCCCTGCTCTACCTCATGCCAGGCAAGTGATGCTATTCAAATGCTGACTCAATGCTTGGAGACTACTGGCTCTGGATGGGAAGAAACCACCTACAGGTCGCCACTGGCAAGCCAGAGTGATTGTGGGATTTTCTTGTAAGACGTCATCTATGACTCTGGATGGGGAAACACTACCCCAAATAGAGTTGGTGAAAAATTTGGGTGCATGTGTCTGTCTGTGCTTTGCAAAAAATATTTTTGTGTGCTAATTTCATCTTCTCCTCACATACTAAAATTGAACCTGAAGCCGTTCTTTCATTTTTCAGGTAGCTATCAGTAGTAGTTCCAACTCCCTTTATATGATATTATTCCAATTCTTAATAGTATCTCCATTCTGAGATTCATGACTTGGAAGAGGGGGCTTACAATAAGGAGTCAGCAACTTTCTAAGCTTCTGCTGAATTGCCTGTCATAGGAGGATGCATTGATCTGTTTTTAGTTTCTGGAGTATTTTTCCTCCTATGATGCATGGCTGGATCTGGATCATTTTCAAGCTCTCTTTTTTTCTCCTCTTGGCTTCTCCTACACATGACATTTGGGCCAATTCAATTCAGTTTTTGGAGTGTTGTCCAACTGATAGACAGGATCCCAATGCCTTTTACATAATTTATTTCCAACATTCCATTCAGCTGAAAACAATAAATACAGTATACGGGAGGTGAAATTTAGAATTATGCCCACCTGCCTAGAAAAAAAAGATAAAATTAGAAAAATAAATTCTGGGTAATTATGGATGATGGCAAGAAGGAAATACACCAATTTTCCTTCTGAAAAGGCATGTTTTGTGCCACAAACCCACAATATCCTCTCAAAATTCCATTTATAGCCACTGATCAAAAAGATTGCATAACTTCTATGGACCTTGACTTTCTGCTCAAAATAGCCAGTGATAAAAAGTAGTGTGTGGCCATAGGATTAATGCTGCTGTTGTTGTTGTTGCTGCTGCTGCTGCTGCTGCTGCTGTTATATATAGTAAACTTAAAAGGTGCTACCGAAAAAGACTTTTTTCATTATTGATATATAAAAAAGTGAATAAGATAGATAGATGGAAGATAGATGGATGGATGGATGGATGGATGGATGGATGGATGGATGGATGGATGGATGGATGGATGGAAGGACAGACAGACAGACAGACAGACAGACAGATGATAGATAGATGATAGATAGATAGATAGATAGATAGATGATAGATAGATGATAGATAGATAGATAGATAGATAGATAGATAGATAGATAGATAGATAGATAGATAGATAGATAGATAGATAGATAGATAGATATAGAAATAGATGATATAAATTTAGAAGAGTTTGTCTGACTATCTATTATTCATTAATCCATCTATCATCTATCTGTCTGTCTGTCTATCTATGATCTATCTATCAGCTGTCTATCCATCATCTATTTGTCTGTCTGTCTGTCTGTCTGTCTGTCTGTCTGTCTGTCTGTCTGTCTGTCTGTCTGTCTGTCTAGAAGGGAACAAACTTCTGGAATCCTACTGTAGACTTTTTGGTCTTCAGAGATGTTCGTGGGTACAATTCATTTCATCTTCTGTACCAAAAATGTAAACACAACACTTTTTTTCAGGCTTTGGAATCTAATTGTGGTTGGTAGGCCTTTCTACTTTGTAATTGTTTTACACACGCACACACACACACACACACACACTTACATAACATAATTGTTATTGAGGGGGGAGAAAAGAAGGAAGCAAAATGAAACTACTTCTCTATGCCCCTTAGGAAAACAGCATGGGTATATCAGTGAATGTATCATCTAAGGAAAATGGCTGCAAAAATACATTTTATGTGTTTTGCCACTCATCATACATACAGTATAATGAGGGTGAAGAGCCTATTATGCTTAAAAACCACATAGTATAATTGTGTAGCCTCTCTCTGAGAGAGATGGGGAGTTTAGAAATATGAAATATAAATAAACAAACAGTTTGTTGAGAATTATCATGGGAAATCGGGAAACAGTCCTATCCATCATAGCATGTGTGTGTGTGAGTGTGTTTGTTAGACCTTTCCTTTTCTTGATTTCATCTGAAATCCTAACATGGCAAGTTAATTGCCTGGAAACTAGAGCTGAAAACAAGTGTAGCATAACAGGCAGAGTGATGATCTTAGTTTATAGATATCAGAACTGTGCCCTTAAGCCAGCGGTTCTCAACCTGTGGGTCGTGTTCCCTTTGGGGGTCAAACGACCCTTTCACAGGGGTCGCCTAAGACTATCGGAAAACACATATTTCCGATGGTCTTAGGAACCGAGACATCGCTCCTCTATCCATCTCCAGGCGGGTCCACCCACATGCTAGATAGATAGATAGATAGATAGATAGATAGATAGATAGATAGATAGATAGATAGATAGATAGATAGATAGATAGATAGATAGATAGATAGATAGATAGATAGATAGATAGATAGATAGACAGACAGACAGACAGACAGATAGATGATAGATAGATAGATAGATAGATAGATAGATAGATAGATAGATAGATAGATAGATAGATAGATAGATAGATAGATAGATAGAGATAGAGATAGAGATAGAGATAGAGATAGAGATAGAGATAGAGATAGATAGATAGATAGATAGATAGATAGATAGATAGATAGATAGATAGATAGATAGATAGATAGATAGATAGATAGATAGATAGATAAAGAAACGATAGCCATCACGATCTCTGGAACGTTTAAAATTTTATTTAAAACTACTATTAAAATTGCTAAGCTTTCGTCAACCCCTGTTGACTTCGTCAGAGTGTAAAATCCCCATGGAAGAGATGCTTGCTTGTATAGAATGCCTATCAATTTATGTAATGATAGGCATTCTATAAAAGCAAGCATCTCATGTATGTATGTATGTATGTATAAAGAATACATACATACATGCATACATACATACCATCGGAACTTCTGAGCATGCGCAGAAGCTGAATTTCCGGCACTGTGCATGCGTCACCATCTTGTTTTCGGCTTTTTTTTGCAATTTTTTTAAAAAAATTCAGCACTGCGCATTCGTGCACACGCAAAGCACACCCGCGCCCATGAGGCATGGCCACGCAGTGCAGGAGGAAGTGAACCAGCAGTGAGGTAAGTTAGAACCCACCCCTGAGTTTCCTAATAATTTTATTATTTTATGGTTGGGGGTCACCACAACATGAGGAATTGTATTAAAGGGTCGCAGCATTAGGAAGGTTGAGAACCACTGTCTTAAGCCATCCTGAAACAGCAGTAGCTCAACTATATTTAAAAAGCAAATGTATAAAGAAGTCCCAAAGGTGCTTTTTCAAAAGGCAACTGGACTTTGTTTTTCCTTGAAGCTGTTTTGCTTCTTATCCAAGAGAAGCTTCTTCAGTTCTGACTGAATGGTGGAAGATGAGAAGCGAGACATCTTCAAGGAAAAACAAAGTCTAGTTGCCTTTTGAAAAAGCACTTCTGGGGCAACCATGAACTGAATGATTGATAATCCCCATAGACATATAAAGGGAAGTTTTCTCTGCTGTCCCGGGATTCTTGGGTGTGGGGAATGTGGAAAGCATCTGTGAAAAATGTTTAATTAAGGTTAGTTCTTCAAATGTGATTTGCAGAAGAAGAGACAAACAGTAAAATTGTTATTGCTGTATTCTTTTCATTTCCTCAATCCAAATACATGCTCCTCACATGCTCCTTCTGAAAGATTTGTTCCCTAATCTCCCTAATCTCATCTTGACTATCTGACAGATAGGGCTATGATAATGCTTGAATGTGCTGTAATTGGT